>ML058548.1:600000-1129120 GCA_003013855.2 Liriodendron chinense
CTGGGTGTACAATGATTTGTAGATTGCTGATCCGATCTGATTTCCTTCAATTGTAGCAATGTTATGGTGAATTTTCGTTTATTGTAGTTTAATGATGGGTTAGGATGTTTCTGATTTTGTGATATTCCCCAATTCAAATTTCTTCGATTTTTTTTATGATTTTTGATGGTTTCGGTTCGGACTGATTTGATATCTGTTTTTATTTTATTTTTATGTTTTTCATTTTTTAGCTGTGCTTGCATTGGATTCAGTGTCTTTTTTGGCCGCCTCTTCGATTCGGTTATCAGTCGGATTTTACTTCATTTGCTTTGATTTTTTATGCATTTTTTGTGTGATTTTGATTTAAATCACATAAAAAGCACATTGGCAATGATGAAGCTAAGGATGATAGCTCTGAGGAAAGCTTTGTGATGAGCCTGTGAAGGCACATCGATGCCTTCATTTGAAAAGTTGAAAGTTCCAGTATTTATGTCCTCATTTGTTAGATTCAATGCATCTTCCTTTCGGCCTTTTAATTTCATCCCTCAAATTTCAAAAAGTAACTCTTGGTAACTTTTAATCGTCGAGGCATTATTCGGTAAAATGTTGATTCCCATAATTGTTGTGTGATTGAATTGAATTTACACGCCCTGATGGTGAAGGGAAGACAGTTGTGCATCTAGATTCCAAATAGGAATTGGTATGTTAACATTTTTTTACGATCGTAAACTATAAATTCTATTTTGGGTTAATGACAGCTCTAAACTTTATTTAAATTTCTGAAGTGTTCATCTAAGCTTTTGACTCAACTTTTGTTTCAAATTTGAAATTAGGTTCTAGACTTCTAGTTACTACAGACCTATGTCAAGCAGATAAGGAATTGGGGTTCGGATCTGCAATATTCATTCTCAGGTCTCGGGGTATTTTCCAAAGTAACTTCCATGTTATCTTCCATGCTTTGCCCCACCTCGCTGCTTTATATTTAATATGTAGTTTATTATATTGGTTACATTTCAACTTCAGCATATTCATTCTCTTCTTACTCATCTATCAAATTACTCAAATTGATTTTTGACTTTTATGCAGGAATCTGAACCTTCTGCATAGGCAGCCATTTATTGCAACTCTTTCTGCTGTAAGAACTTGTCACTTTTCCTTAAATTTTGGTTTAACTAAAAACCATAATTAGCTCTTAAAAAAAAAATTCTTTAGTAATTGAATTGTTTAGGTCTGTTACCTGAGGTCTGACTTACCAACATATTGGTACTCTGATGGATTGTGACCGTGTCTTGGTAACCCATCCCATCATGTTATTTTTCTGCTCAAGCTGCCCAAACTGAAGTAAATACTTTTGTGCTTGCAGGCTATAACTAGTATAGTAGAACTCATTTCTCTTGAGATGTGAAAACAGGTATCAGGTCTATTGGCATCTTGTTATATGTCTTCTCTTTGGCATTCTTGTATCATATTCTCTTCTATCATAAAGCCACATTAAAGTAAGAGATTACATTTGATATTTGTTGCAGACAAAGCTCCATTTGAAGAGACCTGCAAGAAGATTTAGCTTGTGGAAGGTAGTAGAAATCTTAGAAGCAAATCACTTGCTTCTCAGAGCTGTGACTAGGCTTTTCTATTCTGCTGCACTTTCCTATTTTCGTAACAATTCGATTCATATGCATTTCTATCCTTCGTAGGGATTCATTGTTAGCTCCCGCAAGGATCACTACAACACTTCAAGAAGGCATGGGTTCATGAGCACGAACCAGTTAATGCACTCATGGATGCTGTCAAGGCATGAACTATGGAACCTTGATATAAAAATGGTTAAAATGCATGTTGACCTCCCATCATGGCCAAGTAGTTACAATGTGAGCTGTAAAACAAAATTCCTTGGTTATATGATAAGGATATAAATTATCTTATCTAATGAGCCTCATGCAACTACAGATATTATGTACAGCTATCACTTTTTCTTTATATAGCCTTTTTAAGTTGTATTGAATTAGGTTTTACTGTTAAATAAGAAATGTTGGATGTGTGACTAAAACAAGGTTTCATTTAATTGGTTTAGTGTGAATTGTATTGAATTAGTTTCTATTGTTTCAGTGTTTCGATAGGAATGCCTTTTGATATCAGGTGCAAGAAATCCAAAATGCAACAAACTCAAGCTGATTTCTATTATCAAATAATACAAAATTAACGACGGACCAAATCCGTCACTATTTTACAGAACGACTCCCTCGGTCGGATTTGTTTTGGGTGTTTTGACGTATATGGACCGTCGTTCCCTGAACGACGGACTATATCCGTTGTTTAATTCCGTCGATTTTTAGTGTTTTCCAATCCAATCTACCTTAAAGTTTGGAGATATGTTCAACACATTCTAAGAATGAATTAAATTTTATTATTAATGAGGCTTTGGAAGAGCCAATTTCTAAAAGATTACTTGATAAAGATACCAATTTCTGATTTAAACACATTTTTTATGCAGGGATTGGAAAGATTGGTGCTTGATTTGCCTACAGAGAGGCCAAATTCTGAAAGGGTAGAGATTGATGATCAACTCCAACCTAAACAAAAGTCTGAGAAGGAGAAAGACAAGAAGGGTTCAAATCTGAAAACCTACCCTGAGGTCTCCTACATTTTAAAGAAGTGTTTGACTTATTTTGAAGATTGGGATGATCCTATGATTAGGGACAGTGTGTATGACTTAAGGGAGACCCCTCCGGTGCCTAAAAAGCTTCCTTCCATAGAGTGCCAAACTGAAACATCAATTATGGAAGCACTAGTTAAAATAGATTATGTGGAGACCATCTTAATTTGTGAGGATGAAGTGATTAAAGTCTCCACATCTCTTTGGTTTGTTCAAACTGAAGAACACCACTTCTAGGGATGGCAAGGAGATCCATATTCACAAATTTTTAACCAATGAAATTCTCCTTTCCTAGTACATGTGACAACATTATTGAGAAACTCACTGAAATTTTTCAGCAGGATTTTCAATGGGTTAGAATGCTAGATGTCACTAATGTACTTTCCAAAGTGGGATGGTGGATAGTTTTATTGAAAAATCTGTTACACTACTTGATGATCCTGCTCAACTTTGTTCTTTTGGATGTTATCATGATAAATGATCTCCTAGTCTAATGAAGATTCTCTTTCTAAAATGACAGATTATGTTTCTTTCATTGCTTTAAGTATGATTAAGTTTAGTTTGTTTTCTGTTTTAGGTTTATTGCTTTCTTAGATTTAGTTGTCGGAGGTAGATTTCCATGATCGACTCTCTCAAGTACTCTCATTCTCACCCTCTTTTATTTTTATCATTGCTCTCATGTTTATGCTTATCGCATATCTTTTTATATTGAGGACAATGTAAAATTTTGGTTGGGGGTGAGATTCCTAGATGAATCTAGTAGTTTGTTATATTTCGAGCAATGTTTGTAGGAAAATTTTCAATTTTTTTTGAAAATTCAACTCTTTTGAAAAACTTTACTTTTATGCACTTAGGATGTATGGATACCGAATCGCATTCGCGCGCGCGGGGCCCACTATGTTTTCTTTTTGGCTTGGCGTTTGGTTTTGTCTATTTGTGGGGCGTACGGTTCCAATGATTGGCTTCCTTAGCTTTGCTTGCCTTAGTTGTGCAAAACCTTTCCAAGGACGACCGAACGGCGTTCTTGGACTTGGTATATTAGATGGAGTTGCCACTAGTCGAAAAGAGGCTTTAGAATCCATGGTCAGCCAGAACCCGTGAAAACTCCAGAATGCCGAGGGTATTCCAAAGAACTCGTGGTTACAACATGAGAAGGTGTTAGGCACCCCCCGACTGCCCATGCAATGAATGGTCTCTACTTTGTGGGGCTTAACGATTTATGTGGGAATTCTTTAAAGTAATCAAATCTACAGGGTTAAGCCATACTTCACGGGCTTTTTAGGGCCCGGGTAGGCAAATAACAAAAATATAACAACAAGATGGCAATGTTAGGCCAAACTTCGTAAGCTTTTTAGGGCCTGGGTTGGCAAAAACAGGAAAGCAAGATAAAGTGTGAGTGGGTGTAGATGTGGTAGATGTGTAGGGAATGTGCGGAGTGGAATACAGTTTGATTTTCAAGATCTGAGAAGAAAAGCGAGAAAGTCAGACACTCTTTATGAGGAAAGCGATGCTCGGACGTACCTGCCCTCGACCCTACTCGTGGATTTCAGCGTTGGCAGTGGCTTTTGGCTTGTCAGTTGAAAGAAACAGAATCGGACAAGAGACAGAAGGAGATGGTGGTAGACAGTAGGTGATCAGAGTGTCCAAGTTTCGACCTCTGTCATGTTAGTAGGAACTCATGATTTCATCAGATGATGCATACTTCCAGTGTCTGTATGTTTGTTTGTGACGCTGGAGTGTTGGCCCTCGATTGGGCAGAGTTTCCTGAGCAACTTTGTCTCTCTAATCACTTGAGAAACAGACGATCAATATCGCTCTCTCTCTCTCTCTCTCTCTCTCTCTCTCTCTCTCTCCGTCCGTTCGTTTTTAGATTGTTCAATCTGATCGGCTTAAATAGACCCACGACGTTTGGTTCTTCGCGCTTGATGCTGAGCGGGCCACACATTGCAGGCGGGCGTCGAGTTATGATTGGATGACCGAACGGTGGGAGACAGATGGCGAGAGTGAATTTTTTTTATTGATTTTTAGATGCGGTTACCGGGCATACTGCATCTATGGATGCGGTTACTCAGTAACCGCATTAAAAAATACTTAGAAATTGAAAAGCATGTCTTCTGCGGGTGTATTCAAGGTTGTACTCCACCATATTCGTTCTCGCCAATTTGTTCCTGTTCTGATCAATCCACACCGATGGGTGACTTTAGGACACTGTTTAAGTCATACACTGCCATTGCCAGGGACTCCAACGAGCGAGGTTAAGCGCATTCGAACGTGGGGTGTTGCATGATGACATGTCTAGAACCACAAGGGCCACATTAATGGATGCAGACTATACAATCACCACATCTATAGATGTGGTACTTCAAAGTAGGGCTGCTACAGATGACCCTCTTTCGCAGAGGTTGGATACAATCGAATGCCAAAGCGAGTGGACACCCCACCCCTGGATTAGACGTAGTGGCGATTAGCTTTGTTATTTGCCGTAGTGACGTTCATCGATAGATTCCTATGGTTTAAAGATTTATTCAAATACCTTACGAGGGTCACGGAAGGTGGTAATTGAGTCTGTGAATTTGAATTGAGAGTAGTTAGAACCCCTACGCATTTTATACCTTTACGAGGATAACACACTTTGAACTGGGAGATAGATTTGAACTAGAGGTGTGGATTAGAAGACTTCTGTGTCCCTAGGCTCGCTTGCAAGATAGGTCGTTGTAACGGGCAGTTGCCTACGCATTTTGTGGCTTTACGGATCTCCCGCGTTACAGTACGTTAGGCTTGTAAGCATCCCAGTCTAGAGTTATCTGGATTATTCTTTATGCCATTCGAACCTTTCGATTTGGTCACCTTAATTTGTAACAAAGCTTTTCACAAATTGAAGTGCGGTTGCGCTAACCCAGGAGGTAATCATTCCATATTCCGAGACGATCGAGCTGACACTGAAAGTTTAGGCCAGCCATCCCATGCTCCGCGTATGATCTCAGAGAAATCCGACAAGTCGGGTAAAACCAAAATCAATTATCGTTGTTGCATCGACACCCACCAGGGCGTAGGTAAGACTGCTTAGTGCCTCGAATGTCGTGCGGGTTATTTTTTTTTAATTTTGATTTTTTTTAAAAAAAAATGATCCCCACCTATAGGACATAGTCCCATGGAGTTTTTATTGCAAAGATTTTTGAAAAGATTTTTCGGGCCTTTATTTTGAAAATCTTCGCCCGATCTCGCGGGTGGGCGTCGTCAGACGAGTTTTATTTAGTCTTTTTGTTTGCTTTTTTTTTTTAAAGGGAAATACGACTTCGCTTGGGGATGCGCTTATTCTGATCCGTTGTCCCCTGGTCAGATGGTCATGGTCGAGATCGGGTGGCGCGAATCTGTTTACATTGCACATTATATATTTTTCTCCTTTTTTTCTTTTTTCGTTTGTAATCAGATCCATTCTTCCCAATCTGGATGGTCCTGATTGGGTCTAGATGGTCAAGATTCAGACTTATTACATGATTCTTGAACGAAGGTCCATTTCGTCATCCCATCTTAGGCTTCTCTACCGGGGAAGTGTGAAATTTCCGTCCACTCTCAGCTTCTATTGCTTATAAGGCACCCGATCCATTTTACGTCAGCGAGCAAGACGAGCACACATAATTAAGTGTCGTAGTTTTATGTTTTCGGACGAGATTGATTGAGGGTTTACAGCCAACACACCCACAAAGCTGCCTTTTTTTGTGCAATGCACATAAAACACGTATCATCCGACAGACTCCTTTGGCCACAAGATGGACCATATCCTCACATTTCCCATGATCAATCCAGTTTGAGGTCTTATGCTGCTCATAATGCCATGAGGGTGTGTTTCACCTCCCAGCTACCTTAATCCCCTTCATGACTTATGGAAACAAGGAACATTCGTTGGCTTCAACATCGATTTCCAAATCAAAGTTACCTATCACGGTGCATTTAACACGAATAGGATTGCAGAACTTCCATCCGCTCTTAACTTGACTGTCAATAAGCTCTGTGCACCTGTACGATCAAGTGTCAGCCATGCTCGGAAATGATTTGGAAAGCCCCCGAGAAATTAATCATAATGTAGTTTAAGGTCTTCGGACCATGATTTTGATGATCCGGTTCGTTGTCCCAAATTTGGACAGTCTGATCAGACCCAAAGTGGTCAAGAGCTGGATTTATTGCATTTTTAAGTGATCAAGTTCGTCATCCCAAGTCTGGATGGTCTGATTAGATCCAAATTGGTAAATAGCTGGTTTTTTTTTAAAGAAAATAGATTTTTTTTTCGGTATCAAACTTAACTTATGAATCATTTATACATGAGGGCTTTGATAGAGAGATTGATTGATAGCCTACTCGTCCATCTTTTATGAGATCGAATTCGCCCCCATTGATGATTCGCTATAGCACACGTTGGTAGTTTTGTTCTGAGCCTCAATCGATTTTGAGAGTTCTTGAACGTCACGGTTTTCCTACCCTGCCTTCATGATACGTTTCTTAGCCTGGGTTGGGTCGAGAGTTCCTAGAGGTCATTATTTCGCTACCTTGACGTCACGACATTTTTTGTAAGACCCGTACCCTGAATTGCCCTCCGTACGTTTAGTTTTCGGTACCAGTATGTCCCGAATGGATTAGATTAGAGAGCCTTGATCGTGACCCTGATTTAGTACCGCAACGACCTAAGACTTGTACCCTTGCGACCGCGCGGGCACCACGATTCCAACGCCACGTGGCACACCCCATTGCGATACCCGGTGTGAAAGTTTCGATCTTTTGCGTAATCCGAGGTAGGCCGCGCAGCGCACGTGTGGCGTGGGCCCAATTTGCACAAGTCCCAACAATGTGTCAAATCAATCAAATCAATCACCATACCCACCCCATCACTCTCTCATCTCCAAAGTCAACTCTAATCATGCAACCCATACCTCACATGCCCTTTGTCACGCCCCAAATTCGGTTCTCGACGTCCATTCGCTGTAACCCGAATTCAGAGGTGGCAGCCTCCGTAGTACCTCGATCTCGGATCCTAACCCCACACGCCAGGTTCCGATCCTGGGATACCACAAGGAGGATTTTAGGGTCTGATTTTTTTTTAAACATGAGCATCACCATATGAGTACCATCAAAGACAAACACAATATTTTCACTAAATCATTTCGTTTACATACAGTACTGAAAAGTAAATACACAATGCGTAAATATAAAAACTGTGCACAATCCGGCACCTCCTGCTACTGCACTCCCAACTCCAACTCAACGTTGCTGATACACTCTGGTATAACCTGCAGCGTAACAAACGCGCATAAGCTTCGAACGAAGCTTTGTGAGTGCGTGTGTGCGTGCACAATGCGTATGACAAGCATGATAAATATCAGAGTAAGCAGTAAAGCATGATGAGAACTTTAAACCAAGACTTCGCCCAATTAGGCTACACGATCATGTGATATGGATAACCAGTCTACCACGGCTATGCAAGCATGCGATACATATAACTAGCCTACCATGGCTATGCAAGCGTGCAATACAGGTAACCAGCCTACCAAGGCTATATACTCATACTATGCAATGGCCTACAGGGCCTAATGTCCCATACAATGATCCAATGCATGTAGGCAAATCACCACCTCTCAGTACAGTGGTCTAGATACGAACAGTCATATCGCAATCACCCAAGCAATGCAGGACTCGGAACTGGTAGCTCGCCCAGTGTGGTAGCTCGCCCAGGCTTACAGCCCCGCCCACATCACACCCGCCCACGTCAGGACCGTCCCACACCATACAGAACATCAGTCACATCACTGATACCAATACCATCTCTGAAACGGAACATCACCGGGGTCTCACAGGCCTCACTACTCACCAGTAGAATGCCAAAGCCTATCTGGTGCAATAGCGGACCTACTCACAGCTGGTCAAACTCAACTCACTTTGCCAACACTCTTCCGGCAGGTTAGGTCAGACCTCCTTCCAAACTGACCACGTGCAGTGGAAAACACCGCCGTTTGGTATTCGGCATACTGGTGTATGATTAAACCACCCGGTCTTTGAATGGAGCACCCACCTTGGTACCAACGGGATCAGGGACTTTCACCCAGGGACATCTTTGGCATCCAGTTTAAAGATCACATATTTCTGGTGTTCTGCAAACCATGATGGAGCTGTGGTTGCAACGTAGTAACCATGCTATATGCGGCACAAGCAGATGGTGCGAAATGCAACCATGCATACAAACGTGGGACGACATGCCCGTGCAAGTCTCCAAAGAGCACCATAAAACTATAAGGTCTCAAACACAAAGTCACCGTCAGCTGGTAATGAATTGCACGGCAATCACGACCGCTATGGCCGGTTGATACAAGACAATCAAATGAGCCAATGCATTCATGATGCATGAGTCAAGTATACAGTATGAGTGCCAACAAGTAGTCAATCTACCACGATGGCTATAAATCAATCTAGTCAAACTTATTTGAGATATGATTAAGATGAGGGGACACATATGAATGATCGAGTCATAGTGCGGGATGTCGCTAGCCAGGGAATCTCGCACCAAGGGCTACAAGGTATGCTAAGTTATGCCTACCATATAGTGTAAGTCAGGATGATTGATTCCTGTCCTCGAATAGTCCCATACCTATTGGAGAGGTTTGCGATAGAGAGCACGTGAATTACATTTGCGCGACTACATCTCGAATGCTTTATGAATGCGTTTATGCCCTAGTGGTCCCCAACTAACAATGGTGATTCGGGATGCATACTCATTACACATGCATGGTGGTCGTCGAAGCATATAGTATAAAGATCACATATGAGTATTCCAACAACACTACGTGTGGCAACAGACATACCAAAAATAGCATAAAAAGATAATTCACTTATAATACAAGTAAACATAAAGAGATAAGACTCTAAATGGATGGTATACAACAACACAGATGGTCCAACAACTGAACGGTGTGGATTAACCTTCAACATTCAGATAACCCAAATGGAAAGAAAATGATTGAATACACTACCGACATATCAAAGGTAGAACCTACTTGAGCGGCAAGAGTAGAATACCCAAAATCATGCCGAGACCCATAATCCTGTAGTACAGTTGAGATAAACACAATAATGGTCCGTAAAAGGAATGTCATAGAACGGGTTGCAAGATAGACAGGTCATGACAGAGAATCATAAATGATAGGGAAATCTGAGACAGATGATCAATACGATGAGGTCCAAAAAGAGACGACAGGTCTAACCTCATACTGCAAGATAGACTCCATATAATGGATGGCCTAGATGACATACGAACGTCGAGGATGAGCCCCACACTCGCCCTAAGGTAAACGGACGGTGTGGATGGGATATACACGATATGGTGGTCTTTAATAGTTGGGTACAAGGGTAGAAGGGGTGAGTCATATGAGTATACAACAAGGTGAGTTACCAAGATCAATCAACATGGTGAGTCAACATGGTGAGCCAACAAGGCAGGTTGACAAGGCGGGTCAACATGGTGAGTTAACAAGGTGAATTGACAAGACGGTTCAACAGGGTGAGTTTAAGAAGGTAGCCCTGTGACTTGGATCGAGCAAACTCTAAGGATGACCTTTCAATAAGGGTTTACACAACTAATCATCAAGGTGGATCCACGGGATGGACAATGCGGTCATTCGAACACACACACTAAGGTGGTCCCAAGGGCCATCCTATACATAACATGCTAAGGTCCATTCATTTGGATGGTTTGGATCAAGCACGAAATTAAGGCGGTCCTAATGGATGGCCGACATACATATCGCACCATGGTGGCCAATGGCTGACGTGGATAGAACACATGCATAACAAGCTGGACCCGTGGTTGGGGATAACCGCACAAAGGAGTGGGGAAGCCACATACATCAATGGGCCCCCAACAGTTTGGGATCAACCCGATATTTGTGCTTTCCCACTAATCAAGTGAGATGGCAACCAAACACATGGTGGGGCCCGCACACCACATGTGTGGAACCCCACTCATGGCTGGGTGACTTATGAACAGGAAGAATGATAAATAAACATAACAGATGGGTCCTGTAAAGTTTCCAATGGTAGGCATTCAATCACCCTTATTTTCTACGTGTGACCCTACTCAAAACTGGGCCCACACCCCTGCCAAGAAGAATGACAAGGTATACCCAACATTCATTAAGGTGGGACCCAAAGTGAAATTGCGGTTTTACCGCTTGTAGAGATACTAGGAGATATGTGTATGGACCTGAAGGGGGGGGGGGGGGGGGGGGGGGGGGAATAGGACCTTTTTAAAATTCTTTTCGCCTACTTATGTAATTCAACAAGTTTAAGCTAGGTAAGCAAGAACACCTTGGCTTCCAAGCCTTGGTGGGTCCAATCACAAGACTAGCAAGAGTTAAGCAATAACCAACCCTAGTCTAAGCATGCATAGGTAAGAAAATGATTCAACTAATTAAGCTACTAACCTATGCACCTTGTGTAGACTTATGAGATTGGATCAATGAGCTCAAGTCTACACAAGTAGTGAAGGTACATCTTGTGCAAGGATGCCTAAAAAGTGCCTAGCATGCATTCATATCAATCATTCATAATTAAGCAATTAAACTAACAATGCAAAGATATCAATGTGCTCAATAACAATCACAAACACAAGGATGTATAGTGGTTCGACTACGTGTCTACTCCACTCCCGGTTCAAGTACTCAACCCCTTTGAGCACACCGGCATTCACTATCGGAGGTTTTAAATGAGGTTCACCTCTCAACCTTTACACGGAGGTTTTATCGGTTCACCTCTCAACCGTATCCCGAGTTTTAGACATAGGCTAACTCTCAACCTTATCGCACGTTTACTCCCGTGTCGGAGGCTCCCCCTTGGAGACTTAGTTTAGGCCCGGCTGACGGGCCAAGGAACGGCTAACGTCCCTAAGGCGAGTTGACAAACAAACTCTAAAATGGACTCTCAAATGTGACAACTTACTTGTCGGATGAGCCCCTTGTTTAGCGCCGTATTGGGTAGCTTGATCTTTACTCTCCCGTGCTTCAATCAGCTTCCCTTTGCTCCCTCGATCGTGCCGCCGTTGCGTTGCCAATGCCTCAGCCACATTCGATCAAACACCTTGCATGCGATGCCTTGAAATGCCCAAGGTGCTAGGAGGATGGGTGAATCTTATACATGGGATGTGTAGGTTGTTCCAACTAGGAGATTCACCTAGAGAGTCTTCTAGAGGTCTTGGACAAAGGATATACCTATGTGGAATAGTGACACACCTCTAGATTTGAGAGAGGAATCAAGTCATCTCTTGATAGCATTTGAATGCCCATACTTGTGTTTGAAACACAAGGGATATGACTTGAAAACCTCCTCTTTGAGGCCCCAAATGATGTACAAGATAAGTGTAGAATGGGCTCTCAAAAACTTCTCTACTGTTGCCCAAGAATGGAGCACCATATATATAGAAAAGAGGGCTCCAACGGCTCTAAAACGGGCAGAAAACGGTCATAAACGACCTGACCCGACCGGTCATGACTGGTCGGACACCCCTGCTGAAGGGTTTCAACTGCACAGGCCAAATATACTGGCCGACCGGTCATGACCGGTCGGACCACCTTGCTGGACAGCCCTGAAAACATCAGGCCGACCGGTCATGACCGGTCGGCCACTCTTGCTGGACACATGAGACATCCAGGCCGACCGGTCATGACCGGTCGGCCATGCTTGCTGAGTCCCCACCTTTCATGTGTGAAGGCCGACCGGTCATGACCGGTCGGCAGGCCTTTGAAGCAAGCAGCAAGGCTGCTGGCCGACCGGTCATGACCGGTCGGACCAGCCTGGTTCTCCCTTCAAATGAGCTGAACACAACATGTTTCAGCTTGGTGTTATAGGCCAAGGTTGGGTTGATCAAATGGGACACCTAGGGCCTATCAATGATGCCTAAAGGGTTCTAATTATGGTCAAGGACATCAAAGAAACAAAGGGGATAGGTTTTGGTCGAGGTTAAGGCACCAAGGCATCTCATTTACCTGAATCTTCTTCCTTGATGCGGCTGGACGTCTTGAGTCTTCTTTCTTCGTCTTCTTTGGGCTCAACCGACTCTAGACTCACTGCTGTAAGTGATTGACAAACAAGGTGCACTAGTATGCCACGGAAAAGTGCACTAACAATCTCCCCCTTTGTCAATTACTTACAAAAACTTAACCTACCAAAACAGATTACATGTTCAAGATATTACAATGATAATGAATAAATTACAGGACTCTTGACATGTCTAAACTATGCTGCTCCGCTTCAGTTTGCTCCCCCACAACCTGTCAATCCCTGCATCACAAAACATAGCAAACTAGTTTTGGTGGGATTTGATCTTTCTCCCCCTTTTTGTTAGCAATTGACAAACTATTCTCTCCCCCTTAATGATATACCAATGAAGTTAAGGTAAGAGGAGATAGTGTGTCGCAGTTATAACTATAAGCACATGCTAAAAGGAGAGTGTGGGGTGCATGAATCATAATACATGGAGCAAGCTAAGAAGCATGATTAACAAGAAATGTAACTATTCAGGCAAGATTAATCATGCCATTGGTCAAGGATATACATTTGCAATGAAACTCAAAAGGGCTTATAGCCCAATCAACCAACCTCCCCTAGTGGTATATCAAGACCAATACTAAGCAAAGATTAGCATATATGAAGCATAAAACTCAAGATGATTAGCTAATCTAAGCAGGATGACAATCTAACAAGCAAATGTATCAATAAAAGCAAAGCTAAATCATCAAAATTTGGGCGAATGAGGCTTGAATCCTCTGATTTGCCCATATACACAGAAATGAGGCTGAAATCCTCAGATTTTCCAATAAGAGCAAAAACTAGCTACCCTCTCTAACCATGTTAAGTTTAAAAAGCCAAAGGGTAGCAAAATTTCACAACACCCTCATAAAATGTAGCATGAGGTGAGGGGTTGGGAACTCCTCCTTCTCCTAGAAGGGATAGCGATTGGGATCCCCTCTTAGATAATCTGGTAAAGGGGTCGTGATGGAGGCCGAGAGAGCAAGATCTTTATGTTGGCTCTCATCATCAGATTCGGACTCCTCCGTATCATCCCAAGTGGCAGCCATGGCCTTTTTACCTTTCGGTTTAGGCCCTTCCGGACATTCCGGGGCAATATGGCCACGACGACCGCAACCGTAACAACGGACGGATGAAGGTATGGATGATTTTCCTGTACGTTTATCACCCTTCTTGTCCTTCTTGTCACGGCTATTCCCTCTATCAAATTTGAGGAATCTCTTGAATTTTTTGTTCAATTTTTCTTCCTCATCATCCTCATCATCGCTATCGTCCTCCGACTCACTTTGGATCTTCTTATGTTTGTGAGAGGACTTGAAGGCGATGTTTTTCCTTCTAGAGGGGGCTTTAAAGCCAAGCTCAAAGGTTTGTAGGGAACCTATGAGTTCTTCAACTTTCATAGTATTAAGATCCCTACACTCTTCAATGGTGGTGACTTTAGAAGAGAACCGTTCCGGAAGCGATCTCAGAATTTTCCTACAAAGCCTATGTTCCGGAACCGGATCCCCTAAGCCCCACATATCATTTGTGATTTTGTTCAGTTTGGTATAAAATTCAGTAAACGTTTCATCCTCCTCCATAATAATATTTTCAAATAGAGTGGAGAGGCGTTGGAGTTTAGAATTTTTAACAACATTTGTACCTTCATGGGTAACTTCAAGAATATCCCATGCTTGTTTACTGGTAGTGCAGTTTTGGATCCGACCAAATTCTTCTCTTGATACTGAACAAAATATGGCATTCAGGCCTTTGGCATTATTAATACGTTGAGCTTTTTCATGAGCAGTCCACAATGCCTTGTCTTTTGGCCTGAGAACATCCGGCTCACCTTCCTTAGAAATAGTTACCATTGGGGGTTCATATCCAAAATCAACCATGTCCCTCACATCCGAATCAATGGATTCCAAGAAGATGCGCATACGGGCTTTCCAATATGGATAATTTGACCCATCAAAGAAGGGAGGCTTAGTGACGGATGAAGAGTCCTCTCTCGACATATTTTCAAGTCTCTCTTTAGGATCAACCTCTAGGCAATTAAGCCCTTAAAGAGGAACCCGCTCTGATACCAATTGAAATTGCGGTTTTACCGCTTGTAGAGATACTAGGAGATATGTCTATGGACCTGAAGGGGGGGGGGGGGGGGGGGGGGGGGGGGGGGGGGGGGGAATAGGACCTTTTTAAAATTCTTTTCGCCTACTTATGTAATTCAACAAGTTTAAGCTAGGTAAGCAAGAACACCTTGGCTTCCAAGCCTTGGTGGGTCCAATCACAAGACTAGCAAGAGTTAAGCAATAACCAACCCTAGTCTAAGCATGCATAGGTAAGAAAATGATTCAACTAATTAAGCTACTAACCTATGCACCTTGTGTAGACTTATGAGATTGGATCAATGAGCTCAAGTCTACACTAAGTAGTGAAGGTACATCTTGTGCAAGGATGCCTAAAAAGTGCCTAGCATGCATTCATATCAATCATTCATAATTAAGCAATTAAACTAACAATGCAAAGATATCAATGTGCTCAATAACAATCACAAACACAAGGATGTATAGTGGTTCGACTACGTGTCTACTCCACTCCCGGTTCAAGTACTCAACCCCTTTGAGCACACCGGCATTCACTATCGGAGGTTTTAAATGAGGTTCACCTCTCAACCTTTACACGGAGGTTTTATCGGTTCACCTCTCAACCGTATCCGGAGTTTTAGACATAGGCTAACTCTCAACCTTATCGCACGTTTACTCCCGTGTCAGAGGCTCCCCTTGGAGACTTAGTTTAGGCCCGGCTGACGGGCCAAGGAACGGCTAACGTCCCTAAGGCGAGTTGACAAACAAACTCTAAAATGGACTCTCAAATGTGACAACTTACTTGTCGGATGAGCCCCTTGTTTAGCGCCGTATTGGGTAGCTTGATCTTTGCTCTCCCGTGCTTCAATCAGCTTCCCTTTGCTCCCTCGATCGTGCCGCCGTTGCGTTGCCAATGCCTCAGCCACATTCGATCAAACACCTTGCATGCGATGCCTTGAAATGCCCAAGGTGCTAGGAGGATGGGTGAATCTTATACATGGGATGTGTAGGTTGTTCCAACTAGGAGATTCACCTAGAGAGTCTTCTAGAGGTCTTGGACAAAGGATATACCTATGTGGAATAGTGACACACCTGTAGATTTGAGAGAGGAATCAAGTCATCTCTTGATAGCATTTGAATGCCCATACTTGTGTTTGAAACACAAGGGATATGACTTGAAAACCTCCTCTTTGAGGCCCCAAATGATGTACAAGATAAGTGTAGAATGGGCTCTCAAAAACTTCTCTACTGTTGCCCAAGAATGGAGCACCATATATATAGAAAAGAGGGCTCCAACGGCTCTAAAACGGGCAGAAAATGGTCATAAACGACCTGACCCGACCGGTCATGACCGGTCGGACACCCCTGCTGAAGGGTTTCAACTGCACAGGCCAAATATACTGGCCGACCGGTCATGACCGGTCGGACCACCTTGCTGGACAGCCCTGAAAACATCAGGCCGATCGGTCATGACCGGTCGGCCACTCTTGCTGGACACATGAGACATCCAGGCCGACCGGTCATGACCGGTCGGCCATGCTTGCTGAGTCCCCACCTTTCATGTGTGAAGGCCGACCGGTCATGACCGGTCGGCAGGCCTTTGAAGCAAGCAGCAAGGCTGCTGGCCGACCGGTCATGACCGGTCGGACCAGCCTGGTTCTCCCTTCAAATGAGCTGAACACAACATGTTTCAGCTTGGTGTTATAGGCCAAGGTTGGGTTGATCAAATGGGACACCTAGGGCCTATCAATGATGCCTAAAGGGTTCTAATTATGGTCAAGGACATCAAAGAAACAAAGGGGATAGGTTTTGGTCGAGGTTAAGGCACCAAGGCATCTCATTTACCTGAATCTTCTTCCTTGATGCGGCTGGACGTCTTGAGTCTTCTTTCTTCGTCTTCTTTGGGCTCAACCGACTCTAGACTCACTGCTGTAAGTGATTGACAAACAAGGTGCACTAGTATGCCACGGAAAAGTGCACTAACACAAAGTTGGGCCGCATCACCTTTAGTTAGATGGATAAATAAACATTACAATGGCCCCTAAGGAAGGTTTCAAAGGTTGGCGTCAATGACCACTGTTTCCTACGGTGTGGTCCACTTGAGGTTTGTATTTACCTCATTATGAGGGCCCACGGCCCTAAAATAATATGGAGAAATAGTGATCGGCATAGATAAAACAAATGCATCATGGTGGGACCCACAGGGTAGGCCACCAGCTGGGCAGCGTGCCAAAGCACGCTGCTTGGAGCATGGCACCCAAATGGGCCCCAAGAGTTTTGAATCAAACTGATATTTTTGTTTTCTCCTTCATTCATATCCATGTGATCTTATGAACAGGTTGAATGACAAATAAACTCACTGGAGGGCCTGGGAAGGTTTCGATGGTGGAGATCATTATTTCCACTGTTTCCCATGGCATGGTCCACTTGAGGTTTGGATATGCTTAAATTTTGGCTCAGCCATTAAAATGAGCTGGAAAAACATATGGACGGAATAGATAAAGCGCATACATTCTAGGTGGGTCCCACTAGTGGGCCACCTACTGGGCAGCCCAGCCAACACACGTGTTTGAGCTTATGACCAGGTTGGATCTCCAATAAACATCATGGTAGGCCGTAGGAAGGTTTCAACGGTAGGGTCACTGTCCCTACTATTTTTTGTAGTGAGGCCCACCCCAGATCTGGATCTTCTTGACATATGGGCCTTGGCCCTGAAATGATATGGGAGAATAGATGGACGGCTCAGATAGAACAAATACATCATGGTGGGCCCACGTGGTGGGCCATCGATTGGGCGGCCGAGCAACCCAGCGTTCGTGGACGCTGGTACTCCCAGCGCCTTCCCTTCTTATCTCCTTTTCCTTTTTCTTTTTCTTTTTTTTTGTTTTTCAATGGTTTTGATCGAGTGGGGCCCACATAAGGGTGATCCACTCCGTCTATCAGGTTCCTCGGCTCATGGAAGACCCAATGAGCCCAATATTGGATATATGATTCAAGCTAGAAGCTTAAAAGTGGACCGAAGGATTTCTGACAGTAGAAATCATAATTTCCACTGTTTTACGCGGTGTGGTCCACTTAAAATTTGGATCGGTTTCAAATTTGGGGCCTGGCCCTAAAATGATCTGGGAAAACCAATAGATGGTGTGGATACAACAAAAACATCAACGTGGGTCCCACGAGTGGGGACCCCATTCCAGCCGTCCTAACGCTGGACGGTTCCAGCGTCCCAGACGCTGTGAACGTCCAGCGTCTGGACGTTAATTGCTTTCTTTTTTTTTCTTCTTATTTATCAAGTGGGGCCCACTTAGTGAAGATCCAATCCGTCCATCAGGTTCCCCATCTCATGGGGGACCCAATAAGCCCAATATTGGGCAGGTGATTCCGTCTACAAACATAACGGTGGGACACGGGAGTTTCAATAGTGGACATCGTTCACCCCACTGTTTTCTATGGTGCTGTCCGTTTAAGATTGGGATCTGACTCATGTTTGGGCCCTGGCCCCTAAAAGATCTGGGAAAACAGATGGACGGTGTGGATTACACACAAACATCAAGGTGGGTCCCACGAGTGCGGACCCCACTCAGGCCGCACGCTGGACGTTTCCAGCATCTCTGACGTTGGGACGTCCAGCGTCCAGAATTCGTTTCTTCCTCTTTTTTTTTCTTTTTTTTTATAATACTTTCAAGTGGGGCCCACATGTGTAAGATCCACTCCGTTCATCAGACTATTCAGCTCCTGGGGAACCCAAAGAACCCTATATTGGGTGTGCTACGGGGCCTACAAACATCAAGGTGGCCCAAAGAAGTTCAGCAGTCCACATCATTATCTCCATTGTTTTCCTATGGTGTGGTCCACCTACGATCTGGATCTGCTTCATTTTTGGTGTCCAGACCTAAAATGGGCTGGAGAAACAGATGGACGGCGTGGATCAACTACATGCATCAAAGGGGGTCCCACGAGTGGGCCCCAACGTTAACGCCCAAAAAGGGGCTTCGCCCCAGCGCTGCTGGGCAGCAGCGTCCTCTGGACGCTGGCTGTCCAGCGGCCATCTCTTCATTCTTCCTTTTTTCTTTTTTTATAATACTAATTATTATTATTATTATTATTATTACAGTTATGTAGGGCCCATTCATGGACGATTCAGCCCATCCATCTCATTGCCCATCACAAGGTGGGCCTAAGGAAATAAAATGAAAGATAAACGAGAAAAAGGGGAAAGTTTGCACTCACAATGATGGTTGGACGGTTGGATTGCCGATCAGAAGGTCCGGATGATGTTCGGGGTCCTCCAAGCTTGATCTCATCCTTTAATCTCTCTAACTCTCTCTTTCTCTCTCTTGATCTCCCTCTAAATCTCTTTACTTCTCTCTCTTCTTTCTCTTCTCTCTCTCTCTCTCAAATCTCTTTCTCTCTCCTTGCAAATATGGAATATGAGAAGGCCACCCCCCTACGTATGGCTCTTGTATGGGAGAGAGGGGGGGTACATTAGGTGATGATGATGATGATGGGAGAGGACATGGGAGGAATGGGTTGGAGTTGACTTTGGTGAGAGAGGAATGGGATAGGTATGGTGTGTGTAGGCTAGGGTAATGATAGGGGTATGGGTGAGGGTGATGGTGATTGATTTGACATGTTGTTGGGATTTGTGCAAGTGGGGCCCACGACACACGCGCGTTGCGCGGCCCACCTAGGATTGCACAAAAGTACGCATCTTTCACACCAGGTATCGCAATGAGGTGTGCCGCGCAGCGTTGGAATCGCAACGCCTACGCGGTCGCTGGGGTATAGGTCTTGGGTCGTTACGGTACTAAATCAGAGATGCGATCAAGGCTGGCTAATCTGGTCCGTCCGGGACGTACCGGTACCGAAAACTAAACGTACGGAGGGTAATTCAGGGTACAGGTCTTACACCCTCTCCCATCATCATCATCATTACCTCATGTACCCCCCTCCCAGGCTAGCCATTCTCCTCTAGAAAAACCCCAAGCACCACTCGTCCATAGGATTTCTAAGGAGAAAGGAGAGAGAAAGAGATTTGAGAGAAAGAGAGAAGGAGAGAGAAAGAGATTTGAGAGTAGAAAGAGATTTAGAGGGAGATCAAGAGAGAGAAAGAGAGAGATTGAAGGAGGAGATCTAGGTTGGAGGACCCCGATCATCATCCGGACCGTCCGATTGGCAATCCAACCGTCCAACCATCATTGTGAGTGCAAACTTCCCCCCTTTTTCTCGTTTACCTTTCATTTTATTTCCTTGGGCTCACCTTGTGATGGGCAATGAGATGGATGGGCTGGATCATCCATGAATGGGCCCCACTTGCTAATAAAATAAATAAAAGAAAAAAAAGGGGGAGAGAGTGCCGCTGGACAGACAGTGTCCAGAGGACGCTGCTGCCTAGCAGTGCGTGGGCTAAGCCCCTTTTGGGCGTTGACCGTGGGTCCCCACTCGTGGGACCCACCTTGATGCATGTATTTGATCCATGCCGTCCGTCTGTTTCTCCAGCCCATTTTAAGGCTGGGTACCAAAAATGAAGTAGATCCAGATCTCGGGTAGACCACATCATAGAAAACAGTGGAGATAGGGATGTCCACTGTCGAAACTCTTTGGGCCCACCGTGATGTTTGTGAGCATTTTTACCAGTCCAATATTGGACTCTGCGGCTTCCTCATGAGTTGGGGAACCTGATGAACGGATTGGATTATACCCTTGTGGGCCCCACTTGATATAAACTGAAAAGAAAAAAAAAGAGAGGATGGAGAACCTGGACGCTGGACGTCCTCAGCGTCAGGGACGCTGGGACGGTCCAGCGTCAGGACGCTGGAACGTGGGAATGGGGTCCCCACTCGTGGGACCCACCTTGATGTTTATGTTGTATCCACACCGTCTATCTGTTTTCCCAGATCATTTTAGGGCCAAGGCCCAAATATGAAATCGATCCAAATCTTAAACGGACCGCACCACATGAAACAGTGGAAATAATGATGTCTACTGTCAGAATTTGTTTGGCCCACCTTGATGTCTGTGGGCCGTATCATACACCCAATATAGGGCTCATTGGATCTTCCACAAGTTGGGGAACCTGATAGACGGAGTGGATCACCCTTACGTGGGCCCCACTCGATCAAAACCATGAAAAAAAAGAGAAAGAAAGAAAAGAAGAAGGAGAGGCGTCGCTGACGCTGGGAGTACCAGCGTCCACGGACGCTGGGCTCGCTGCCCAGCTGGTGGCCCACTGTATGGGTCCCACCATGATGCGGGTGCTATATCCACACCGTCCATCCATTTGAGGAGATCGTTTTAGGGCATGGTCTGAAGAATGAGACAGATCCAAATCTCCAGTGGACCCCACTTGAGATAAAATAGTGGGGACAGTGACAAACCGTTGAGACCTTCCTATGGCCCACCATGATGTTTATTTGAGATCCAACTTGTTCATAAGTTTACACATGCGTGTGAAGAAGGGAAAGCAACAATATCAGCTTGATCAAAAACTTCTGTGGGCCCCTCTTGATGAGATAAAAAAATAAATAAATAGATAAATAAATAAATAAATAAAGTAAAGAAGAGAGAGAAGGAAGGGGGCACTGGCCGTGGGTTGGCTGGGCTGCCCAGCAGGTGGCCCACTAGTGGGACCCACCTAGAATGTATGTGCTTTATCTATTCCGTCCATATGTTTATCCAGCTCATTTTAGTGGCTGAGCCCAAAATTTAAGCGTATCCAAATGTCAAGTGGACCATGCCATGGGAAATAGTGGGAATAATGATCTCCACCATTGAAACGTTTCCAGCCCTATAGTGATGTTTATTTGTCATTCAACCTATTCATAAGATCACACCTATATGGATGAGTGGGAAAACAAAATATCAGTTTGATTCAAAACTCTTGGGGCCCGTCTGGGTGCCACGCTCCAAGCAGCGTGCTTTAGCACGCTGCCCAGCAGGTGGCCTACCCTATGGGTCCCACCACGATGTATCTGTTTTATCTATGCCGACCATCTATTTTTTCATATTATTTTAGTCCATGGGCCCTCCAAGAAAAGATGAGGTAAATACAAACCTCAGGTGGACCACAGTGTAGGAAACAGTAGTCATTGATGCCCACCTTTGAAACCTTCCTTGGGGCCATTGTAATGTTTATTTATCCATCTAACCAAAGGTGATGGGGCCCAACTTTGGATCCCACCTTGATGAATGTTGGGTATACCTTATCGTTCTTCTTGGCAGGGGTGTGGGCCCAGTTTTGGGTGGGCCACACGTAGAAAATAAGGGTGATTGAATGCCTACCATTAGAAACTTTACAGGACCCATCTGTTATGTTTATTTGCCATTCTTCCTGCTCATAAGTCACCTAACCATGGGTGGGGTTCCACACGTGTGGTGTGCGGGCCCCACCATGGTGTTTGGTTGCCATCTTACTTGATTAGTGGGAAATCACAAATATCGGGTTGATCCTAAACTGTTGGGGCCCATTGATGTATATGGCTTCCCCACTCCTTTGTCCGGTTATCCCCAACCATGGGTCCACCTTGTTATGCATGTGTTCTATCCACGTCAGCCATTGGCCACTACGGTGCGATATGTATGTTGCCCATCGATTAGGGCTGCCTTAATTTTGTGCTTGATCCAAACCATCCAAATGAATGGACCCTAGCATGTTATGTACAGGATGGCTTTAGGACCACCTTAGCATGCTTGTTCGAATGACCGCGTTGTCCATCCCGTGGATCCACCTTGATGATTAGTTGTGTAAACCCTTATTGAAAGGTCATTTAGATCTGGATCCATGGGAATCCTTAAAGTTCGCTCGATCCAAGTCATAGGGCTACTTTCTTAAACTCACCCTATTGAACTGTCTTGTCAATTCACTTTGTTAACTCACTATGTTGACTCGCCTTATCAACCTGCCTTATTGACTCACTATGTTGATTGATCCTGGTAACTCAGCTTGTTGTATACTTATATGACTCACCCCTTCTACCCATGTACCCAACTATTAAAGACCACCATATCGTGTATATCCCATCCACACCATCCGTTTACCTTTAGGACGAGTGTGGGGCTCATCCTCGACGTTAGTATGTCATCTATGCCATCCATTATATGGAGCCTATCTTGCAGTATGAGGTTAGACCTGTCGTCCCTTTTTGGACCTCATCGTATTGATCATCTATCTCAGATTACCCTACCATTTATGATTCTTTGTCATGACCTGTCTATCTTGCAACCCATTCTATGACATTCCTTTTACGGACCATTATTGTGTTTATCTCAACTGTACTACCGCACTATGGGTTTCGGCATGATTTTGGGTATTCTACCTTGCCGCTCAAAGTAGGTTCTACCTTTGATGTGTCGGTAGTGTATTCAATCATTTTCTTTCCATTTGGGTTATCTGAATGTTGAAGGTTAATCCACACTGTTCAATTGTTGGACCATCTGTGTTGTTGTATACCATCCATTTAGGGTCCTATCTCTTTGTGTTTATTTATGTTATAAGTGAATTATCTTTTTATGATGTTTTTTAGTATGTCTGTTGGCACACGTAGTGTTGTTGGAATACTCATATGTGATCTTTATACTATATGCTTCGACGACCACCATGCATGTGTAATGAGTATGCATCCCGAATCACCATTGTTAGTTGGGGACCACTAGGGCATAAACGCATTCATAAAGCATTCGAGATGTAGTCGCGCAAATGTAATTCACGTGCTCTCTATTGGAAACCTCTCCAATAGGTATGGGACTATTCGAGGACAGGAGTCTATCATCCTGACTTACACTGTATGGTAGGAATAGCTTAGAATACCTTGTAGCCCTTGGTGCGAGATTCCCTGGCTAGCGACATCCCGCACTATGACTCGATCATTCATATGTGTCCCCTCATCTTAATCATATCTCAAATAAGTTGGACTAGATTGATTTATTGCCATCGTGGCAGATTGACTACTTGTTGGCACTCATACTGTATGCTTGGCTCATGCATCATGAATGCTTGGTTCATCTGATTGTCTTGTCTCAACCGGCCATAGCGGTCGCGTTGTTGTGCAGTTCATTACCAGTTGACGGTGACATTGTATTTGAGACCCTATAGTTTTATGGTGCTCTTTGGAGACTTGCACAGGCATGTCGTCCTACGTTTGTATGCATGGTTACATTTCGGACCGTCTGCTTGTGCCGCATATAGCATGGTTACTACGTTGCAACCATAGCTCCATCGTGGCTTGCAGAACACCGAAAATATGTGATTTTTAAACTGGATGCCAAAGATGTCTCTGGGTGAAAGTCCCTGATCCCGTTGGTACCAAGGTGGGTGCTCCATTCAAGGACCGGGTGGTTTAATCATACACCAGTATGCCGAATACCAAACGGTGGTGTTTTCCACTGCACGTGGTCAGTTTGGAAGGAGGTCTGACCTAACCTGCCGGAAGAGTGTTGGCAAAGTGGGTTGAGTTTGACCAGCTGTGAGTAGGTTCGCTATTGCACCAGATAGGCTTTGGCATTCTACTGGTGAGTAGTGAGGTCTGTGAGACCCCGGTGATGTTCCGTTTCAGAGATGGTATTGGTATCAGTGATGTGACTGATGTTCTGTATGGTGTGGGACGGTCCTGACGTGGGCGGGTGTGATGTGGGCGGGGCTGTAAGCCTGGGCGAGCTACCACACTGGGCGAGCTACCAGTTCCGAGTCCTGCATTGCTTAGGCGATCGCGATATGATTGTATCTGGACTACTGTACTGAGAGGTGGTGATTTGCATACATGCATTGGATCATTGCATGTGACATTAGACCCTGTAGGCCATTGCATAGTATGAGTATATAGCCTTGGTAGGCCGGTTACCTGTATTACATGCTTGCATAGCCATGGCAGGCTAGTTATTTGTATTGCATGCTTGCATAGCTGTGGTAGGCTGGTTATTCATATCACATGATCGTGTAGCCTAATTAGGCTAAGTTTTGGTTTAGATTTCTCATCATGCTTTACTGCTTACTCTGATATTTATCATGCTTGTCATATGCATTGCGCACGCACACACGCACTCACAAAGTTCGTTCGAAGCTTATGCGCATTTGTTACGCTGCAGGTTATACCAGAGTGTATCAGAAACGTTGAGTTGGAGTTGGGAGTGCAGTAGCAGGAGGTGCCGAATTGTGCACAGTTTTTATATTTACGCATTGTGTATTTACCTTTCAGTACTGTATGTAAACGAAATGACTTAGTGGAAATATTGTGTTTGTCTTTGATGGTACTCATATGGTGATACTTATGTTTCAAAAAAAAATTCAGACCTTAAAATCCTCCTTGTGGTATCCTAGGATCGGAACCTGGCGTGTGGGGTTAGGATCCGAGATCGGGGTGCTACAGAGGCTGCCACCTCTAAATTCGGGTTACAGCGAATGGACGTCGAGAACCGAATTTGGGGCGTGACATTTTTCTTGGCCGGAGTCAAGTCATCGCCTAATTTTGTCATTTTTCTCTCTTTTTCTCTCATTTTTTTTCTTCCATTTTTACCTGTAACACCCCTTTGGGTTTTCACTACGTTCGGATTGCCCATTGTTTTTGCCCATGGCGCCCTTTCGGGTTTTCACCATGTCTCGGGTATTTGATCTTGCCCACCCCTTGGCAGCTTTTCCTTTTTACCCCTAGCGCCCTTTCGGGTTTTCACTAGGTCCGTTGTGCATCCGCTGTTTTTACTCGAGGTGCCCTTATGGGTTTTCGCCTCGCCCATTCTTCTGCTTTGGATATGCATTTTTTTTTCTTTTTCTGCTTCTGAGGTGTGTTGAGCTCTTAATTATGCATATTCTAACCCCAATTCATCACTCATTGTGCAAGGTTTGTATGGTTTGGAAGCTAATTCAATGCATGTTGTGTGACTACAGGATTGAGGGTGGACTCTACTCAATTGAAGATATAATGAGCTCATTTGGAACTATTCTAATAAAGAAAGAAAGAACTAAAGAAGAAAAGAAAGCAGAAGGAAGAAAGAAAGGAAAAATACAAGAAGAAAAGAGGGCTGACCGGTCGTGACCGGTCGGCCAAGGAAGCCAGACCGGTCAGTGACCGGTCAGCCATGCAGATTTGGCCCCTACTGAAGACGTCCGACCGGTCTTGACCGGTCGGACATATACTGGAATTTCATTGAAAAGGACCGACCGGTCAAGACCGGTCGGTCATTGCTGCTGTAAGGTGGATGAAAACATCCGACCGGTCTTGACCGGTCGGATAGGCTTGCTGGACTGATGTTCTACTAGGTCCGACCGGTCTTGACCGGTCGGGCATACCTGCTGGAGTGTTTTCACTTGAGGCCGACCGGTCATGACCGGTCGGCCATGCGTACTGAGTTAGAAATTCCTAATTTCATCCCGATTTTCTCTGCGCTGCGTAAGTGTTACGCAAGTTCTCGATTCTTCCGAAGTTGTGGAGCTTCCAGACTATAAAAGGACACCTAGGGATCGTTCCTAGGGCATCCTAGAAGGGTTCAAGCGAGGTTGGAGACTGTGGAAGTGGAGATTGGAGTTTCACAACTCCTTTTGGTTTGCTTTGCTGTTTTCATGCTTTTAGTAGTTGTTTCATGTTTCCTTGGATCATGAGCAGCTAAGCCTCTTAGCTAGGGCTAAGAGGTGAAGCTTGTAGTGTATCCAAGATGTTTTAATTCGTAGTTAAGTGGTTTTCAGTTTGGAATTCATGATTATGAACTAAGGTTTGAAGTTTATACAAGTTTTAAGTAATTTCTCTTAGTCTTGTGATGACTCATGGATGTTTGGATGAATTACTTATCTTCTTAATTTGTTTGCAACGGTCTAGACCTGTATGATCCGAGGAATTGGAGTGCGCTCTAGTACCAAGCTCTTCATAAAGGGGCTTCATGCCAAAGTTCTAGTTTTGGTTGATTATCTGGAATATGTACGGACTGTGCATATAATTTGAATCTAGTTCAAATCATGATCTAGCCTTGTCTTGTGAGAAGACTTGAGGATGGTTATGATTGGGAATTGGACATATAGAAAAGGTGAATGACCTATGCAATGAGCATGCTCAGATCAGCCTAGAGTTGAGCGAACTTTATGCACAGAACTTACATATTGCAGACTTCTGGTTTAACAGTTCTATCATCCGACTAGATAGACCTGACTGGTGACTCTAGTTGAGAGAATGGGAAACCACAGCGGATTGAACATCGAGGATTGCTACAAGTGGATCCTCGAACCCCTAGTACCTTCTTATAATTGTTTACATTCAATTTAGCTTAAAACTGTTAATCGCACACATTCTATTCAAACTTTGATTGTTAGCTTCAATAGAAACTTGTGAATGAATTTGTGACATCCTACATAAGTCCCTGTGGATCGACCTCGGTAGTACTGAGTTTATTACTACATCGCAACCCTACACTTGGGGAAGCGAACAAGTTTTTGGCGCCGTTGCCGGGGACCTTGACGGTTTTCACAAATTTCTGAAATTAGTATCTATTTAGGAATCTTTTAGATTTTTAGAACTAACTTAGTTTATTTATTTGATTTTTTTCTTTTCAGGGATTTCTAGGAAGCTGAAGAAGATACAAGAGTTTCAAGTGCGAATCAGGTTCTATCTTTCTAAACCTTACTCTTCTCCTTCTCCTAGTCATTCTTATTTTATTCATCTCTTGTAGAGTGGGTGGAGACTCCTTTTGGATCTCTGAAAGGTCGGCCTTTTTGCCACCTGGATTCCTATTGGTCGGCTCTGCCGTCTTGGATCACCTTGTGCTCAGGGATTTCTTTTCTCATCTCTACTCCTCTTTCTCCTTTTTCTGCACCTTTTCTCAAAAGATTTAAAGAGTGGGTGGGGTGTTCTCTGAACCCCTATTGACCAGGAGAAATCGGTCTCTATCTTTGTTTCTGGCCTAGCCATTGCAAGACACCTTGTGCTTCAGTCTTAGAGAAGAGTAAAGAAAAGGAAGGAAGAATTCTCTTTTCTTTTTGTTTCTTATTTTTGGTTTTGCATGCCACATTGGGCTCGGGATTCCAATAACCGACTCATAAGTGAAGGGGGGATAGTAGAAGGGATTGATAGAGAGCCACGTGCTAGGAGACATCTAAATTCTCCAATTTTATCTGAAAGTATGGCTACAAATCAACCTAACCCGGTTCAAAATCAAACCGAAACAGGGGAGAATGTGGTTGAGAATGTTCCCCGACCTAGGACTTTACGTGATTTCTTGCAACCTGCAAGAACAAGCACTCCCTCATGCATAGTATTTCCACCAAATGCAGGGAATGTGGATTTGAAACCGGGAGTGATCAATCTTCTCCCTAAATTCCATGGTTTAGACAGTGAAAGTGCCTATCAACACTTTAGGGAGTTTGATGAGGTAATCACCACCATGCACTTTGCAAATGTGACTGAAGATGTAGTAAGACTTAAATTCTTCCCTTTCACTCTTAAGGATAAAGCCAAGGGTTGGCTGTATGCATTAAGGCCAAGATCAATCGGGTCATGGAACGATATGCACAGAGAATTTATAAAAAAATTCTTCCCTACTCACAAAACGAACATGCTTAAGCGCCTTATCATGAACTTTGCCCAAAAGGAGGATGAAACCTTTTCCCAATGTTGGGAGAGATTCAAGGACCTATTAAATGCATGCCCACATCATGGCTATGAAAATTGGCGGATTATAAGTTTTTTCTATGAAGGACTGATTCCATCCATGCGCCAATTTATAGAGATGATGTGTAATGGGGAGTTCATGAATAAGGAAGCTGATGAAGCATGGGATTATCTGGAAGAATTGGCTGAAAGTGCACAATCTTGGGACACACCTAAACCAACAAATTCCAAGATTGGCCAACAAAAGGAAAAGGGAGGAATGTATGTCCTATCAGAAGAAGATAGCATAAGTGCACGGTTAGCTAGCCTTACAAGAAAGGTCGAAGCCATGGAATTAAGGAAAGGAGAAACAATCAACTCCACTGAGGTTGAAACTGTTTGTGGAATTTGTGCTGGAAATCAACATGCTACACCAGATTGTCCCACAATTTCAGCAGTCCAAAGCATCCTACAAGAACAAACAAATGCCATAAACAGTTATCAGCAGCAATATGGTGCTCCAAACTCAAATACGTATAATCCTAATTGGAAGAACCATCCCAACTTCAGTTGGAGGAATGGACCCACTGCAAATGCAAACAACACTCCAAAAGTATCACTAGAAGAGATGTTGGGTGCACTCGTATCGGTCCAGAATGAGTATAACAAGACAAATTCTCTAAAAATAGATGGGTTCATGCAAGAGCAATTGAAATTCAATCAAAATTCAAACCAAGCCATTAATGAATTGAAAACATCTCTGGCTAGAGTTGAAGCTCACCTGAGTGGTAGAGAGAAGGGCACACTTCCTGCTCAAACTCTTCCTAACCCAAGGACCCAGTATGAGATACAAGATGCAAGCTCATCCTCCCACCATACGGAACATGTCCAAGCTATCACCACTTTGAGAAGTGGGAAAGAAATTGATAAATCCAATCCGGTGAAGGCTCCCAAGCCTAAGGATCCAGAAACTCCCAAAGAGGATGATAGCCCAAACAATATTCCACAAGAGAAAGAACCGGAAAGACAATACAAGCCGGTTGCCCCATTTCCACAAAGGTTGATTTCACCTAAACCTTTAGATAAAAATCTGGAAATTCTGGAAGTTTTCAAGCAGGTGAAGATCAACATTCCGCTGTTGGATGCAATAAAACAAATACCATCTTATGCCAAATTTTTAAAGGAATTGTGTACAATCAAAAGGAAACACAACGTCCACAACAAAGTGCTTTTGGCTGAGAATTTGAGTGCCATCATCAAACAAGAGGTGCCCCAAAAATACAAAGATCCGGGTAGTCCAACCATATCATGCATCATAGGAGACTACCAAATTAAACAAGCCCTACTCGACTTGGGGGCAAGTGTGAATCTCATTCCATACTCGGTCTATGAACAACTTGGGTTAGGTGAATTGAAACCCACCAAAACCACACTCCAACTTGCTGATAGATCCATCCGGATACCGAGAGGAATGGTAGAGGATGTTCTAGTCCAAGTTGATAAATTCTACTACCCAGTAGATTTTATTGTCTTGGACACACATCCTGTGATAGGCACCGGTACTCAAATTCCCGTCATACTTGGACGACCGTTTCTAGCTACCTCAAACGCCATTATCAATTGTAGAAACGGACTTGTACAAATGTCCTTTGGAAATATGACCCTTGAGCTTAACATATTTGAGTTATGCAAACAACCGCGGGAAGTTGATGATGATATCCACGAATTAAACATGATCGAATCATTCGTGGAAGGTACAATCCCCTTGTCACTATTTTCCGACCCTTTGGAGGCGTGTGTGGCCCATCTCCATGATATGAATGATGATACAACACAAGAGATGGATGCCATTCTAGATGTGATGATGGTGCGTGAAAATAAAAGATGGAGGATCCCAATTGAACCTTTGCCTATAAATGAGAACAAGGCCCTCCCATCCAACATTAAGGCACCAAAACTCGACCTAAAACCATTGCCAAGTGAGCTAAAATATGTTTATTTAGGTCGAGATGAGACATATCCAGTGGTGATTTCTTCCCACTTGGATGAGGAACAAGAGAGTAGGCTAATAGCCACTCTATTAGAGCACAAGAGTGCCATCGGATGGACAATTGCGGATCTCAAAGGCATAAACCCACTGATTTGCACTCACCGCATACATCTTGAGGAAAATGCAAAGACATCCCGGCAACCACAAAGACGACTAAATCCAAATATGAAGGATGTGGTTAAGGCCGAAGTGGTGAAACTATTGGATGTAGGTATCATTTACCCAATATCTGATAGCCAATGGGTGAGCCCAACTCAAGTGGTGCCAAAGAAATCCGGAATAACCATCATAGCCAATGCCAATAATGAACTCGTACCAACTAGAGTCACTACCGGTTGGAGAATGTGCATTGACTACAGAAAGCTAAACACTGTCACGAGGAAAGACCACTTCCCCCTACCGTTTGTTGATAAGATTTTAGAACGGTTGGCGGGTCATTCCCACTTTTGCTTTCTTGATGGCTATTCAGGGTACAACCAAATAGAAATTTCCCGTGAAGATCAAGAAAAGACTACATTCACATGTCCATTCGGTACTTTCGCCTATCGACGAATGCCGTTTGGACTATGTAATGCCCCTGCCACCTTTCAGCGTTGTATGATGAGCATCTTTTCTGACATGGTGGGGACCATTCTTGAAGTCTTCATGGATGATTTTTCTGTATTTGGTTGTAACTTTGATGAGTGCCTCAAGCACTTGAAATCTGTGCTAAAAAGATGTGAAGAAAAGAACCTTGTGCTCAATTGGGAAAAGTGTCACTTCATGGTTCAAAAGGGAATTGTACTTGGTCACATCGTTTCACAAAATGGAATTGAGGTGGACAAGGCGAAAATTGATCTTATCTCTAACCTCCCACCACCCAAAAGCATACGAGATATACGGTCCTTTTTAGGACACGCAGGATTTTATAGACGGTTCATAAAGGATTTCAGTTCACTCTCTCGTCCTTTATGCAACCTACTTCAAAAGGAAAATTCATTTGAGTGGAGTGAAGAATGTCAAAAGGCCTTTACCACCCTTAAAGGCATGTTGACATGCGCCCCAATAATGCAACCACCTGATTGGAACCTTCCTTTTGAGATTATGTGCGATGCTAGCGACTATGCTATTGGGGCCGTGTTAGGCCAAAGAAAAGATAAAAAGCCATGTGTTATCTACTATGCAAGTAGAACCCTAAACTCAGCCCAGGCAAACTACACCACTACTGAAAAGGAACTTTTAGCAGTAGTTTTTGCCTTGGAAAAGTTTAGATCCTACTTGATTGGATCCAAGATCATCGTATTCACCGACCATGCCGCGCTTAAGTATCTTCTCTCTAAGAAGGATGCTAAACCACGGTTATTAAGATGGATCCTCCTACTCCAAGAATTCGACTTAGAAATACGTGATAAGAAAGGAGTAGAGAATGTAGTAGCTGACCACCTCTCTCGACTTGTCCTCACTGATTCCCCTGAAACGACTGCAATCAATGACATGTTCCCTGATGAACAACTTTTTGCTGTTTCCCAATTGCCATGGTATGCAGACATTGCTAATTATCTTGCTACAGGTACAATTCCTACATATTGGAAAAAGCAAGATAAGGATAGATTCTTCTCAGAGGTACGGAAATTTCTATGGGACGACCCATACTTGTTCAAGTATTGTCCCGACCAAATCATAAGGAGATGTGTCCCAGATGATGAGCAACAAAGTATCATCTCCTTCTGTCATTCTCAAGCATGTGGTGGCCATTTTTCGGCTAAAAAGACCACAGCGAAAATTCTGCAATGTGGGTTTTATTGGCCCACCATGTTCAAAGACACACATGAGTTTTGCAAAGCTTGCGAACCCTGTCAGAAATTAGGAGGGATCTCCCGTAGAAATATGATGCCACTCAATCCCATCTTAATTATCGAAATTTTTGATTGTTGGGGCATCGATTTCATGGGCCCATTCCCATCTTCCTTTGGAAACTTATACATCTTGCTTGCCGTTGATTATGTTTCCAAATGGGTCGAGGCCATCCCTTGCCGGAGTAATGACCATAAAACGGTCATTCGATTCTTAAAAGAAAACATTCTTTCCCGGTTTGGAACGCCTCGAGTCATCATAAGTGATGGAGGGTCTCACTTTTGCAATCGCCCTTTTGAAGCATTAATGAAGAAATATGGCGTAACTCACAAAGTGAGCACTCCCTATCACCCACAAACTAGTGGACAAGCCGAGATATCCAATAGGGAGATTAAAAACATTTTAGAAAAAACGGTGAATCCCGATCGCAAGGATTGGTCACTTCGACTTACCGATGCGCTTTGGGCTTACCGTACTACCTTTAAAACTCCTATTGGAATGTCTCCCTATAGACTTGTCTATGGGAAGGCTTGTCACTTGCCTGTGGAGTTGGAACATAAGGCGTATTGGGCTATTAAGAAGATGAATTTCAATCCTGACAAGGCAAGCTCGTTACGCAAACTACAATTGAATGAACTTGCAGAAATCCGGAATGAAGCTTATGAGAATGCACGAATTTACAAGGATAAGACGAAGATATTCCATGATAAGAATATTCTTCGCAAGACATTCACGATAAATCAAAAAGTCCTCATGTATAATTCTCGCTTACATCTATTTCCGGGAAAATTGAGATCTCGGTGGACCGGTCCCTACATTGTGCAAACTGTCTATCCATATGGGACTGTCGAGCTGTTAAATCCAAGGAACGACAACATTTTTAAAGCAAATGGGCAGCGATTAAAGCCGTTCTTTGAAAACTTTCCTTCAGAAAGTATGTCCATACATCTGAATGATCCTGTGTATCAGGATAATTGATCTCCTAGTCTGATGGAGGTATAGAGTGGTTAGGATTAGGATTCTGCTACTTTTGTTTTCGTTTTCATAGGTTTGTTAGAAGGAGGAAGATCTCCACTTTTCACTCTCTCAAGTACTATCATTCCTCACTCCCTTTTATTTTCAAATTGCTCTCATGTTTTGCTCATTGTACATCTTTTTCATTGAGGACAATGCAAAATTTGGTTGGGGGGTGTAGGATCACTTGGATGAATCCAGCGATTTGCAACATTTCAAGCAATCATGTGAAATTTTTCGATTTTTCAAAAATTCGAAACTCTTTTGGAAAACACCGGTTTTACACATTCAAGTTGATATGAGCATAAGAGGAGGAGATATGAAGTGTATGGGGCTGGATGTCTGCAATCTCTCATAGCATAATGGTTTTATATGTGAACACCCCTATTTTTGTGATTGATAGAAAATCTGAACACTTTTACACCTAGTTCACATTACACGATTTTCACGAGTTGAAGGGATTATGTGACTTATGAATTAGCTAGACTTTGAATTAAGGTATTGAGAAATCAGGCCGGGGTACTTTGTCCATCCTTGTCCATGGGAAAATAATGAAAGATATGGATTTTTAAAAATCCTATCTAATTTAAAAAGAAAAAGGAAAAGGAAGGATGAAATTGGGAATGTGGAAAAACGGTGGAAAATTCCGATTAGGGCTACCTACTACCAACCGGGGGATGGTCTACCCGTAACCAAAGCCGAAAATGGGACGTAGTGTGAAAGTCGTCGGAAGGACGGTAAGGCAAATCCCTGTCATTGGCTTGATGTGGCTCTATGGACCTTGAGTTCTATAGTTTACTTGATCTATGAAGAAGATAATCCTAGAAACTCGTGAGATGAATTTTCACTACCCACACTAGGTTAAATTTGTTCAAATCTTTCTATTTATCAACCAATCAGCGGGAATTTCATATGAATGCGTATTATGTTTTGAGAGTTTACGGTTTCAACCTCTGTTGCCTAATGTTTCTGAATCTTAAGCTTATGAACCTTGGAATGTATAAAAGGATGGTTTCTGAAAGAGAGTTGAGTTTAGAAGAATGAGATTAGCTTCACGCATGTTTTGCTCGGGACTAGCAAAATGCTGGTTGGGGGGTGTGTTGAGCTCTTAATTATGCATATTCTAACCCCAATTCATCACTCATTGTGCAAGGTTTGTATGGTTTGGAAGCTAATTCAATGCATGTTGTGTGACTACAGGATTGAGGGTGGACTCTACTCAATTGAAGATATAATGAGCTCATTTGGAACTATTCTAATAAAGAAAGAAAGAACTAAAGAAGAAAAGAAAGCAGAAGGAAGAAAGAAAGGAAAAATACAAGAAGAAAAGAGGGCTGATCGGTCGTGACCGGTCGGCCAAGGAAGCCAGACTGGTCAGTGACCGATCAGCCATGCAGATTTGGCCCCTACTGAAGACGTCCGACCGGTCTTGACCGGTCGGACATATACTAGAATTTCATTGAAAAGGACCGACCGGTCAAGACCGGTCGGTCATTGCTGCTGTAAGGTGGATGAAAACATCCAACCGGTCTTGACCGGTCGGATAGGCTTGCTGGACTGATGTTCTACTAGGTCTGACCGGTCTTGACCGGTCGGGCATACCTGCTGGAGTGTTTTCACTTGAGGCCGACCGGTCATGACCGGTCGGCCATGCGTACTGAGTTAGAAATTCCTAATTTCATCCCGATTTTCTCTGCGCTGCGTAAGTGTTACGCAAGTTCTCGATTCTTCCGAAGTTGTGGAGCTTCCAGACTATAAAAGGACACCTAGGGATCGTTCCTAGGGCATCCTAGAAGGGTTCAAGCGAGGTTGGAGACTGTGGAAGTGGAGATTGGAGTTTCACAACTCCTTTTGGTTTGCTTTGCTGTTTTCATGCTTTTAGTAGTTGTTTCATGTTTCCTTGGATCATGAGCAGCTAAGCCTCTTAGCTAGGGCTAAGAGGTGAAGCTTGTAGTGTATCCAAGATGTTTTAATTCGTAGTTAAGTGGTTTTCAGTTTGGAATTCATGATTATGAACTAAGGTTTGAAGTTTATACAAGTTTTAAGTAATTTCTCTTAGTCTTGTGATGACTCATGGATGTTTGGATGAATTACTTATCTTCTTAATTTGTTTGCAACGGTCTAGACCTGTATGATCCGAGGAATTGGAGTGCGCTCTAGTACCAAGCTCTTCATAAAGGGGCTTCATGCCAAAGTTCTAGTTTTGGTTGATTATCTGGAATATGTACGGACTGTGCATATAATTTGAATCTAGTTCAAATCATGATCTAGCCTTGTCTTGTGAGAAGACTTGAGGATGGTTATGATTGGGAATTGGACATATAGAAAAGGTGAATGACCTATGCAATGAGCATGCTCAGATCAGCCTAGAGTTGAGCGAACTTTATGCACAGAACTTACATATTGCAGACTTCTGGTTTAACAGTTCTATCATCCGACTAGATAGACCTGACTGGTGACTCTAGTTGAGAGAATGGGAAACCACAGCGGATTGAACATCGAGGATTGCTACAAGTGGATCCTCGAACCCCTAGTACCTTCTTATAATTGTTTACATTCAATTTAGCTTAAAACTGTTAATCGCACACATTCTATTCAAACTTTGATTGTTAGCTTCAATAGAAACTTGTGGATGAATTTGTGACATCCTACATAAGTCCCTGTGGATCGACCTCGGTAGTACCGAGTTTATTACTACATCGCAACCCTACACTTGGGGAAGCGAACAAGGTGCAGCTTGTTGTCGGAGTTTCCCATCATTGTTGGCCGATAAATACCCAAGGTAGCACGAAGATTGCGAAATGTCTCCTGAGGTCGGAATTTGGGGGAGGAAGGTAGGGTTTTGGCCCTCGATTTTCTTTTGTTTTCTCTTTCCTCTTTTATGCCCTTTATTGGTTTATGGGATTTTGGAGGTTCATTGTTTTTCGGGTTTTTTCTTTTTTCTTTTTCTTTTTCTTTGTACACACATTTCTCTCTTTATTTTTTTTTTTTGAGGTTTTCTCTGTACACACCTTTTTTTTTGGATTTTCTCCGGACTTTGTTTTGGTTTTTTTTTTTTTTGGGGGGGGGGGGGGGGGGGGGGGGGGGGGTTTCTCTCTGTACACTCGTTTTTTTTAGGGCATATTGGGTGGAGGGGGATTTTTTTTTTCAAGTGACATTTTCACAATTTTCGTACTATCCATGATGAATTCTGACATGATCGGCGTTGATTAGCTCAGGAAGATCTTCGCCACCCATGTTGGTGAGGCGGAGCGCACTTCCTGGAAGCACCTTTCGCATGATGAGTGGACCTTTGTAGGTGGGTTTGAACTTGCCCCTTGGATCAGGCAAGTGTGGAGGCAATATCTTCTTCATAACCATATCTCCCACCCTGAATACTCTTGCACGGACCCATTTGTTGTATGCTTGTGCAATCCTTTTCTAGTATGTTTGGGAATGGCATAGGGCTCGCATGCGCTTTTCATCCGCTAGGTGCAATTGATTGTAGCGGGCCTGCAGCCACTCTCCCTCTTCAACTTCACTTTCGAGCAGTATACTCAATGAGGGGATTTCTATTTCGACAGGTAGGACAACCTCCATTCCGTATGTTAGCTCATATGGGGTAGCACCTGTCACGATGTGTATGGAAGTTCTGTATGCCCATAATGCATATGGTAGCTGTTTGGCCCAGTCGTGATATGACTTCACCATTTTCTTGAGGATGCGTATGAGTGTCTTGTTAGCAGCTTTCACACCTTCGTTCATTTGTGGCCGGCAGGGACTGGACTGATGCCTCTTAATTTTGAACTGCTTGACCATGTGTTCCACCTTTCGATTCATAAAGGGTGTCCCATTGTCAGTGATGATGGTTTGCAGGACCCCATAGCGGCTGATAATGTTATTCTTCAGGAATCGTACAACGTGTGAGGCCGCTACGGTGGTGTAAGATGCTGCCTCTACCCACTTTGTAAAGTAATCGATGGCTACCAGGATGTATTCGTGGTCGTTTGATGCCTTGGGGCTGATTTTTCCAATGACGTCGATACCCCACATTGAGAAAGGTCAAGGCGTTGTCATTTGTACAACCCAGATGCTGGGGTGTGGATTTGATTGGCGTGCTCGTGAGATTTAAAGCATATTTTGATGTACTGGCATCAATCAGTTTCCATGGTCATCCAATAGTACCCTTGCCGAAGAATCTTTTTGGCCATCATGTGGCCATGCATGTGTGGGCTGCAAGTTCCTTCGTGGATTTCTGAAATGATCTTTGTAGCTTCGGCCTCATCCACACACTGCAAAATGATCTGATTGAAGGAACGTTTATAAAGAGTTTCGCCACAGATTGTGAACTGTGCGGCTAGACGCTGAATGGTGCGACGGTTCGTATGTGTGGCATCGACTGGGTAGGTTTGATCCTCTAGATACTTTTTGAAGTCGGCGTACCATGGCTGCTTGTCGGGGGGCATTTTGGCTTCATCGATCTGCAGGCAAAATGCCGGCTCTTCCTGAAGCTTTACAGTGAGTTCCCATTAAGCTGCTCTATGGGGAATCTCCAGCATTGATGCCAACGTAGCCAGGGTGTCAGCGAATTGATTCTTAGCACGATGCATGTATGTGAAGGTGACCTCGTGAAATTCCTCGATAAGATTTTCGAGGTAAACATGATATGGCACCAACTTCTCATCTCTTGTTCTCCAGTCACCATTGATTTGATTAATAATAAGCTGCGAGTCACAAAAAACTCATAGCTTCTTTATGCCCAGAATGATTGCCTCGTTGAGGCCTGCTATACATGCCTTGTATTCCGCGATGTTGTTCGAGTAGTTGAATGCCAATCTTCTTGATATGGGCATGGGGATGTCATCAGGAGAATAGAGGATTGCCCCTACTCCACTTCCTTTGTTGTTGGATGCTCCATCAAAATATAGGGTCTAGTCGTCTACCTTTGGCCCTTCTTCTCCTTCGAGGAATATAATGTCTTCATCATGGAAGAGTGTCTTCAAGGGTTGGTAATCTGGCAATGAATGTTCTGCAAGGTGATCTGCTAGTGCTTGCCCCTTGATTGCCTTTTGAGTGACATAGGTGATGTCGAACTCAGAAAGCAACAACTACCATTTTACAATCCTGTCGGTCAGCGCTAGTTTCTCGAATAGATACTTCAGGGGATTCATGCAAGCAAGGAAGAGGATCGGGTATGCGATCATATACTAGCGTAGGCGCTGAGTGGCCCATAGGAGGGCGATACATGTCTTCTCGATCGGGGAGTACCTGGACTCATAGTCTGTGAATCGTCGGCTAAGATAATAAATGGCTCGTTCTTTTTGTCCCGTGTCATTATGTTGACCAAGGACGCATCTGATGCGTTGGCAGCCACTGAGATGTAGAGTAGCAATGGTCTTCCTGGTACTGGTGTGTTTTTTAGGTATTCTTTGATTCTATCGAAGGCTCTTTGACAATCATTATTCCATTCCTTTGGCGCATTTTTTCGAAGCAGCTTGAATATGGGCTTGCATACCGGTGTGAGCTGGGCGATTAAGCAATTGATGTACTGAATTCTTCCCAAGAAGCCTCGAATCTCTCTTTTAGTTTGGGGGTTGGCATTTCGATGATCGCCTCGCTTTTGACTCGTCTACTCAGATACCATCTTTGCTGACGATGAATCCAAGAAGCTTGCCTCCTGTTGCCCCGAAGACGTATTTTCGTGGGTTGAATTGGATCCTGAATTTTGCTAACCGGTCGAAGAGCTTTTCCAAATCTTTGAAGTGCCCATCGATGCTTTGGGATTTGACAATCATGTCATCCACGTAGACTTCGAGCTCTTTGTTCATCATATCGTGCAAGAGTGCCATCATAGCTCGTTGATACGTTGCCACGGTATTTTTTACTCGTAATGGCATGACACAGTAGCAGAAGGTTCCCCAGGGTGTGATGAACGACGTCTTCTCGTGGTCCTCTGCAGCCATTTTGATTTGATTAGACCCGGAGAAGCCGTCTATGGACAAGAATATCTTGTGCCCTGCTGTGTTATCGACCAGAGTGTCAATGTGAGGAAGTGGGAAGTCCTTCAGGCTGGCCTTGCTAAGGTCACGAAAATCGATGCACATCCAGACCTTACCATCTCTCTTTGGCACAGGGACGATGTTGGTGAACCATTCTGGGTAATTAGAAACCACCAGAAAGCCCACGTTGTATTGCTTGATTACTTCCTCTTTGATTTTTAGGATCCATTCTTGCCGCATTCTTCTCAGCTTTTGCTTGACTAGCTTGATTTCTGGGTTCGTGGGCAGATAATGTATAACCAGGTCTTCGTCGAGCCCCAGCATGTTTTCGTAGGAGAAGGCAAAGTTTGATAACTGTGGTTTTAGGAACTCGATCATTTTCTGCCGATTTTCAGAGGGCCAATTCTTCCCAAGGCGCATCTCTCAAGTATCCTCAGAGGTCCCGAGATTAACGACCTCAAATCAATGGGCACAACGTTGGCTTTAAAATTGAACTTTCAAGGAGATCTTCGAGTTCACTGGCTGTGTCATTGTTTTCCTCTTCTAAACCCATAAATTCAAAGTCTAACTCTACATTGAAGTCGTAGTCATTGACTTTGATCCCATTTTGTCCTAGGAATTAGGTTTGAACCTTTATTGCTTGAGTATGTACAAGATTTTGTAAGGTTTTTGGATTTTTTGAAATTTTCACATTTTTCTGATTTCTTTAGCTTTTTTTGCATTTTCTGATTTTTTTGAATTTTTTAATTTAATAGTCCTCAAGCAGGATGACATTTCAAACCAGGGACTAACCCGATTGGGCTCGGGATGTTGATGACTATTTACATGCCGATTTGATTGTCATGGGGGTTACGAACCAATTTGCGCCCTGTGCTCCTACCCTTCGGGAGACAGGGCCTGTGTGGGCAGTGGATTGATCTGGCTCACCATGCCCAATCATCATGATGAAGCGAGGACTTGGTTTTGACTCAGCGTCTGACGTGTTGACGCCCTCTGCATCCCCGAGGTCATGACACTCTTGAGGTTGCTGCAGTTTTGGTGGGATGGTGATCGATGACCAATTGAGATGGGGCAATGCATGCTCCTTGCCTCCATGCTCTTGGGGCAATTCAACCAAGGTCAGGTTGTAATGATGGTTTGGAGTGGAGGGATTCAAGCTTTCGCTTGGGTGGATGACTCCTGCGCTGATAAAATGGACTGGTTGAAAAGGCAAAAGGTGACTCATCTTTGGCAATTTCCTCCTCTATCTACCCCTATTTCTTTGATTTCATTTTCTAGGAAAAATTTATATCCCAGTCTGGTCCTGTCTACCTTTTCTCGAATTTCAATTACCTTTGTGGTATTTTGGTGTTCAATTCATTAGTTCCGGATCTGCCGTTCAGCGGGAGAAAATATGTTGTTTGGGTTGGGGGCATGGGCTGATGGTACATGGTTGACTTCTTTGAACTGGTAACTTTGATAACGCATGTTTGGCCCCCAAATGTCAACCATAGGGACATTAAGTTCTCCCAGGAGGGTTGCTTCTGCAAGGAGGAGTTGTTTAGAGTTAGTTAGAATGGTGAACACTTTATTCCCAAGGACATATTTGACTCTTTGGTGTAGAGTCAAGGGCATTGACCCTACTTGGTGCAACTAGGGGCGGCTGAGAAGGATATTGAATGATGAGGTATGTCCAGGACTTGAAATGTGATGGTCAATACATCTGGACCGATTTGCAGTTCGAGGTCGATTTCTCCCTTGGGCCTGTCTTTGGGAATTATCGAATGCCCTAATATTCATGTTACTGGGTTTGAACACGGACAGTTCCAATCCTAGATACATAGCGGTCCATTGTGGGCAGACGTTTAAGCTTGAACCATTGTCGATGAGTACCAATGGAATGCTACAATCTCTATGACTAATGGTTATGTTTAATTAGTGCACATGGTCACGCCCTTCTGGTGGCAGCTCGTCATCTGAAAATGTGATGGCACGTGGGGCGAGGAGCTGTCCAATCATGTGTGCGACCGTCTCTGGAGGTGCTTCTCGAGCGATGTGTGCATCGTTTAATGTTTTGGCAAACATTTTTCGATGAGTTTGTGACGTGCAGAGGAGTTCCCAAATGGATATTTGGGCAGGGATGTTTTTGAGTTGGGCTGTTACATCATATGCGGTTTTGGCCTTAGATGTTCCTGCCGAATGCCCCTTGGGGTTTCTCTAGTCACATCTGTACGAAAATACCGACCATTCAGGTTCATGTTTCCCACTTCCGAGCACTTCGGGTAATGCCACATGACTAGTTTATTGTCAAAGATTGGAACTGCCCTTCCTTGAAGCACTAGGGAAGATTGAGAGGATGTTGGTAGGACAGTGACAAGTCTTTGATGATCTAGGTGATGTGCAAGACTTGCCCCTAGTAGGACCAGAGGTTGCGTCGGAACTGGTGTTGATGGTGTGGGTGTGGGCTGGCCTGATCTAGCCAACTGATGTGACAATAGGAATGGTGACGGATATGCCCCTTGCAGGCTGCCGTCGGATGGTTGATTTTAGATGGTGGGGATGATGTCTTTCCTAAAAGAATGACTAGTTGTTGATTTGTTGGCAGAACTTAATGGAGGTAGGATGATGGGTTGTAGGTGGGTGGTGGTGTGACGGCTCTTCTCATAAGAACCACTGGCGAGGGATCCCAGAATGAGCTACGTCAGGTGGCCAAGTTGGCTGTTTGAGCTTGCCTCTGGAGAATCGTTGGTTGGTGATTGATGGGTACTGAAATGTAAGCTGACTAGGCACCCTTCTGATGGGCGATTGGTGCCCCTTGTAGGACGAGGGGTGGTAATTCTTGGGCACAACTCAGTGTCGTGTTTGTGTGGAAGACATGGGGTGGATAATTCCCTTGAATGACACTGACCGTCAGAGTTTCCTGTGCACTGGACCCTGCCTGATGTGGCGACAGGGGATTCTGGAGAATGTTGTTGTTGATGGTGGCATTGACGTCGGGGGCTGCAACTGAAATCTTGCTTTGGTTAATCAGGTTTTGAATTGCATGCTTTAATGAGAAGCAACGTTCAGGTTATGTGACCCCTTCCCTGGTGGAATGCATAATACTCATTTTCATTGTAGTTGGGCAGTAAGGGGTTTGGTGGTGGCTTAGGCTGCAATGGCGTTCTTGGACTTGGTATATTGGATGGAGTTGCCACCAACCGAAAATAGGCGCTTCAGAATCTACGGTCAGCTAGAACCCATGAAAACACCAGAATGTCGAGGGTATTCCGAAGAACCCCTAGTTTCAAAATGACTCCCATTTGAATAAGTTGGTCTACTGCTGTGAATTCTGGGTTAGGGTCGCGGTTACGACAGGGGAAGGTGTTAGGCACCCCCTGACCGCCTGTATAACACACGGTCTCTACTCTATGGGGCTTAAAAATTTATGGGGGATTCTAAAAAGTGACCAAACCTGCAGGGTTATGCCATACTTCGTGGGCTTTTTAGGGCCCAAGTAAGCAAATAACAAAAATATAACAACAAGATGACAACGTTAGGCTAAACTTCGCAAGCTTTTTAGGGCCTGGGTTGGTAAAAATGGAAAGCAAGATAAAGTGTGAGTGGGTGTAGATGTTGGGGTTCAAATTCACACTCATTGTAAAACAACATCCCGCGGTCCATCTACAACGATTTGAATCAATTTCAAGACCAGGAAAACCTAGAAAACGTCAGTTCAACCCTAACTACTCGGTAGAGACCAAAATCCGTAAACAGCATTTCAGAGTAGAACCGACATGCGAGTCACCGCCAAATGATCCAAAACGTCCTAAAACCCTTAAACTGTAAGTTTTAAAGTCGTGTGGCGCGTATCTTTACCTGCGCACCTCGAAATGCGTTTCATCCCTACTCGGAGCTGACAAAAAAGGGTCCGTAAGCCTACAGCTACCATTTCAAAGCAGAACCGAATATCCACACCACTGCCAAATGATCCGGAACTGCCCCAAAACCTTTAAATAGCAAGTTTGAAGTCCCTGTGGTGCATATTTCTATGTGCGCGCTCCTCGAAACAACATTCCTATACGACGAGCCGACCCGGAGGCTCCAAATTAAGAAGTATCAAAATTTGCAATACCTGGACTTCCACACTCCATCCCATTCATTCAGGAGATCCATCCCAGCCTAGAAGTGGCTTGGCGATAGTGACCACAATCTTAGAAAAGGTAGCTGTCCTCTGGAGGCCTCCCGTCGGAGCTTGAAATCCTGAAATATCATAAGTTTAGAAATTTTCTCTCTCACAAAAGTGCAAAAATCTAAAATTTGGCTAAGTGGTGGAAATTTTCAAGAGGGACATGTGCCCGACCTTCCACCACATGCGCCTGCACCCCATATCCGAAAGAAACCGATTCAGACACTTTCCCAGAAACCACCCGAAAAATTCGCCGAAAATGACATGCGCCTGGCTTGAAAACACATGCGCCTGGCCTGAAATGACATGCGCACGGACCCTTGCACCCAACACTTTCGCCCAGCACTGCGCCGGGGAACGCTCCAGGAACGCATGTGCCGGAAAATACCCTCTGGGTCGAATCCGAACACGAGTGCACTGTTGTAAATAGCAGGTTCTCCTGATGACATTAAGCGACATCACCCCCTTTTGACCTTAGATCAACGTAAGAGGTACATGCGCCTGCTCCGTTATCCCTCACCAGATGCCTTGGCCGGAGTGGATACCCTCGCTGGAATCCCTCGCCGGAACCCAAAAAATGCACTACCGTCGGATAGTTCTCTCACCGGAATCCCTCGTCGGAAAAGGGATATCCCCCGACGAAAATGAGTGCAAGGGGGAAAATCTTGAAATTCTCCAAGTGCTAGGACTTTCCCCACTTCGTAGAGGCACATGCGCCGGCTTTCTCTCACCGGGAAATGCAAAAAAGCACTAAGTGCAAATCCCACATGCGCTCACTCTTTGGGAGGTCAAAATGTGGAAAATCTACTAAGTATTGGAGCCACATGCGCCCACTGCTAAGTCCCAAGAGCATGTGCAATAGGACATGTGCCCGGAACATTCTTCTTTCCTCCATCTTTCATGTGTGATGGACACATGCGCCCAAACAATGGTCACATGCGCTCACCATCACACATATGCGCCCACCACCCTGTTTGGAGAGCCACATACACCCATGCACACCCCTCTATGTGCTTGGATGCTGGTTGGGGGAGTGGACCTTCCATCGTGTGGCCCGCCTTCTTCGAAACTCGGTCTGCAATCAAACTGCCTCTCCTAGATGCACCTCAGTGAGATCTATCCATCCCCGGGATCAGATTCTCCAACGGTCGATGATAAATGGCCCAAATCAATTTTTTGATAAAAAATGACAACACTTAGCCAATTTGGCAACTCCGAAAATCCTCCCGAAAGAGCCGAAAACGGCCGAAACAGAGAGAATTGAGCGGAATTAGACCGAGCTCGAGAGGGAAACTTTTCTTCTTTATGATATGATATATCATAATCATGCACTGCAATGAGGTTATCCAATCTCAGGACTCTCGAATACCCTAATTAAGAGGTCAGCAGGCCCAGTATTCAGTCATTTTCAGCCTTGGAAAGTGCCCTGTAGGCTCGAAAATCGACTTATGCTAAGTAAATCGAAACACGATCGCACTGCGATTCTCGTGGACATAATCCACCCCTGTTCAAAGATGGTCATTGATGATATTCACCGAATACCCTGATTAGACTGTAAATATGTCCACTACTTGGTCATTTTCAACCCTGGGAAGTGCCCTGTTGGCTCGGAAACTAACTAATGCCAAATGAAATCAACCGCGATCTCGAAGACGCTAAGGCAAAAACAATGCATTCAGGCTATGAAATAGCAGAGTTAAAACGTCTACGGGGCACCGATCCCCATCATTCATCATAAATTGGCATATGCGGGCATCCATCGGACCCGACACTTAGCCACTTGCAGGCATTAAAAATGACCAATCCAGCCCATTGGATTTGAATCCTCAAAGGATCTTGGCTTGATATAGCCTATTCAATCTTAAATAGATCATCGAAAATACTCAGAAGAAAGAGTGTTCTCGAAGGCGAGTCGTCCGACTCCAGAAGAAACACATTTACTTTACTGTACAAAGCTCTATTCATCCCGGATAAAGGTCCGAGGCTAAACCTAAGAGATTATGGTTATCATAAGAAATCATAAACAAAGAATTCTAACAAAGCTTGAAACATCCTGCTATGGATTACCACTATAAAAAAGACAGTCGATGCCCTACCCATCGACAACGGGTCCGTCGGTTGAGCTGATGAGGCAGTTGCGGAGTGCTTTCCTAAGGTCACCCCTCATAAAAATATGGGCGTGGGCCTTTGGTCATGCCGCCCAACATTTCGATGCTCGTGTATTCCAGAGGCCAATGGCCCAGAGTTGTATCACTCGATAAAATCCTAACAGTCTCTCAACTCGGACCCAAAAGAAAATGGGACATAGACATCCGACTTGTCTAGAAACATGGCTCAGTCCATAATAAGAAAACAAATAGGTTTATATGGCCATGAACTCAAGACCATAATCCCTGACGATCTAAATTACTTGCTTGATCTATCCGGGCTTTCTCTCTAATATTCCATCTATTGTATAACTACATTCCTAGTGGAATCTTGTCTCTTTATGCCATGGTTTTCTCCCGCAAGGGTTTCCATGTAAAAATCTTTGTGTTGTTTGTGATTTTTTTTCATTTAAATTCATGCTCTTTTAATGCTTTATTTAACTTATCTATGATGCATGCATTTATTTGCTTTTCTCTTTTAATTAAGGGTGATCATCCATTGATGTAATTAAAGGCTCATGATCAATATCACAGCGTGGAATGTAAAAGATCTCAGAATCTCTGGAATAAAATCCGGCTTGCGATGTCTTCTCTATTGTGTACGCATTGTGATTGCTTATGATTGTCTATGAATGCCTCTATACTTAGAATTCCCCAAAACAATAAAACATGGGAAAAACTGCCATGTGAGCATTTTTCTAGTTTTAACAATGTGGTAGATGTGTAGGGAATGTGCGGAGTGGATACGGTTTGATTTTTGAGATCTGAGAAAAAAAGAGGGGAAGTCTGACACTCTTTACGAGGAAAGATGGTCAGACGTCCCTACCCTCGACCCTACTTATGGATTTCAGCATTAGCAGTGGCTTTTGGCTTGTAAGTTGAAAGAAACAAAATCGGACAAGATACAGAAGGAGATGGTGGTAGACAATAGGTGATCAGAGTGTCGCAGTTTCTACCTTTGTCATGTTAGTAGGAACTCAGGATTTCATCAGATGATGCATACTTCCAGCGTCTGTATGTTTGGTTATGAGTGTTGGCAGTCAATTGGGTAGAGTTTCCTAGTAACTCTGTCTCTCTGATCACTCTGAGAAATCGACGATCACCATAGCTCTTTCTTTTTCTATCGTTCCGTCCGTTCATCCTCAGATCGCTCAATCTGATCAGCTTAAATAGACCCACTATGTTTGGTTCGTCGTGCTTGATGCGGAGTGGGCCACACATAGCAGGCAGGCGTTGAGTTATGATTGGATGACCAAGTTGTGGGAGACAGGGGGCGAGCGTGAATTTTTTTATTGATTTTTGGATGCGGTTACTGAGTATACCGCATTTGTGGACCGCATTAAAATACTTAAAAATTGAAAAACATGTCTTTTACAGGTATATTCAGGGTTATACTCCACCATATCCATTCTCGCCAATGTGTTCCTGTTCTGATCAATCCACACCGATGGGTGACTTCAGGACACTGTTTGAGCAGTACACTGCCATTGGCAGGGACTCCGACGAGCGAGGTTAAGTGCATTCGAAGGTGGGGTGCTGCATGATGACATGTCCCTAACCACAAGGGCTGCATCTATGGATGCAGACTATACAGTCACTGCATCTATAGATGCGGTACTTCAAAGTGGGGTGTCTACAGGATGTTATAAGTATGAAAGGATGAGAGATGAATTGATATGATTTTGAGATTTCTGAATTATCTTAAATCTATTAGGTTTCTATATGAATTCTCCTATTGAGTTGATTAGTAGAAAATTTGAACACTTTTGAGTCTAGTTCACATTACACGATTTTTAGGGTTTGAAGGGATTATGTAGATTTATAGATTGCTTAGACTAGGATCTAAGGTGTTGAGGAACCAAGTCGGGGAACTTTGTCCATCCTTGTTCATGAGAAACTAAAAGAAGAATGGAAGATATGAATTTCTAAAAATCCTATCTCATGTATATGAAAAGAAAGAAAGTTTGGTTATTCATTGAATATATGTTAATTTTTTTTTAAAAGGGCTACCTATTACCAACCAGGGGAAGGTCTACCCGTAACTTAAGCTGGAAATGGGAAGTAGTGTGAAAGCCATCGAATGAACGGTAAGACAAATTCTTATCATAGGCTTGTTGCTGATTTGTATACTCTTAGATCTTTAGTTTTGTTGATCTATGAAGATGGTAATCTTAAAAATTCATGAGATGAACATTCAATATGCACGCTAGACCGCACTTGTTTGGATTCTTCTATTTATCAAGCAACCAGTGGGGATTCTATGTGAAACACTCATTATGTTTAGGGAGTTTAAGATTTTAATTTCTATCTCTAATTTTCTCTGAATTTTATAGTTTTATGTCTTGAAGCTTATAGAAGTATAGTTTCTGAAAGAGAGTTAAGTTTTGGAATTTGGATTTGTTTCATACATGTTTTGCTCGGGACTAGCAAAATGCTAGTTGGGGGGGGGGGGGTGTTGAGCAATGAATTGTGCATATCTGAACTCCAATTTGTAGCATAATTGCATAGTTTAGTTGTTAAAGTTAATGACTTATGCTTGCTTTTGTGTTTGTAGGTAAAAGAGAGATGTCATTGATTTCATGCTAATTTAGAGGATTTAGAGTGATTAAAAGACCAAGCTTTAATGAGCTAAAGAAGTAAAGAAATGCCTTAGAGAAATCAAGTTAAAGACCTGAAATGGCCAGAAAAAGTAAATTGCAGAGCTACAAGGCTAGAAAAGTAAGATACAAAAGTTTCAGAAATAGCCCTAGAATTTTGCTGATGTGCAATTTCGATATATCGAAATATCCTATCGAAAAAAACTCCAATATATTAAAATCCTTTCAAAAAATGGGCAGAAAAGGTTGCAACTCACTAGATAAAAACTCACCGGCGAGAGCTACATAAATTCTTAGGCATATCCGAGGTGGTGGCAGACTTTCTGTATAAAAGGCACCTCTACTCTTTTCTAAAGGCATCAGATAGAAGTCCTAAAGCATCTAGAGGTCGAGAGGAGCAAAGTGAAGCTGCTACAACTCCAATTTTTAGGTTTTTTCATGTCTTTCTTAGTTTTTCTTTTGATTTCTAGTTGTAGTATGACAATGCTCAGCTAGAACCTCTTAGCTAGGGCTAAGAGGTGAAGCTTGTAGCTAGTTTCAATGTTCAATTCATTTATTTCAAGTACTCTTACTTCAAGTATAGATGTTTAAGTTCTAGTTTGAAAAAAGTTGGTATTTGTAAAAAGTTTTATGAGAGTTCATGTCCTCTGGACATGAGTTCCTTGCAATTCTCTGAGATTATCATTATGGTTTAATTAGACTCGAATTGTAGTAACCCAGAGCATGCCATTATCTCTTGGTATGGCTGTTACTCCGAAGGCTACAAGTTTGAATTCTACATGCTTCATAAGAACTATAAATCTGATGTTTCATATTTAAGTGGGATTGTTTGTGTTGAATGAAATATCTTCCAATTAGATGAGAAATAAAACTTTGATTCTAATTGTGTTGTTCTTGGATGAATGAATTAGCATTGGATTACTATAAGTAGATCCTTAAAAGCCCTAGTTTCTCTTTAAATCTCATATTTTTTTCTACTTTAAATTCTGTTTAGTTCTAATTCTTAAAATTGAATTATAAGATTATTGAGATTGAAGCTATTAGAATAAGTTGGGATTGTTTACCCTAATTCCTTGTGTATCGACCTTGGTCTCACCGAATTATTACCACATCGCAGCCTTGCACTTGAGGTGAGCGAACAGTCATCGTGGCCATATTGCCCCATATTGTCCGAAATGGCCTAAACTGAAAAGTAAAAAGGCAATGACAGCCACTTGGGATGACACGGAGGAGTCTAAATCTAAATCTGGTAACTCCGTAAGAGATGGGAGCCACAAACTGGTGAGAATTCTCATGGCTTCCACCACTACCTTTCTTCCCCCTAATCTAAGAGAGGATCCTGACTGCTTTCCCTTCTAGGAGGAGTCCACAATCCCTCACCTTATTCTACATTCTATGAGGGTATTGTAGAAATTAGTTAACCTTAGGATGTTCAAACTAAATATAATTAAAAAGGGTAGCTAGAAATGAAAACTATAGGAAAATCTGAGGATGTTAGCATCATTTTGTTATTAGGGGCATATAAGAGGATTCTAGCCCCATGAGCCTGCCTTTGATGGTTTAGCCTTGTTTTTTTTTATTGATATACCTTATTGATAGACTATCACCCTACTTAGATTAGCTAGTCTTGTTGAGTTTTATGCTTAATTGTATGCTAATCTTTGCTTTGGTCATGATGTATATAATTTGGGGAGGTTGGTTAATTGGGCTATAAGCCTTGAGCTTTATTGCTTAAATGTATGTCTTAAGGATGACCAATTGTACACGATTAACTATGCTTAGATAAGTACATTTTCTTGTTAATCATATTCCCATGTATGCTTCATGTTTTAATATTCATGCACTCTATACTCTCTCTAGTTAACATATGCTTATAGTTATAACTGCGACATTCTAATCTTCTCTATCCTAAAATTAATTAGTGTACCAGTAAGGAGGAGAGATTTGTTTGTCAATTGCTGACAAAAAGGGGGAGAAAGATCAAGTCCCACCAAAATAAGTTTTTCTATTTTGTGTTACAGGATTGACAGATTATGGGAGAGCAATCAAGAGAAGCTTGCCTAGTTACATGTCTTAGTGTTTTGAGTTGTAATATTTATTTCAATTTGAAATGTAACGTATTTGTGTTTTGGTAGTGTCATTGGTATGGACCATGACATGGTTTTAGGTTAGGTCTTTGTTAGAGGGAGATTGTTAGTGCACTTTTCTGTGGCATATTAGTGTACCTTATTTATCAATCACGTGTGTTCTTGTGTTGTAATGTTGGTTGAGCCTTGACAAGCTGAAGATTAAAGATTCAAGTAGACCAGAAGCATCAAGGAAGAAGAATAGGTAAATGAGATGCCTCTATGACCTTAACCCTTTGATCTAAAACACCCAAATCCTCTTAGATGACTTAGACTAACTAGGAAAACCCTTAGTCATCATCATTAGCCTTAGATCATATAGAAAAATATGATAAATTAGGTTAATAAAAGAGGTAGAAGCTTCTGTAAACAAACAAGTCCAAACAACAGTTTTTTATAGGTTTTTGATAGATCAGAGACCTGTTTCGATAGGTCCTCGATGCTATCGAAATGCCTTTTCGATATATCAATGTATATGCAATAAACGTACAACTCTTTGAACAATTTCTTCGATCAATCGAATTGGTCATTTCGATATATGGAGATGAGTGTTTTGATATATCGAAACACTGTTTCGATATATCGAAATATGTCTAGCAACTTACTGAAATCTTTGAACAGAATTTTCGATATATTGAACTGGTATTTCGATATATCAAAGATCGCTTTGATCAATCAAAACTCCTTTTGATACTATTGAAGAAGCCGTTTTCTGCCCATTTTGTAACCGTTGGAGATTTTTTTTAAATATGGGAGAGATGATTTTTAGGCAGAGGTGAGTGATTTTGAGGAGATAGAAGCTACCACTATTACAGACCATTAAGAGCTCTTTTCCTAACCCTAGCAAGTCATCTTCCTTGTGATTCATCATAAGAATAGAGCATTCCAAACTCATGATGAAGATGCACTTGTCCCTCATTTTATTTCTAAAGTTTGGATTAACCTTGATAGTTATATTCCTATCAAAACTCTATAATGAGATCATTGTAGGTGAAATACTCTAGGCAACCCATTCCTATTAGTTGTAGAGATCTTAGACCTACCCTCCTAGCACCTTGAGCATATCCGTCAGAGCATCATAAGTAAGGTGGCTAATCTTGGAGCTGAGCATTGGCGACGCAACAACATCAAAGATTGGGGGAGCATAAGGGGAGCTCATTCAAGCACAGGAGAGTAGAAGAAGCAATCCGAAGCGGCGCTAAAACATGTCTTCAATTCGACAAGTAAGGTTGTCATTTGTGTTGAATCCATCCACTTTTTTCCTAGTTGGAATTAAGTGTAGAGTTTGTTTGTCAAACTCGATAGGTTTGATTGTAGGACCTAGATCCGGTTGTAAGGTAGAAATTTAGTCTCCGAGTGGGGAGCCTCCGGCGGTAGTAAACGCTAGGTTCGGTTGGAGAACCTTGGCTCAGTTGTAGAGCTTAAAACCATTAAGGTTCGGCTGTAGGACCTTGACTCATGAGTGGAGTTTAAATTGAGGTTCGGTTGTGGGACCTTGGCCTGAGTAAGCCTAAATAAGTCTCCAAGGGGAGCCACCAACACGGGTGTAGACGTGTAGGTTGGGAGGAACGTGTAAACTCCTCGAACACCTAGGTTGGGAGGAACCTGATTTAAACTCCTTAGTGAATTCCAATGTGCTCAAAGGGGTTGAGTATTAGAACCGAGAGTGGAGTAGACCTAAAGTCGAACCACTATACATCGTTATGTTTGTGATTGTATTTGAGCACATTTCTTATTATGCATTGCATTTAATTGTTTAACTATGAATGCTTTGTTGAGGTATGAAAAATGAAGAAATAAAGAAAGGAAGAAGAATCAAGAAATTTTTAGAAGAAATGGAAATGAAATTAAAGAAAGAGTGTAGAAAATATGCACTTGCCGCAGACCATGGCAAGCATCTGAGTTTGCCGCAGGTCGTGTAAAGTGCCCATCTGGTGAATGATGCTTTCCTCGAAATCGACCACTTTTGCCTATAAATACCCCCGAGGGGTCCTCATTTGGAACTTGCTTTTGAAGAACAGAGTTACAAAGCTCCTTCTGAAGACTATAGAGGTACGGGGTGAACCTCGAGTTCTTCCTTCTCCTTGGGTTGAACGCACAATGTGCGGACCTCGAGGATCGAAGAAGAACGAGAGGGAGATGCTGCCGAAACAAAGATCGAAGATCGAAGAAAGATAAGTCCGTTTGAGAAGTGCTTTACGTGACCATCGGCAAGCTTATGAACTTGTTGCGACCCACATGAAGCTTCCCTAAAGGCATTTGTTCTCTCCTTTTGTGAAGAATGTCGGGGGCATTTTAGTTTTCGTTTTCCTTCCAATCGTGAAGAACATTGAAGACTGAGATCATGGTGAAGATAGAGTATTGCAGAGAAAGCAATCCGGACTCGACAATTTGTTTCTTTGTGAGCAGAAGACTTATCTTCTCCCTTCGAGTCGAGCGTACTTTATACAATCTCTGTAAGTGGATGTCATGATAAATGATTCAAAAGACTTATCCTTCTCCCTTAGGGTCGAGCGTACTTTGTACAATCCCTGTAAGTGGATGTCATAATAGATGATTTAGAAGACTCATCTTTCTCCCTTCCGGTCAAGCGTACTTTGCACAATCCCCGTAAGTGGTTGTTTTGATAGATGATGCTAGCATGGAGTAGAAGGCCCTTCTCTCTCCCTTTAGGTTAAGTGCACTTAGTGCAATCCCTAGAAGTGGTAGATGTGTTGGGTGATACCATCATTTTGGAACAACATGGAGTTCTATGAAGATCACAAAGGAATGATGCCTAGTTGGGTTGACTTGCCTCATTTATGAATAGAAGAACGGTCTTGGACTTCTTAGTTTAGTTATTTCCCTGTCATATGGATAGGATAAAAGAAGAATAGGGGAGAAGCTCTATTAAAATTACTTTATAAACATGTTCATTTTTGTACAATGTACAATCTATTTTAGAATTAAGAGATAATGTAAATATGGAATGTATAAAGAACTCAGTAAATGAATAAAATGAAATAATGAATGCTTTTCTGTATCTTTTGTCTAATATAAGAATATGACTCTTGTTTTCCCCTTACGAACACAAAGGCAATTTTATTGTGTAAACGTGCTTAATTAGAATGTATGCTAGGTACTTGTTAGGCACATCCACACACATAATATGTACTTTCACTTTTTGTGTAGACTTGAGCTTATATGATCCATCTTGACATAGTCTACTTAGGTTGCATGGATTAGGTGCTTGATTAGTTTAATCATATGTTAATCTATGCATGCTTGGACTAGGTAGCTCATTGCACATCATATGTTAGTCTTATGATTGGACCCACTTAGGCTTAGAAGCCGAAGTGTTATTGCTTGCTTAGTTTAAATTGTTTAAACTGTTAAGTAGGCGAAAAGATTTTTAAAAAGGTCCTAATCACCCCCCTCCCTCTAGGACTTAGCCATAATTCTAGTTGCTTCGCTTTAAGCCTCCGCATGCGCAAGTGCTCTTTACAAGTGTATTAGACTAAAATGCGTAATTTCACAACTCCCATGAAAGAAAATAGGACACTTTACCATGCGCGCTTGATGAACATGGTAAAATTTTCGTTTACATACACATGAAGGGAGTATGAAGGAAAGAAAGAATGGGGAAAGTATTGAAGCTTGAGATGTCCCTCTCCATGCACCACCTTGAGACTTTGATAAGTCCTGAAAAATACTAAACTTGAGCCCACCACACCTCTTAAGAAGCACCTACATGAGGGAAAAGAGAGCATAAGAAGAGGGAAGTTAAATAAATGAGAGAAAGGAATGGAAGGAACCATGGGCCATACCTCCACCACCCACCTTCACCAAATGGACCACCTTACTGACCACTCTCCACTAAAAGCCCCACCACTTGAAGAAGCAAAAGAATCACCAAAAGGAAGAAAAACTTGAAGAAATAAAGAGAATGAGAAAGAAGAGAGAGAGAATTGCATGTTGGAGGGTGGGGTGCCCCTAGCAAAAGGGGAGGCACCCCATTACCCAGCCTAGTGAAAAAACCAGTGGGCAGAGAAGGGGTGGGCGGCACCTAGGGGGCCCGCCATCCTCGATCAACTTGAAATGACTTCTCTCTCTCTCTCTCTCTCTCTCTCTCTCTCTCTCTCCCCCCTTGGGAATAACTCCTCCTGGGAAGTGTTGTTGTAAGTGAATCTTGTACCTTCATGTAAGATATGAAGTGATGGAAGAGAAGGAAGAGAAGAAGAGAAATGAATCTCACCAAAATCTCATCTTGTGAGAAGTTTGAGAGATTTTAAGATGATAATGTGGAGGAGAAAGGAAAAGCCTCATGTAATTCTCATAAACATGAAAAAAGAGCATCATTCTATTCGGCATCGATCTCGACCATCCAAGTTAATATCTGATGATTCGAATTGTTTTCAGAAAATATCAAAAAATTTCCAACCCTGATTTCCGCCATCTAGCAAATTTTGGGTCCGAAGTCCTTAAACTACATCGGGATCAAAATGCCGAGGGATTTAAAAAAAAAATCAGTGTTGATCTCAACCGCTCGGTTAAGAGATCTGATGATTCGAGTCGTTTAGAAAACTATAAAAATTGTACCTACAGATTTATCAAAGCAAATTCTGGTATGAAGACCTTAAACATGTTGGGGTCAAAATCCTGAGGGATTTTCAATTAAAAATCGACATTAATCTCGACCGCTCGGATCGAGATCCGGTGACCCGGATCTTCAAAAAAAAAAAATTGTACTTACAGCATTTGTCAAATTTTGGGTTCGAAGACCTTAAACTAAGTCGGGATCAAAATTCCGAGGGATTTTCAATAAAAATCGGCATTGATCTCAACCACTCGGTTAAGAGATCCGATGATCTGAGTCATTTTTTAAAATATAAAAATTGTACTTACAACTTTTATCAACGCAAATTCTAATTCGAAGACCTTAAATTATGTCGGGGTCAAAATCCCGAGGGATTTTCAATAAAAACTGGCATCAATCTCGACCGCTCAGATCGAGATCCAATGACCCAGATCTTCTCGGAGAAACTAAAAGCATTTATACTTACAACATTTGTTAAATTTTGTGTTTGAAGACCTTAAAACTACATCAGGATCAAAATTCTAAGAGATTTTCAATAAAAACTGGCATCGATCTTGACCATCCAACTTGAGATCCGATGACGCAAGTCATTTTCCAAAATCACAAAGAAATGTTTCCAGTTTTGCCCCCATCAAAATTTCTAGTCCGAAGACCTTAAACTACATCGGGATCAAAATCCTGAGAGATTTTTAATAAAAATCAGCATCGATCTCGACCATCCGAGTCAAGATCTGTTGATCTGAATCATTATTTCAAAATCACAAAAACATTTCCCCAACTTTCAATAAAAATCGGTATCAATCCTGATCGCTCGAATCAGGATCCAACAATCCGAATCATTTCGAAAATCACCAAAAAATATTTTTCACAACCACCTGTATAAAATTCTAGTACGAAGACCTTAAACTATACTAAGATTAACTTCTCGGGGGATTTTTTTGCTTTCAATAAAAACCAAAATCAAATCTCGGCCGATCGAGTCAAGTTTGATGACCCGGATTATTTCAAAAATACCAAAAATATTTTGTAAGTTTTTAATAAAAATCAGCTTCAATCTCGTTCATTCAAGTCAAGGCCTGAATCCTTTCTAAACTCACAAAAAATTTACCAATGTCGATTTCGACTTTCTAAATATATTTCTAGTGGTCCGAAGGCCTTAAACTACACTGAGATTAATTTCTTGGGGGCTTTCCCAATCTTTCCCGGACATAGCTGACACTTGATTATACGGGTGTCCGGAGTTTCTTAGCAAGAAATAATTAAGGTAGGAGGAACTCTGCGATCTTGTTCGTGTTGAATGCACCATAATAGACAACCTTGAGTTGGAAGTCGATATTAGATGTGGCGGATATTCCTTGTTCCTAAAAGTCATGAAGGGAACTAAGGCAGCTAGTGTTAGTGCACTTTTCTGTGGCATACTAGTGCACCTTGTTTGTCAATTACTTAGGTCAGTGGGTCTAGTGTCGGTTGAGCTTAATGAAGACGAAGAACGAAGACTCAAGACGGACTGGCTATATCAAGGAAGAAGAAACAGGTAAAAGTGATGCCTTGGTGTGCCTTGCCTTGACCAAAACCTAACTCATAACCTCTTAGATGACTTGCACCACCTAGGTATACCTTTAGTCATCATCATTAGTCTTAGAACTCCATGAAAAACATGATAAATTAGACTAATTAAAGAGGTGGAAGCTGCTGCAATAAAAAAGGCTCAAACAGCAGTTTTCGATAGAACTTCGATCAATCGGACAGGTGCTCCGATAGGACTCCGATCGATCGGACAGAAATTCCGATCAATCGGAAATTGTCCCAGAAAAAATTGAAAACTCACTAGACATATTTCCGATCAATCGGACAGTATTCCGATCCATTGGAAGGGGCCGTCCGATCAATCGGACAGTGTTCCGATCAATCGGAATTTCTTCCAGAGACTTCTCTGGATAGATTTCCGATCAATCGGACTTGTCTCCGATCAATTGGACTGGGCTCCGATCAATCGGACACTTTTTCCGATCAATCGGAGATGCACGAATCTGCCCGTTTTTTGACCGTTGGAAGAAAATCTATTTAAAAGGGGGATTCGTTTTTTGAGCCAAGAAAGGGGATTTTGAGGAGATAGAAGCCACCATTGCTAGAGATCATTAGAGGCTCTATCCCAAACCTAAAGCAAGTCATTCTCCTTGTGTTTTCATCACAAGCTTGGGCCATTCAATGGCATCTTGAGAATGGACTTGTTCCCTCTTGATTCCTAGGGTTGAGACACCTTGATGATAGTTAAATCCTTTGTCTAAACACTACCTAGGAGTCCATTTAGGTGCATTCCTCTAGGAAACCCATTTCCTACCATTTGTAGAGGTTTCACCATTCCCTATCACCTTGGGCATCTCCAATGGAGCATCACATGCAAGGTAGCTGATCTTGGAGCTGAAGCCTTGGCAAAGCAACGGCGTCAACGATCGGGGGAGCACAAGGGGAGCTGATTCAAGCACGGGAGAGCGAGAAGAAGCAACCCAAGACGGCACAACAAGGGGCTCAATCCGACAAGTAAGGTTGTCTTCTTAAGAGTCCATCCACTCAATTCCCTGTGGGAGTTGAGTGTAGAGTTTGTTTGACAAACTCGCCCTGGGGTCGTTAGTCGATCCTTGGCCTATTAGTTGGGCCTAAAATCTAGGGATGTCATCCGTTCCTTGGCACGTTAGTCGGGCCTAAAACAAAGTCTCTAAGGGGGAGCCACCAACACGGGTGCAAACGTGTAGGTTGGGAGGAACCTGTAAACTCCCCGGTTGGGTGGATCCGAGTTAAAACACCTTGGTTGGGAGGAACCAGATTTAAACTCCCCAGTGAATGCCTGTGTGCTCAAAGGGGTTGAGTACTTGAATCGGGAGTGGAGTAGACAAGTAGTCGACCACTATACATCCTTGTGTTTGTGATTGATCTTGAGCACATTTCTCTTTAATGCATTGAGTTTAATTGGTTAATTATGAATGCTTAGTTAGGAATGTATGCTAGGCACTTGATAGGCACATCCACACTCACAAGATGTACTTTCACTCCTCATGTTGACTTGAGCCTTTCTTGATCCACCCTCTATAGTCCACATGAGTTGTTTAGACTAGGTTTCTGATTGCTCTTATCTTTTGCTAGTCTTTTAATTGGACCCACTTAGGCTTGGAAGCCGAAGTGTTAATCGCTTACGTAGTATAATTTGTTGAATCTGTTAAGTAGGCGAAAAGATTTTGAAAAAGGTCCTATTCACCCCCCTCCTATAGGTTCAGCCATAATTCTAGTTGCTCCTCAAGCTTCCGCACGCGTATGCGTAGGGTGTCGTGTTAGGCTACCCGACGCAATTTCAGCTAGGAGGTGAAGCACACCCTCGCAGAATCGTGGGCAGCGTAAGACCCCAAATTAGATTGATCAAGGGAAATATGAGGATGTGGTTCATCTTGTGGCCGAAGGAGTCTGTTAGACGATATGTGGTCTATATACATTGCACATGTAGAACATGAAACTTTGTGGGTATGTTTATTGAAACCCCTCAATCTCCTTATCCGAAGATGTAAAACTATGATACTTAATTGTGTGAGATCGTCTTGCTCGCTGACGTAAAATGGATCAGGTTTCTTATCAGCAGTAGAAGCTGGTAGTGGATGAAAATTCCACACATTTCCCTATATTTCAAAAAAATCCAATAAAATGCCTATATATATATATATATATATATATATATATATATATATATATATATATATATATATATATATCAAAACTAGCATCGATCTCGACCGTTAGAGTCAAGATCCGATGATCTGAATCATCTTTCAAAAATCACAAAAATATTTCCCTTACTATAAAATCTAATCTCAATCTCGACTTTCGGGTCACGATTTGGGCTGAATATTTTTAAAAAATTGTAAAAATATTGTCGCTATCCCCAGTGGAGCCATTTCAGGGCGCACCCCCAACTTTTGAGATGTGAATTCAATCGCCCGCAAATTGGAATCTTAACCAAAATTGACAACCAAATACCATCCCAGTCACACCTATCACCCAGAGGAGTACCTCGAGGTTACAACCTAAAGTACCTCCTTCATCCATTCCCAGTAGATATATAACATCATATTGGGATGATGGACCTCATCGACCATGGGTCAGGTTCTTAACCAAATCGCTGACCCAAACACCCGTAGTAAAAACAAAATCCTTAGGGAAGTAAAACCCTAAAAGTAATAAGCTCGAGTTCTCCACATCCCCAGCAAAAGCAATCCCGATCACAACCGTTAGATGCGAAGAGAATGAGCCAAACCATGCATCCATCATCAAGCATGCATCCATATGCATCGTATGTAGAATCCGTCACATCAATCATTGTTCGCTCGCCTTAAGTGCAAGGCTGCGATGTAGTAATAACTCAGTGAGACCTAGGTCGATCCACAAGGAAGAGGTAAACAAGTTCAAACTATCTTAATAACTAAAATCTAAGAAGTTTAGGAAATCAATTTGTAGGAACTAAGTAGAAACATTAAACAAGGAAAATTTGAGAAATAAAGGAGAATAGAGCATAAGGATCCACTTCTAGTCTTAATCATGCTCAATCCAATGACTCGATTTTAAGCACAACTGGAATCGAAGTTTCATCTCTATCTAGTCAGGAGATAAGCAATCAAAGCACATAAACAATCAAGAATAGATGAGTATTCATTGATTTGGTTCCCTCGATAAAGCTCAGGCTTTGGGCACACTCAATTGTATAGCCTAAGCCTCTTTCCAATCTAGTTGAGATCACAACCATAGCTTTCATCAAATCTTGTCACTGGACTTGACTACAACCAATGATTTGAACTCTAATTAAACTAATTCAACAAGTAACACACCTATCTCAGATTCCACAAAAGATACATGACCTATACATGACCTATCCATCACAGGTTGAATATTGATCCAACTGTTTTGATCCATGGAGAACTCGAAGCATTCATTGTATTTAGAAATCATGACAAATTAAAAGCTTCCACAACTAAAAACCTATATACCAATCTAATTAATCTAAAAAATCCAACAAGAACTCAATGTACTTGGCATATAAACTCCCTGAATTATCTAAAACTATCGACTTTATTCAAACCATAATGAATTGTTCAAACATTAAACCATAATTCGAAATCAAAAGATTAAAGCATAATTAAAAACTAAAAGATTCCCCTCACAACTCTAGCTGAGAGTTAACTAAAAGAAAGCATAAAAACAAACTAGAACTAGAATTAAAAGAAGAAGAGGAAGTTGTAGGAAGCTAAGAAGCCTCTTAAGTCTTGATCTCTTTGCTCCTCATGTTGCTAGATACCTTAGGAAGAGAGTGGAGGTGGCCTTTTATAAGAGAAATCTCGCACTGACTTGGAAACTTCGAGAATCCGTGTAATTATTTCGCACTTGCGCAGACAATTTCGATTGATCGGACTTATCTTCGATGGATTGGATAACCTCTTTCTGATGGATCGGAATTCCTTCGATTGATCGAAAATCTGTCCACAGACTTATTCAAAAATCTATTTTTTTCGATGGGACTCCGAGGGATCGGAGTTAATCCCGACAGGACGTCGATGGATTGAAATTCTATCCAGCAGTAACTTAGGGCCATTTTCTGAACTTTCTGCATTTTACTTTTCTGGCCCTGCAACTCTGCGCTTTGTTTTTTCTAGATAATTCAGGACTTTTAACATGATTTCTTTAAGGTTTTCTTCTCTTCTTTGGTTCATCAAAGTTTGATTTTCTAATCACCCCAAATCCTCCAAATTATCTTTAAATCCATAACATCTCTCTCTTTTACCTACAAACACAAAAGCAAGTATACGTCTTTAACTTTAACAACTTAAACTATACAATTATGGTATGAATTGGGGTTAGAACATGTATAATTCAAGGCTCAACACACCCTCAACCAGCATTTTGCTAGTCCTGAGCAAAACATGTGTGAAAATAAATTCAATATTCCAAAACCCAAACCTCTCTCGGAAACGATGCTTCTATAAACTATAAGACCTACAAGCGCAAAATTTACAGAAAATTGATGATAGAAGTTGAAATCTTAAACTCCCTAAACATAATGAGTGTTTCTCATAGAATCCCCACGGATTGATAAATAGAAGAATCCGAACAAGTATAATCTAGTGTACATAGTGAATGTTCATCTCATGGATTTTTAAGATCACCTTCTTCATAAATCGGCAAAAACAAGAGATTCAAAAGTATACAGATTAATCAAATGCCTATGACAAGAATTTTTCTTACTGTTCCTTTGATGACTTTCACACTACTTCCCAGTTCCAGCTTTGGTTATGGGTAGACCATCCCCTGGTTGGTAATAGGTAGCCATTTTTGAAATTTTTCACAAATATTCAATGAATAATTATACTTTTTTTTCTCTTTTTTATATACATTAGAAAGGATTTTTAAAAATCTATATCTTTCATTCGTTTTCCTTATTTCACATGAACATGGATGGACAAAGTTTCCCGGCTTGGTTCCTAAACACTTCAAATCTTCAGTTTAACCAATCTACAAATCTAATAATCCCTTCAAACTATGAGAATAGTGTAATGTGAACTCGACTAAAAGAATGTTAAAATTTTCTATCAATCATATAAATAAGGAAATTCATATAGATAAAAACTATTATATTATAGTAATTCAAGGCTTTCAAAATCAATCACTTCATCTCTCATCCTTTCGTACTTATAGCATCCCAAGTGCATAGAAACAAAGTTTTTTAAAATATTTTTAAATTTTCAGAAAAAAAAAAAATTCCTACATAATTTGCTCGAAATGTCACAAAAACTAGTATAGATTTATCTAGGAATCTCACCCCCAACCAAAATCTTACATTGTCCTCAATGTAACAAGATATGCAATACACAAAACATTAGAGCAATGAAATAATACAAAGGAGAGTGAGAATGAGAGTACTTGGGGTAGCAAGTGGATTAATTCTAACATCTTCCATTGTCTCCACGAGACTTATTCAATCCTAAATGTAGAAAAATAAATCCTAACCTACCTACTTATCTTTTATTAGTCCGATCGACTACATGATTAAATTTGAGCAGGATTTTCATGAATTTCAACAAATTTCTCATTAGGACCATCCAAAGTCCTGCTCAACAGTATACATGGGTGCTTTTCATTATTGAAGTCCAATCGTAATGTGCACCACATGCATGAAAGGAGGAGATAAGAGCAGTAAGAAGATATCTCCTCAAATTCTGGACTAAGTTATGATTGATTAAAAACGGGTCCTCCCAGTCAAAGTTCTCAATGGGCTGAAGAACCCATGATGGTGGAGAGACATTCATCAAGTATTCATCAGTTAGGGTTGTCTCCTCCATAATTTCAGAATTGCACGGTGCTTCCACAAATAATGGTAAAGAGTGTGAATCAGTGGAATGGTGTTCTTCAGGTACTGACACCGTGTCTTCTTAATCATCTCATCATCAAGATCATGGGAGTGGGCCAAGCATTCCTCTAGAAAATCTAGATACTCGGATAAAGGGTCATCGTCCTCCCTTAATGATTGAAGAGATTCTTTTTCAATGGCAAGGAATTCCTCCTCTATAGAGAGGAGGTCTTCCAAAGAATTTTTTTAAATTTAGTGGTAAGCACATCATCTAGCATTGGTTGATCGTTTGAAATTTTAGATTATGCCACCCCATCATCCAAAGAAACAGAATTTTCAGTCAAAGGGAGGTCTTCCACAATAGAATTTGGCATGTGTCGTTGGTGGAAAGACTTAAAAAGATCGACTTCGGAAGAAAGACTCATAATCATTATGCCCTTGGAAAAAAGAAACCATAGGTTCATAAGCATCCACCGAACCCTCATTGTCAGTAACTCCACTATCGCTTTCAGATTTTATGGATTCCTCGGGTTGGTTAACTGTCATTGAAATCTCTTTATCATTAAGTTCAAAGTATCCAAAAGAGATAGTTGACTCACCATAATTGATGATGACACTAGGATCATCGAGATCGATCTTATCTAAAAGTTTATTCATTAAATCCGAAGAAGGTGAGACTTGGATAGCCACATCCTCCTCATTAGAGGGGATTGATTCGATGCCCATAAATTTGGGCTCAACGTCTTCACAAGATGGCGAGTAGGCTTGATTTGATTCCTCATACTCATATTCTTTCTCTAAGTCTTCAAGGATATGTATATACATGTCATCATAAGAGGAAGACCTTTTTGGGTGATTGTTGATGACCATTGTTGTTTCTTCCCTTAAACTAGAAGAATGATGGCTTCCCTCACTACCAAAAAAAGTAGCAAAGACTATGGACTATGGTGATCTTTTGCTACGGATTTAAACCATAGCTATATTACTACGGCTTTAATCCATAGTAAAAGGGCTTAAATTCGTAGCTAAAAGCTACTAACCCGCCAAGACGTAACCAATGTGTATGGTCCCATAGGGAGCTCTGTGGGGCCCACCGCAATGCGTGTATTTTATCTAAGCCATCCATCTATTTCAACAGCTCATTTTAGGGCATGAGCAAAAAAAAGGAGGCAGATAGAAGGCTCAAGTGGGCCACACTGTACGAAATTGTGGAGATTAGATTCGTACCATTGATCTGTTGTGTGGTCCACTTAGGCCTTCTAGCTGCCTCCTTTCTTAGTTTCATGGTGTAAAATGGTCTTTCAAAATTAATGAATGGAGTGGATAAACCACATACATTACGGTGGACCCCACAACCTCGGACAGGATGGTCCATCTTTAGTTACCTACGGTAGAGCCGTGCGCCCCAAAAATTGGGGCCCCGCCCAATACTCCTCTGGTTCCCTCCTTTACCCCTCCAACAACCCTCCCTCCCACGCCGTGACTCCTCTCACTCTCTCCCTCATTGGCCAGGCATGCCGTAGCAGCGTTCTACTGCAACCTAGCGGCCCTACGACACCATTGTAACGATGTTTTGACCACACCTCATCAGTATACAATCCAACGAATCGATTTCAGGAGTTCTAGATTCGTATTTTTGTGCATTTTCTGTGGCTACAGCTTGATTCTTTGAAAACCTCTACATTTCACAGATCTGGAAGTTTTTTATTTTCTTTTTTTCCCCAGCATTTCTTTCAATTTCATTGTGGAACCTTGGATTTTGAAGATCTGTACATTTTGCTGGATTTGATCTTAGATTTTGATAATCTGGAACCCTAGTTTTCTATACATTTTCAGCCGATTTTTTCCCGACCCCTATATTTCAACATCTGAAAATCCTTATTGCTTTAAGTTGATTTGTTCACTATGGTTTTCTGATCTATATACCTATAATTTCTGAATGCATCTTCTATCTTTTTTTTTCTTTTCTTTTTTTCCCCTATCTTTCCAGGCTAGCCATCGTGTTGGAATTGGTGACCGAGAACCACTTCTTCCCAAATGATTTTACTCTCGAGGTATGCTACTGCACCTTAATTTCTTTCTTGATAGGAGAATATATCAAATGCCCCTTCTATTTTATTTTATTGTTTCCTGCACATCAAGCATATAGTAGATGTTGGAACTAATGTCTAAGAAAATGATTTATTACTTCACTCAAATTAACAAATTCTTATTTTTATCTGTTGTTGATGTGTTTCTAAATGCTAGAGTAGTGATCTAAAATGACAATCAATGTGTACACTGTAGGAATGGTGCATATTCAAAATGGAAAAAATATAGTGGATTTCAATTGATATGGTTACTGTAGCATTGGACATCCACAATATGGCTCATCAGATGTATAGCTCTGGATTCACCATCCATAAAACCATATGTACAGTTGTGGAAATGAACAGGGATTGATAAATCATGCAACAATGTGAAAGCTCATGTGACTTAAACTCTACATTCTATTCTTGGTTGTCAATGTCATATGGAAGATGGTCCTCTTTTCCTTCCCATGAATTGGTATCTCAAGGTAGTTGTTGTTGTTTCTTAGATTATTTGCTCTCTTTTGTTAGGCCTTCATTTTCTTTCTTTCTTTTTTCTTTTTTTGGAGAGCTCATGTTTTGTTCCCCACAATTGGGCTCACCATGGTACTGTTTCTTTGGATGGTATGACAAAAAGGCATCAGGAAAATTTTCAAATTACTACACTTATATTTTGTGGCAATAAATTAGCTTCACTCTTTTGCAACCCATGGCATCCACATTCCAACCTTGCGTCCAGTGTTTTTCCTCAGTGTTGTTGTCATCAGGATTTTCCTTTTTGTCATTTATTTTGTAGGTGGCTTGCACTTTCTTAAATCCAATGCTATGTAGCATAATCTAATTGTTGAGGTCTGTATATTGGAACAACCTGATTTGATGTCACTATCTGAAGTTGTTTCTCTGTATCAGTCTTGATTAGTTTTGCTCCACCTGCTTCTCTTCCGATTGAGTCTTTAAGAAATGTTTAATGTTATAAATTCATGCTGATTTTTTGCATATTGATTTTGACCTTGCTTTATAAATATGGTTGATTGTTGTTTTCTTGCAGTTGGATGAGGTTCTGAAATTGTGAGCATCGTTCTTGTTTAATTTCCACTAATGCATCAGTGAAACTTTATAGGCTGGTAATTTCTAATGATGATTGGTCTTTTAGTTGACCAACCATTCACACAATTTTAACTACGAACTATCACGAACTGTCCATCATTGCAGAGTTGTAAGCACCATCATTGCCTACAATAGTCTGGTGTTTGGATGTTTTGGCTTTGAGTTTCAACAGTAGTGAATGACACTATGTCGTATGGTTGTGAAATAGTGAGAACTAACAACTCTAGTGTCTGGACTCTGGAGCTTAGTTTCTAGATTAAGTCATGGATGTGGGGAACAATGTGAGAAACCAATGCTTGAAATATCTCATTTTACTAGTAATTACAATATTTAGCTAAAAGTGTGAAGCAGATGTGAAAAATGTGGGCATTTGCAAGCTGAAACGAGTTTCATGTAAATATGGTCTAAAGTTTAGTTTCTTGATGTTCTAGGTCATGAATCCGTCATGGATCCTTCTTGACTCTCATAACAGCTGTGAATTTTTCATTTTTTTTCTCTAAGTCTTCAATCTTTCCTCCTTCCAAGGCTATTAAGGCCCTGTTTGGTAGTTGCTTTAAAAAAAGGTGTTCATCTCATATGGTTAATTATATGTTAGATATCAAGATCTCTTACACATAAATACTGTTAACTAAAATCAGATGAACCCATTTTTTACGTGTCTACCAAACAGGGCCTAATTCTTTCATGGTAAAATTCATATCTATGATTAATTAAATCAAGACCCAGTTAATAATATTGTATTCATTGTACTTTTCTGGAGGCAAATCATCTTTCCAACCTGAGTGGCAGCCTTGCAGTTGGCTATAGACTCGTGGACTTGAAGTTGATGACCCATGAAGCCAAAGTTGTATTTTTTTACTTTTTTTTTTTTTTTCATTTATATGGCTGTTCTTTTCAAGCTTTTCTTTTACTACTCCAAATTTTGATCTGCAAACCATTTATTTTATTCTAGAAGCTGTGGTATGAGATTGGCAATTATCATTTTTTTTCCAGCACAGTTCATGAAGAAGAGAAATTTGTTATTTTCATTATACGGTTGGTTAGTATGGGCCTTTTTATTACTGGTCCAATTATTATGATAGATTTGGTTTATGGTGAAGTGTAGCATTGATGGGTTTGATCTCTCAAACAGTTTATGATGGAGGTTGCCATATTCTTGGGTAAGAATCAAGCCTTGGAATTTTGTTTTTGTTTTTGTTTTGTTTTGTTTTTTTTTTCTTGTTTCATTTATCCTTCTTATAATCTTCCACAAATTTTAAAGGTTGGTATTTTTGGGACATCCAGAGGAATGGTTCAGATCATCAAAATTTGAAACCTTCTGTACTTGGCTTGTGTGTAATTGTTTGACCCAATAAATGTACCTCAGCCACCACTTATCCTTATATTGAATGCTTATAGATGCATTAAGGTTGGAAAGTCTCAAGCTTGTTCAACCCAGCTCCCTTAAAACCCAACACAAGGCCTAGATGTAAGGCATGTGCAAGATCCAAGCTGTCCATAAGGCGGGTCCACACTTGTTGATGCCACAGCCTAAAAATCAGACGAGTCTACTCCAAGTTGTCCATCAGGTGAGACTATTCCTTTTATTTTGATTTCCTTCCTCTCTGAGATTTTATTAAATCATTAAAAAGAAAAGAAAATGCTCACACAGGATGCACTTTTCTCACTGTCTTTTTTAAAGCATTAAAAAAAAGAAATGCTCACACGGGCTGGACACTTCCTTTTTTCAGCTTGGTGTGAGATATATTTCAGTTATGCACATATACAGTTTGCCATATATATTAGGAACTATAAAATGGAAGATTTTAGTTGATGTTCTCTGTATGGCTGTATCTTATGGTGAGGTGGGGATGAACGTGGAGGCAGCCTTGGAAATTAGCCTTTAGATTGGAGCTTTTTCCTCTCACTTGATAACTGTTTTCTCTTATGTACTTGCACATGATTATTGTAAATGAACAAGAGTTGCTTGATCTGGATGAGGTACATTCTACTTAATCTTAAGATGTCATTCACGAGCATTTAGTGCTTTTATTTCATTTGTGGATCACTAAGAGTTCATCATGCTTTTGTAGTTTCCAACTGAGTGAAGTTCGATATGCTATTTTTCAGGAAATTTGTTTCACGGGTCTCTCCATTCCTGAATGCCAGCAGAAAGTGTTTCCAGCTGCAATTCAATTCAATTCAATTTGATTGAATATGAAATGGGTTTTATTAATTGAGTATTTTACTTTTTGGGTTGAAATGTAGAAATGTTGGTTGGGGTTAATGTAGAAATGTTGGTTTCTGATTCCATCTTGATTGAATTTGAATTGAGTTTTTCCTATTCTGCATGTTATTGGAATTATGACCGTTTTCCTTAAATACAAGTAGTTAATGCAAATTCTCATTAACTTAAAAAGGCTATAATTCTGTTTAGTATTGTTCTATACTTGCGATGACTCATGGCGACGTTATAGGTAAACAAATGCTTTCCAAAAGTATATTAGGTGTGTATATTAATTATTATCCACCCAAATAACTTGATATAACTTTCTTTGTATAGTACTGTGGGTCGGAGATGGTTGCAGCATTGTGGATAACAGAGATCTCTAGCCCTTTCCTTCACATGAGGGAGCTTCTAAAAGAACTTGGTTATAGGGACACTGACCTTAATTTGGTGGTTGATGTGAGTTTTGACTGCACTTTCTTCACACTTTGTATTGAATACCTTCTTCCTTAATTATGATTTGAGATCAAAGGACAGGCATTGCCTGATTTATATAAATATTATGTTTGTGTTGGATCTGTTGATTTTTCCCCCATATTTCATTACTAGTGTTTGGTTGTTCAGATTGCATTTGGAGTCATATTCTCTAGCAAGGATGGTTGGCGGACTATATCTCACATATGTGACATTGACAACCGATAACCCACTACTTATAAAGGTAACATGCTTTTATTCACCTTGTTGCTATTGAAATACCTCAAAATGGAAAGGAGTCAGATGGCAGTCCAACATTTTCAAAGCAGTAGTGACTCGTCCTCTTTACAACCTTTTTTTTAAGGTGTAAACATTTACAACCTTTTTTTTTAAGTGATGGACATTTACAACTATGAGGTGATGAACTTTGGAAGAACATTTACAACTATGAGGTGATGAACTTTGGGATCAATTTGGATGTCGTTCACAATATTTCAAAGAAAAAGTACATGAGCTTTTGAATTTTTCTAATTTCATTCAGCATGGAATTGAAACTTTGACACTGGAATTATTATGTAAGTAGATAGACTAATGACATTTTATTAATTTGATAGTCTTATATGACCCTCCACCTGAGGATATGGATGTTGTACTCCGCTTTCTAGTTTGAACAAGTCAGGCCCATGGTTCACTAATCTACACCATCTGTCAGGTGGTGGCTGCCATGGATGGACCATATCAAAAAATCTTCTATGATTGGAAGATAGTCGACACCGATCTGGGTACTTGTATGTTCTTTTGAATATGGATGGTTGATGTAGTTTTCTTCATGACTCTTTGCTATTAAGAAAGTACTAGAAAATTATCCATGGAGGGGTCATATGAAAAGAGCTATTGTCTGGATTATTGAAACATGGGCGCCATGGAGGGGTCACTTCTATTGGCTTTATTTGTTATAAATTTTCTCTCATTTGAAAGAGTCTTTTGACAAATGCTGTATCTTGTTCATTTTGGTAGGGTAGTGTGGCCGTGTGGGATCTCTTCTTCTTTGTTTCTTATGTGGATTGTATCTATAATCTCACGCTCTTCATAAAATGGATCCTGGCTTGGCATGAACCGAATTTGTTACCAATCGCATGTACAGTGGATCTTGGCCAAATTGGAAGTTGGACCCATCATATCCCACCATCTGTAAACAAAGGCCGTGTACAAGGCCATTCACTACAAAAAAACAGGGAAAAGGCTACGAATTATATTCGTAGCTATAGATGTATAGCTACGGATATAATCCGTATAGGCTTGTATCCGGTCCGTAGCTATTAGTGCTGTAGCCATAGCCTTTTAAGCTATAGCTAAGGATATAGTCCGTAGCTATAGAAATCCGATCCGTAACATTTTGTCTACATAATGCTACGGACTAATTTTGAGGGCTGCGGACTATATCCGTAGCTAGTGTCTTTAATTTTTTTTTAATAACAGCAACATATCTAACCATTTCTGGTACATGCCCTGATAGTTCAACCCATCTCAAGCTAAAACAAATAAAGACTTCATGGCTTGTACCCTAATAGGCTATCATCACAAATATGTGTTCAAGTCTCACTTAGGTTAGGCCATTAGATAAAAAATTTAGCTCACCAAACCATTGCCCCACTTGAATAATCTTGGATTTGGTTGAGATACTGGTTGATACAAGTCGTTGGTATTAAACATGTGGCATAAAAAAATTTCTAGCTATTTGGGAAAAGTGAAGCTATTATGTGAACTTGCATTCAACAAGAAATGTCCACTTGATGCATAGCTAAAACATCCAGAGGCATGATTAGTGGCCATCTGAGGGGACGTGTGTGCTGCCTTTAATACACAATTGAATATCTACATTTACATGAAAGTGCCAAATCTCTTTGTAATCTCAACAGTTAAAGAGGAACTAACTGAGAATTCTATTCCATATGAAGTTTTTAATGCAAAATCACCTTGGATTTCTTGTAGAGGGCATCATAGAATTTTTCTTCTAACTTTAGATTATACACACTCCACAAGTTGGATGTCAACAAAAGGGAGAACACGTATAGGCCTAAATTTCATACATTCAAAACAAAAAACAAAGAAAAAAGGGCATTTATTTTTTTGAAGAAGAAGAGTTAAAGAACTAAAAAGGCCTACCTTCTTTATCTATAGATTCCTATGTTCTCCTCAGCATCAATGGCCTTAGGATGGGCTTAACCAATCTCAATCCTCTCTCATCACCGCTCTCATAAGGCTTTTGAATCAACCTTTGCCACCTTGAAGGAAAGAAAATTGAATGTACATAAATCTATCCATTGAAAGAAAGAAAGAAAATTGAATGTACATAAAATTTTAAAAGAATGGATGGTTGGAGTTACATGTGCGACCCCAGCCCGTGAACTATCATAAGGCTAGTATTTACTGCTTTAGTGACAACAATATGTCCAAAGTTAGAAATGGAAGCCCAACTTTCAACACAATGCACTAATGTGAAATATGGCAAATGACAGCAGCACTAAAGGAAATGATGATCCAAATATTCCTATTGAGCAACTTTTTTTTTTTTTCTTTAATGTTAAGCAATTTAATTACAAACACCAAGTATTTTAATTACCTTTGGAAAACAGATAAGATCGAGGACCATTGTTGATGCCCATGCCACATTTAGATGTTGGCCAAAGTCAAGGACAATCATCAGCAGTAAAGGAGCCACCCGACAAATTTATAAACAATTTGATCTCCTTCTTCTGGTCTTCAGCATCCTGAATTAAGAGCTAGCTGATAATCAGATCCACAGTCATGGCATCCACCCACTCATCAATAAAAAAAACCAACAAGTCCACTGACAACCTTAAATGCTCAATATTCGAGTTCTTACGAAGGAAAAAGGAAAAAAGCAAAGCACAACAAAAACTGCATTTGGCACATGTTTGCTGAAGTGAGATGCAAAATCAGAATTGCCAATGCGTGGCTGTCCAAAAGTCATAAGCTGAACATCTTGTGCTCCATGGTTACCTGGAAAATGAAGAACAATAAGCGTGTCACTAAAACAGGCGGTGACTGGGTTAAAACAGAGGATGTATGAAATAAAACAAACATTTTAGATGTACATGTAGAAGGGGATGGGAAACTATAGCTAACATTGTGGAATTCAAACATTTAGAAAATAACTTACAATCTACCTAGAGCATAAATGCAAAAGTGTCAAGTGTGTACAACATCCCACTCATCCAAAAGGTTTGGCCCCCACCATGAAGAATGCTCAATACAAAAATCAAGCTCATCCACTCATCATGTGGTCTACACCAAAGAAAACAATTAACAACTGCCAATCTGATAATCTTAACAAGATTCCTGTGTTGAAGTTTTGCAATCAACAAAACCACATTTTTTATTTCTTCATTCCCTTGCCCAGAATTCTTGCAGAGCATTTTCATCGCTATTCCTGACCATTCACCAGCTTACCTTGAAAGTAACCATCCAAAAAATTTGGGTTTTGATTACAATCAAGAAGCACATAAATCCAACCATTTTTAAATTGATCATATAATAATATTATATGCAAACTTTCACATATAGCTCCATCTTTCCCATTTATGTGTTACTTGTGTGGTGTTGCAGAAAATCAAGCCATTTTTCAATTCAGGTGGGCCTGGTAAAATCAAAAGTGTGCATTGGCTGCCAACTCTATCCCTTGGTGTGGCCCTCCTAATTTTTTGGACATGGACCTAACATGATGCAACACTTCCGTTGGTGTGGCCCTCATATTGTGTGATTCACAATGTTGAAACCTCATGTCATGCAAGTATTTGCTAGTGTAGCTTCAACTTCTTCAGCCTTGTTAAAGAAGCATAGAACCAAATCATTCCTTATCTATGGAAAAAAATCATCATGAGTATTACAAATTCTAATAAAAGAAAACACAAAGGTGAAACCGAGGGATTTCAGAAACCGAGGGTCTGAAGAGTAAATTAGCCCCAACCCATTTCCAAAATGTCATGTTTTCTCTAATTTTCGTCCACAACTGCAATTTCTTCGTATTTTGTGCTAAAATAAGTTGCAATTTTCTTTTTTATTCTTTTATGAAAACCCATCTTAGAATAACAAGAATTTCATATCTTGGCTCTACAAGGATAATATCAAAGTCCATGTAATGGAGTGATTCAATAAGTGGCAATCTAGACGAGGAAATATCCATTTCCACTTTCCCATATCCTAAGAGTGAGCACAAACAATATGAGTATTGAAACAAACCATTATAAATAATCATAGTTAATAGTGATGCCGTAGCCATTGTCTTTCCTTAGAAATCACAAGGTTGAGGCCATACTAACCATAGTTAACAACATCTCTATTTTAAACTTGGTATTTGGAGGACACCAATTGCCTATGCTCCCACTCAACAAGAAGTTCTAGGTGGGGCCCACCGAGATATCCATGAGAAGTCCACTCAATCCATCAGTTAGCAATTTCACAAATTTTTTTTTTTCCTTTTTTTATTCAAACAGTCATTAACCATGGCGATGAGTTTCAATAAATTGGGTGCATCTGAATTTCGTAGAAGCTTTTACTTTCAAGCCTAATACATTGATTGTTTAACTTACACATGGAGAAATGAAAATTAGATGCCTAGGAACTTCCACTCACCGTATGAACTCTGGGTCTGAGGATTTTGTGCATATCCTCAGGCCAAGGATCATATAGTAGCCCCTCTCAATATTTTTCTTGAAACAATGATTTATTCTCATGTGGATGCAGTGCATTTTCTGTCCACGTGCAAGGTGGCAAACCTAACTGTGAACGCAGAGCTAGGTTGCTGCTTGTTTCACAGAAGTGAAAGACTGACCATTGAAGGTGCTGTCATGGCATATATCACAAAAATAAATTCTCAATCAAGATCAAAGAATATGAGTAGGCAAATGCAATATCTCCAAGTGTGCAGAATGTTGTCAAGACTTCATCGGCTTCAACAAATCATCCCCAACATCCACTCCTGTAAGAGAAGTCTTTCCAGTGTTTCTTACTCAAATAAATGTAATTCAGTTCAGTTTCTTCTTGTAAGGAATGAACTTATCTAACAAACAGTCACATATAAGCCTAACAAAGACAGCATGCATGAAGGCTGAAAACACCCTAATTGACATCCAACCCATCCAACAGTGGACCCCAATGAATTCATGGCATGCCCTAATTCATGGCATGCCAAAATGCAGAATGAGGTGTGTTTGGATGTACCCCAAATCAGCATCCCCTAATAGTACAAAAACAAAAACCAACACAATCAGTTTGCAGGTACAACAAATAAGTAGAACTGATAAATAGCAACTAAGTTCTTCAGAGATGCAGTGAATATTCTTACCTGCTCCCAAGGCATTGTCATGTTCTCAAGAAGCTTGTAAACTGCATGTGGAATGAATTTGAGGGCTCCAAGATACACACACTTGTCATGTCGGCATTTCTTTGATGACATCCACCCAAGAAGCAACCAGTGACATTCACCAGTTTTGGATAAGTGGGGCCAGTGGTTTGGGGATGGAGATTATTCCAGACCATTAATATAATATAGGGCCTGCAACTGATGGTGGACGACAATAAATATTTGGGAGTGGAAGTTCCTAGACATCCAGCCCCATGCTGTATTCTTGTAGCCATCTATTTGTATCCCTCTTTTTTAAGGGTCATAATCTTTCAATCTGGAAATTTTGGGGGCATTTCTAATACATGATGCGGCCATGTTCAGTGAACAATGGAACCCACTTGTATGTGTACACCACAGAGCTTTCAATCTGGAAGATTTGTGGGTCTCATTACATCAATGGTCTGGATAAAATGAACCATAGACACCACCCGTAGCTGGATTTCTTGCTGTTATTGGAGCACTAGTAGTTTGCTTCTAGGAACCTTCCAAGCATCTCCATTCTTCTGCTTAAAAGCCAGTTTGGATAAGTTCTATGGCCAAAGAAATCAATTTTTCAATAATTACAATTTCCTTTTTCCACCACATACATAATGTCCTGAATTCTGTTATCCCAGAATCCAGCATATCTATTGCAATCCAAACGGAGGAGAATTGTAATTATATCACTTGTGATTTGATTTACCACATAAATCTTATGGAAGTTAGATTTATCATCAGACTCACAGTTTTGTCGGGATCATAGGATGCATGGGCAGCAACAACCATGTCGTCAAACTCTTCCGAAGGTTTATGGCTAACTAGCATGACTTGTTTCCTAGAAGGGACAGATAGCATGTCTGCTGCACAGCACATCAGCGGCACGGCCACAGCCCAATCTTTCAACCTTGATGCAAAAACTGACTGAAAAAACATATCAAAGACGATGTAAGATTTTTATTTTTATTTTTTTGAAACGAAATAAATAAATTAAACTAGTCCAACTGTAATTGGTAGGGGTATGCATGCTTCTTGGGTGAACTGATTCAGGGAACTAAGAAGTGACCTTATACTTATTTTCTCAGTGTGTGAGAGTTGGAAATTTTCATGATAATTGGTGCAACCAAACACACCCTAAGCAAATAGAATATCGCCTTGCTTATTAGGTATGCGACAGGGTAACAAATCCAAACAAGTACACGAACAATCGGAGCCACTGCTGCCCCAATCGCTAAATCATGCCGTGAGCAAACAGACTGCAGTATAATCTGTTTTCTTAAGAACAAAAGAACCAATTAAATAATATAAAAGCAGGTTGGAGTGATTCATCAACATCTAAAACTCTGTTGCCATAAGTTCAACATTCAAATGTTATAATAGAAACATACATGGAAATGAGATAACTCACCTCCCCAAATAGAAGTGCCAATGTCACTGAAATCAACATAGCACCCCAAGCAGTCCAAATCATGTCAAAAGATAAAGATTAGATTGAAAAAAATGGTACTTTAGTCAATATGCAGTCCATGGAAGATTGCATCTTTCATAAATTGGATGATTAAATTATATTATGGATATTGGTATTTTTGGCTAAAACAAATCAATCCAAGAGAACCCAGATTAAAAATAAATAAATTAAAAAGAGCAGTAAGCATAGTTTCTGTTGTGAGAAGAATACGAGCTGACCTGGGGATAGATCCAGCTTAGCCTACTCAGCTCGAAGCCGAGCTGACGACAGACGGAACGGCCCAAATACATGTCATCAGGTCTGACCGACCTAGTTTGAGGAGGAAAGGCGATCCCTGTGGACGATCTCGTAAGGCCGACCGCTCTCATTAGAGTGACCTGATTCCATTACCGCAATTCTCTAAGTATGTGCGTAATAAGAGGAAAAGAATCCGGGAAATCTCTAACCAACTCGCCGAATATCTTCGAAGATCACGGGATAGTTCAGGAAATCTCAGAGATCCGAGATTTCCTCTACGAACATCACGGCAACAACTGAGGAATGCAACTCCACGACCTAAGTCTATAAATTAGAGCGTCCTCTTCCTTATCAAGGTAGGATACAAAAACTGATCAAAAGATAGATATTTAATCTTTTAAGAGCCTACTGACTTAGGCATCGGAGGGTTAACGGCTGGACCCCAGCCACCCCCCTTTTTGCTTTCCTTTGTGTTCTACAGGATCCAACCTTTCCTCAGGGAGAAGATCAACATCATTCAATCGTCAAGATAAAAAAAACTCATCCTCATCTGTTGACGAATTTCCAGCACCAACAGTTTCCATAATGCTTGCAAGAGTATTGGGTTTTTTGCTTGGTGGGGAAAAAAAAAAAAGAATATTTCAAAGAAAATGCAAATAAGAAGAGAACATTTCTCAGTTCTCTTTCCATTCCAAGATAAGAAGAATTGCACATTTCTGTGAACAAATAAGATTTCATTCCAAACTACCAAAAAAACTCATTCAAGCACTGAACATTTGCAGTCATATGAATCTCTTAAACAATGTCCTGCATTCAGTTTTTTTTAAATGCATTGCAGGCCATATTTTTATCTAAAGCATTATGTTTCAAGCACATTACTCACAGTTATTCAGCTGAGTCTAAATAATTTCCCCAATGCCTGTAATAGAAATTTGGGGATTTTGATTTTGAGTATCTCTGGCTGCATTCAACTTCAGGTTCTTTTTTTTTCACACCAAAAGGCTTGTGTTTTCTCGCGAAACGGACATCTTTAGTAAGGATAACTGGTCGGTTTTTTTTTTTTTTAAACTATTAACACCTCTAAACATATTTTACAAGCCCAAAACCCCCATACAACATTTCCAAGACTTCACAGCCAGGCCGCCAATGACCTCCAATAAAAAACTAACACCTCCATTTCCAAACAACAAACATAAGGCTAAATAAATAGCCAGGCCATCAAGATTCTATAAAACAGAGAACATAGCATACCTTGAGGGCTCATTGCTAGGATGAATTAGGGGCAGAGATAAAGCTTCTCAGCAGCAAGCTTAATGCTGCTACTCCTACCAAAACTGTTGCTGAATGGCTTAGAGAAGAAAACCCTGATGAGCCAACTTCAGCCTGCATTCAACTTTAGGTATTTGATTCGGAGTATCTCTAGATGGGTTCTACTTCCCCTACACACATTGAACTATGAACCAAGTAAATCCAGGAATATGCACATTGTATTAGTTTCCAGTTTGTATTATTCACATACAAACAAGTCATATCAGTCTGAGATGAGAAGTTTTAATCAACTTTCAGAATTTGAAGCAATTTATTAGCATATAGAGGAAATAAGGACCCTAATCCCCAACAATCTCCAAAAAAAAAGAAAAAAAAAACCTAATTTCTTAGTATATAGAGGAAATTCAAACCCTAATCCCCAATCTGAGAGTGTTCAATAAGATTATAGAAGAAAAATTACTTTCCAGCTTGAAGAAAAGACAAACCTAATTTTTTAGCATATGAAGGAAAATATATTACCTTATGGAATTAAAAAAAATGCTATGTCGTAATGGGCTGTTGTGTTGTCCGGTTCGGTGACACGATTGGTACCCCCAGTCTGTCTGTCATAATGGGATGCCGAGATTTGAGAGAGAGAGAGAGAGAGAGAGAGAGAGAGAGAGAGAGAGAGAGAGAGGATGCTGGGCTGTTGGAGGAAAAGGGAGAGAGAGGATGCGTGGGCTGTTGGAGGAGAGAGAGAGAGAGAGAGAGAGAGAGAGAGAGAGAGGCTGCTGGGCTGTTGGAGGAAAAGGGAGAGAGAGGATGCGTGGGCTATTGGAGGAGAGAGAGAGAGGATGCTGGGCTGTTGGAGGAAAAGGGAGAGAGAGGATGCGTGGGCTGTTAGAGGAGAGAGAGGGGATGCGTGGGCTGTTAGAGGAGAGAGAGGGGATGCGTGGGATGTTGGAGAGAGAGAGAGAGAGAGAGAGAGAGAGAGAGAGAGAGAGCAGAACAGGGAGAGCAAGGAGTAGGTCAAGAGAAGGAATAGGGCGAACGAAAGCCCGCGAGAACAAAAAATATTCGCGGGCTGGTGGTTTTTTTGGGCGGGATTGGGTACTCTCCACACGCTTGAGACGGACTGTTCTCTCAAGGGCTCTGTGGGGCCCACCATGATGTATGTGGTTTATCCCCTCCGTTCATTCATTTTTATAATTAATTTTAGGTCATGAGCACAAAGAAAAGAGACAGAGGGAAGGCCCAAGTTGACCACACTACAAATCAATGGTGGCCACTTGATCTTCATTAGTTCCCTAGTGTGGTCCACTTGAGCCTTCAATCTGCCTCATTTTCTAGATCATGCCCTAAAATGGGCTTTTAAAAAGGATGGACAGATTAGATAAAATACACATATTGCAGTGGGCCCCATAGAGCCCATTATGAGACCGTTGACTCGAGCCTTGCTGTGGCATGCTACTAGCTCTTAGCTGGGGGATAAATCCGTAGTAAAATAGCTACGGCTTATATTCGTAGCCAAAAATATCCATAGTCCGTAGCCTTTACTCATTTTTTTGGTAGTGTATTAAATTAATCAAACTTTTTGTTTCATTCTAGACTTAAGATACTTTCCTTCATTTCTAAATAATGAATTCTATTAGTGGTATGTACGAAACAAATTATACTAAAGAGTGTGTATGACTTAAAGGGTGTACTCACAAATTGGGAGGATGAGTAGTGTATCGATATTTTAAAGAATTGCTACAATGCACTCCCTACTTTCGGAAAGGTGGGCCATTTCTAGAGAAAACCAAGAAATATTTTGGTAAGAAAAATAAAAAAATCCAAGCATTTTCTCTAGGCAACTCAAGCCCAATTGTGTTTTTCAAATTGCATTAGCTATTTATAGTTACGACTCTTCAGCTTCGAGCTTATGTTTTTACGCAATAATACTTCATGTTTTGATATTTAAGGAAATTATGTTTTTTTTTTTTTGGGGGTGGGTTATGATTTAGCTTTGCTGTGAGTGATTACATATCAGGTGTGAAGAACTTAGCTCGAGGAGTTCTTAAATCTTTAGCTAAAGTTGAACCAAGGAATGTTTTCAGCAAGCTTCTAGTGGATGGAGAAAGTGACTCACATATGTTTTGGTTGTGATTTACTGTTTCTTTCCTAAATGGATTGATCTTTTAGGCATGTACTAGCAGTGGCTAGATATGTTGTTGCTGATATCTTTTTTTAATAAAAGGAAATCGCTACGAATATAGTCCGTAGCCATATAATCCCATCCGTGGCTATATCTCTGCAGGTTTTAGGCAACACTTACTGATTGTAGAGTTTCAGCTACGGCTAAAGTCCGTATCTAGGAAATTATGGTTATAGATATAGTCCGTAGTAATAAGAATTGGCTACAGATTGGATACAGACCCCGCTACGAATTTTATTCGTAGCCGAAGAGAAATGGCTACAGATAGTCTATAGCCTTTGCCCCTTTTTTTTGTAGTGCTCAATTAAGATCGTACGCATTGTAGGATGAAGAGTTATGTAATGGTTAATAGGCATATCCATACAAGTGCTCACGCATTATCCTAACCGAGGTAGTGATGGTTGTTTGAATCTCAGAAAAATATTCATGCTTAGAGGGATTTCGATCACAATACGTTTGAATCCCTTAGTCCGACATCTTATCTTCCAAAAGATATGCATAAGCACCACCCATCAAATAAGCTATAATGAGAATTAAAGAATTGAAAACTACCCCAACCTAGAAAAAAAAAAGAATAAACAGAAGGGAGATGGGGAGATGTTACCTAGTAGGGTGAGAACTATGTCAACAACAATGTCCTACAAAAATAAAAAATAAAAAGTTATTAGTAATCTAGAAAAAATCAGAAAACCTACTTCTAGAAAAACTGAAAATCCTACCAAACTAAGACTACTCTATAGCTACTTGAACTGCAATGCCCCGAAATTAAGCATCCGAATATACCACCCGAGCACGAATTCCCAAGCATTACTAAGGAAAATAAATGCAAAATCTAATCGATTATCTACTCAACTAACCAAGTTGAAAATTATGTATTTATTTCAAGCATAAATCAGAATGTTTAAGTCTAATAAAATCAACTGAAATCCTCAAATCTTCAACAACGAAAGACTACATAAGCGTCTAGTAATCCCAATATAAACATGATCTAAAAATAGATACAAGCGTCTTCACTAGAGTTTGTGTTCACTTCCTCCTGGGTTTTTACTATGTCCTCATCTAGTGCCTCGTCCACCAAAGATTTCATGTCACCTCCTTAACCTACGGTTTCCTAAAAAGGGTGAGCAAACAAATCCCATCGAATAGGAGCATTTACTCTATTCCATAATATGATTAAGCATTAATACAACACGTAAATAGAATTGTAGTAGTAGTCAAATAATAAAAATAAGAATGTATGTCATGTGCACAGGTTTCATCCCATGACAACACACAACAGATACTGAACCAACCTCCCATAATGAAAGCCCATGCATCACCTGTAAATCAACCATATAAGTGGTCTTTAATACAAGGTCTTTAGTCTGGCCTCAAATTGGCAAATTAACCACGTAATATTCTACATCCAATGGGGTACGTCAACGCCCCGATCCTAACACGGTATACATTCTTTATGGAGATAACGTTGGATTACAATGCTCCGATCCTGACACGGGTCGCAATCCTCATAAAGATAACGTTAACTGCCCCTAGTCATGCGTGGTAACCCCCGATCCTAACATGATACGTATTCTTCATGGAGACAACATTAAATTACAATGCTCTAATCCTGACATGGTACACCCAATCCTAACATGGGTTGTAATCTCCATAAAGACAACATTACCACACACAACTTCCATAAAAGAATAATCACCATAGAACCATGCATGCTTAGCCCAATCTACATAACCACAACCATATCCATCCCACACAGACCATACATAGTCCAGACTTAACCATACTTAGGCAGTCATGGGTAAGGACCATTCACATACCCTTCTCTGACTTAACCCCATAAACTCAACCTCGGCATGTACCGCTTTATGCAAGATTGCATTATACATGTAAACATATATTCGTTTGTATAAACATTAAATGTATAATAATATTAGACAATTAATCCATCTTGCATGAATTAAGAAATAACTACAAAGAACATAAATTAATGTGTATATCAAGTGTAAGAATTTAAAGTGGTCACTAACTGCATATATCACAAATCACAAGTGCATGCAAAATCATTAAGTACAGAAATCAAGATGTTACCACATGATGGTGATAATTACATGTGATAATTATTACATATTGTACATCCAATTAAGACACAAAATCAAATAAAATCAGAGTACTAAATAATAAACTAGAATCTGGACTTTTTCTCATTGTTTAGAAACTTTAATATAAACCATACATGAAATCTTAGGATTTATGGACAACAACACCCCCCACGGTTTGGCTTGTTACGGTCAATCTGGACATCTGATGTACCCAAAATTAAATTGGTATACTCAGAACTTATTGGTCCAGGTATTGAACGCTTTAGATCGGAGAGATAACTCCCCTGTGAGGTCCAAATTTGTCCATTACCTTAAGTTCAGATTCTGTATCAGTTTCATGTAGTTAGCACCACTGATTCGAGTGGTGTGGACCATCCCGGACTCCAATTTGTCTCATATTTTATGATGGGTCCTCTACTGATTAACACACAATATGAATGGGGTGGATCTCTCAAAGAAATACATATGGGGCCCACGAGTGGACTGCTGTCCATTGTTGAGCCTCTAATTTATACATTTTACAACCCATTACATCACATTATATGCATGGTTTGCATGGTTAAAAGACTAATCTAATGCATGTTTTGTGTATGTAGGAATGTGAGAGAGACTTCACCCAATTGATGGCTGAAAGACCTATTTAGAAGCTCTTTGATGAGGAAAGAAGGTGGGCCAAAGAGAAGAAGAAAGAAGTAAGGAGAAGAAAGAAAGAAAGAAGAAAAAAATACGAAATTAATATACTTGACCTGTCAAGACAGGTCGGCTAAATAGGTTTCGACCGGTCAAGACCAGTCGGCCAAAGCCTGCTACCCTTCTAGAGCTTGTTGGACCAACATCCAGACCAGTCCAACCGGTCAAGACCGGTCGGCCATACTTAATCAGCAAGTGCAAAATCTGCACTTTCCTAATTTCAAATTTTTGGGCTTCCTAGTGCGGCTAGGACATCCGGTTTCGCGAGTTTCTCACGTGGTGGAGGTTCAAAGCTATAAAAGGACACCTTGGGGTAGATCTAAACATATCATAGAAGGCTAAGGAAGTCGTGGAAAATGAAGGAGATCGCTGTGGAGCGTCTGCAACTCCTTCAAATCGATTTTTCTATGTTTTTCATTAGTTTTCTTTTGAGTTTTAATTCAACCTATTAATGGTTAGGTAAACCTCTTAGCTAGGGCTAAGAGGTGAAGCATTTAGTTGTTTACAATATTTAATTCGAATTAGTTTAAGTACTTTTAGATTTTATGAAGAACACTTCTAGTTCTAGTTTGAAATAAAGTTAGTATTTTTAGTTAATCTTCTATCTCTTGTGATTGCTTTTACATGAGATGTTTTGATTACTGAAATTGCTTAATGAGGTGTTGATTGATAGGATTTTGGGTTGTAGAGATCCTAGATTCATTATGATGTGTCGGATGCTAGGGGATCTCACAAACTAAGTTTCTTAAGTGCTTGTCTAGAACTAAACTAAAAGAGGTTCTTATCTTTTGATTTAATCTGAGATAGGTGTTTATGTATTGATTTTGGTTTAATATAAGTTCAATTCATGCTTCTAAATCAAGTCTAATGACAAGGTTTGAGGAAGAATCATGAATGTGATCTTGCTTGTTTTGTGAAGGATTGGGTTGTGTGATTGAATACACCCAATGCCTTAGTTGTTTATGAGAGAACCATATCAGTGGATGATTCATCTATGTTAGATGCATTATGATGATTTGATTACTCTATATTCCGATTGGATAGGGATAGAACTCCGATTCCAATTGTGTTATTAGCTTGAATGATTTAAATTGGCATTGTGAATGATTATTAGTGAATCCTTGGCACTCTAGTGTTTATTCCCTGATTTAGTTCTAAAATAGATAGTTTTATGTTCTTAATTTCCATCCATCGATACAAATCCGAACTAAGCCCATCCTAGTTATAAAGTTTGGAATTGTTACGACAATCCCTAAGGATCGACCTCGGTCTTTCCGAGAATTATTACTACATCGCAGCTTTGAACTTAAGGCGAGCGAACATCCAGTCTGAAAATACACATTTTTCTATCTATTTTACATCTCAGAAACGTCTCCACTAATTAATACAATGGGGCTCATTCGAATATCAGATCATGCTGAAACGTGGTGGGTCACCTAATATTCACATGGCGGAGATGATGGACGGTGCAGATCCAACAAATGCATCATGATGGGTTCACGTGTGGGGCCCAAGTGGGCTGCCTGCCCACCCGTCCTCTCTCTCTTCCACGCACGTCAGCGTGAGGACGTTGTTGGCCAGTGCGTCCTCTGGATAGCGCTGGTCAGCAACGTTGTTATTATTTTATTTTTATTTTTTTCTTTTTCTTCGTCTCCTCTCTTGTGGGGCCCATTTTAAAAATTCACTCAATCCATCTTGTGATGGATGGGCCCATTAGTAAGGTCTAGGATTTTTGTACCTTTTCATAAGATAATGCATACACAAAATAAATTCTCAGACAACTATGGTTCACATACAATATAGTAATTCTGAACATGTTGTAAACAAGATTCACACCATCAATCCTTTTATCAACTAGTAACAAATGGTTAGGACGTGGATCCAATGGTCCAAATCATCAACATTAGTAATACTTTAAAAATAAAATAAATTAAACTGTAAAGTGTGTTCGCTTCCCCAAGTGTAGGGTTGCGATGTAGTAATAATCTCGGTAAGACCGAGGTCGATCCACAGGGAAGGAAGTAAACAATTCCAAGTATCCTAATAACTAGAATCTTAAGAGGTTTGTGAAATTGGTTTTGAATATAAAATAGAAAATCTGATAATGAAAAGATAACTAGCGCATCAATGATCCACTTATAGTTCTCCTTAAATGCATAATTCGCTGTGGTTTCTCAATACTCAACTAGAATCGAAATTAAGTTCTATCTAGTCGGATAATAGAGTAGTTAAAACAATCAATCTGTCACATGTATGATTCATGTACATGATTCTCTCAATGTAAATTAGGACTTGAGCACACTCAATTGCATAGGTCAGTCCCAATTCCAATAGGTTAAGATCACAACCATAATCATCATTAAATCCTGTCATAAGATAAAAATAGATCATGATTTGAACTTGATCCAAATCACATACACAATCTCACATACTTCAGAATTTTCAGACAATCATAGATCTAGAGCGTATTCCGATTCCTCAGATCATACAGGTCTAGATTAGTTCACAATAATTAAGAACTCAAGCAATTATTCCAAACATCCATGAGTCATCATAAGACTAAGGAAAACTACTTAGAACTTGAATTAAACTTCAAACCATTGTTCTTAAACATGAAATCCAACTTGAAACCAATAAAATGAATTAAACAATCTATGAAAACTATAAGGTTCACTTCTTAGCTCTAGCTAAGAGATTAGCTAATGAAAAACATATTAAAAACTAGAACTAGAACTAAGAAAAGGAAGAAAAACTAACTGGAGGAGACTAGGAAGCCTCCTATGACTTGAACTCCTTGCTCCCCACGTCCTTGCTTGCCCTAGAATAGAAGAGAGCACCTCCTTTTATAATACAGCAAGAGTACCACAACATAACAAATTTTGTTTCGCTTCGTACGGCTTAACCAATGGTCGAATTGCCTTCAAATTTGATTTGTAACTTCCTTGTAATGTGATCTTCCTCGTAGATGATTTATATTTCCAAGATTATCTTCTGAATGGGCCCACAAATTAGATCAGCGACCACCTCTCAAAATCGCGCAATTCAGGTACCTTCAGAACCAGTCATCTTGCTTTCAACGCTCCGGAGTGTACAGATGTCGGATTGATCCCAAATTTTGAACATTGGTATAAAAATTCCTCCTCTACATGATAGACGGATTAGATTATCCAAAACAATCCCAGAATGTGGTCTGAAAATTAGAACACTTAGGGCTTTTATAAACTCTACGCAGTTGAATCTTTCTGGATGGTCCATCTTTCTTCAACCGGTACGATCAAACCACACATCCTTTTGATCTGAAACTTTGTGGTTATTCATATATGGATGTGGTCTAGAAGATTTTCAAAATACATTCTTCATATCATCAATAATAGGCCACCTGGACCAGCCCAGAGTGGAGTAGGCGGAATCTGGAACTTTCTGGACAGTTCGTATTGTTTTGGCCACCACGGTCAATCTGTAGCTCCGATTGACACGAAACCACTTGAGTTATTTTCGCGTCGAGCTCCTCTTCGACATGGATGTGTTGGATTTCCAAATATCATCAACATAACTCTTGAAAACTATGCAAAAAATAAAAAAACGAAAATAACCTGCTGTCTGAAATCTGGAACTCTAAAATTGCATGGCCGACCAGTCAAGACCAGTCGGATAGGGCTGGCCTTACTCCAGCAGCTTTAAGAGAGGGGAGAACAACTGGCCGACCGGTCAAGACCGATCGGACCACCTTGTGAGGCTCCTTTTCATTCTTTCCTTCTTTCTTTTCTTTCCTTCTTTCTTCATGATTCTTTGGCCCACCTTAGGGTCTTCATCCAAGGTTCCTAAATGTGCTTCTTTTAGCTATTGATCGAGTGAACTCTCTCTCATTCTTGTAATCACAAAACCATGTATTAGAATAGTCTTTAAACATAAAATCCACGCATAATGAGTGATGAGTTGGGGTTAGAATATGCACAATTAAGAGCTCAACAAAGTACAACATTCATAAAAGGAAGTAGAGTGACAAATTCCTTGAATTCATCGTTTAGATGGTTTGAACCCAAAATCTGACAGTTATGATGATAAGAAAATTCGATCAGCCACAATCCAACAGTTAAAAATCTCTGATCCACAACTTTACAGTACGATCCAATGGTTCGAACACAAATTGTCTCTCCTCCACGATTGAACACTAGAAAAGATTATGGACGGTTGTGATGATGAAAATGGATGGTTTGATGGAGTGGACTAGTTAATGGATGGTACAGATGAGATATGGGAGAGAGGGGTTGGTTCGTAAAGGATTCCAGGGTTTCCTCGTGAGAGATAATTTAAATAATATTTGAATTAGAATACAATTCTATAATAAGGCAGATGATAGTGGAGATAGGTGCGATTGATCTATGGTCCACCTGGGGTTCCTAAATCAAATCTTAAGCGTATATCATATAGATATCAAAATCATCAAGCTATGGTCGAAGTTTGGGATTAAGGGACTATCAGATGGACACACATTGATCTGAACAACGTTACACTTAATGGACGTTCTAAATTAAATATGTAATATCTCCAAATTAGTCCCATCTTTCACAAATCTAACACCATCACGATGGGCTCAAAAAGTTGTTAAAGTATAGTAATTTTTAGAAGTAAAAGTGATGTCCACACCCTCGATCTTCTAAGGACACAAAGAATGGCTTAAATGGTGGCAAACATCACAACTTAAAGGTGGTTAGTTTTTAAAGATAAAGTTGACTACTTCAAGGCGAGATTAAATCACAACCGTTGAGTGTTGTATAAAGTGATCCACACTATAAGTTGGGGTAGTCATAGATTAGATAATTGACCATTAACTTTCTATTTCTCTTATCGGTTTAATAGTAATTGATAAAAAATGCGATGAACGATAAACGCACCTTGGTTCCAGATTCTGAAAACATGGGGACATAGGCCGTTTAGAAAATTTAGAAAGCACAAAATCGGACCACACAACGATGGCCATACACAAAGATGGATGGTCCACAACGGAGATAGAAATCTTCTTATCCTTATCTATGTAAAAGAGATAAGATTTTGAATTTGTACGTCGCATCGAATGGAACTTCAGTACATCTCGGTCCACATGTACAAATCTAGGACCCTACAATGGATTTAATCCAATAGGTCACTTAAGCATGTGAAAAAGGTTGTCTTTAAGTGATTTCACCTTGATTGGTGGTCCACATAGCCCTGCATAGTAAATCTTCGATTAAACGGTCTCGGAAGATTATCCAGTGATGAAATATCACATGGACGGCTAAAATGCTATAATAAAGGTGTGGAGAAAATTCCACAGCTAAACGACACACCAATTGAAATAAATCAAGGGGGTTCACTTTCACCACTAGTTTGGTGCTAGGATGAGGTTTAACGGCTTGATCGAAGTCTGATGAGAATTTCAACGGTCACGAAAGTTCTTCTAAGGAGACTTTATGATTCCAACGGAACCAAACTTAATTTGATCAGTTCAGTGGGCCATAATGATCAAAATGAGGATGAATGGCCATGATTAAAGGATTTATGATTGGATCTGGGTTAATCCGACTACACTGTTGCTTTCTACATGATTTAATTTATCAATTTATGGCTCAGATCAATTCCACAGATGATATAAATAATTTAAAATGAATTGCTAAAGTTTATGTACACGGAATGTGGTTTAAAGTTTTAATTTTCTATCCAATTATTCCATAGAAAACATACACCAAACATGTTATCAACCTTACACACATCAAATTATTATTAATTTAATTTCATAAATTCTAATAAAAGCTTTTAAATTAAATAAAATATCAAATAAATCATCAAAATATCACAGATATTACATCCTACCCCCTTATAAGAATTTCGTTCTCAAAATTTAATCTAACGTACTAAACTCTCGGATGCAGTGTCTACTATACAGTATCTATGTCCCACTAGTCCTAAGTTAAAGTGTTCATAAGTGTGTATATAATCACTTACGAAAATTTGGGTTTTTACAATCTACCCCCCTTATGGGAATCTTATTGTCGAGATTCAAATACTTACAATTAAGTTTACTAAATCGCCTTACCTTCCATAAACTAAAGATATGGGTTCTATATTGGTTATAGGCCAATTGCTCTAGAATATTTATTGTGGTTCTAAAATTTCCTAAATAATCTTTCATATCTCACCCAATTATAACTATCATAAACCAAACTACCACCTTAGTTCTTTCGGAAGGCTTTGACTAAAATTTTACTAAGCATTGTAACTCTAATTCTAACTTCACTAGGTTTTAGCACTAACCTTAGGCACTTCGGGATTTTAACTTCTCTGATACCATTCTGTAACACCTTGAAATTTAGCGCCCGATCACGAATTCTCAAGCGTTACTAAGGGAAATAAATGCGAAATCTAATCGATTATCTACTCAACTAACCAAGTTGAAAATCATATATTTATTTCAAGCATAAATCAGAATGTTTAAGTCTAAATCAACTAAAATCCTCAAATCTCCAATAACCAAAAACTACATAAGCGTCTAGTAATCCCAACATAAACATAATCTAAAAACAGAAAAAAAGCATCTTAACTAGAGTTGTCGTTCTCCACCTCCTGGGTTTCCACCATGTCCTCAGCTTGTGCCTCGTCTTCGAAAGATTCCATATCACCACTTGAACCTATGGTTCTGTCACGCCCCAAATTCGGTTCTCGACGTCCTTTCGCTGTAACCCGAATTCAGAGGTGGCAGCCTCCGTAGTACCCCGATCTCGGATCCTAACCCCACACGCTAGGTTCCGATCCTGGGATACCACAAGGAGGATTTTAGGGTCTGAATTTTTTTTTTTTACATGAGCATCACCATATAAGTACCATCAAAGACAAACACAATATTTCCACTAAATCATTTCGTTTATATATAGTACTGAAAAGTAAATACACAATGCGTAAATATAAAAACTGTGCATAATCCGACACCTCCTGCTACTGCACTCCCAACTCCAAATCAACGTTGCTGATACACTCTGGTATAACCTGCAGCGTAACAAACGCGCATAAGCTTCGAACGAAGCTTTGTGAGTGCGTGTGTGCGTGCGCAATGCGTATGACAAACATGATAAATATCAGAGTAAGCAGTAAAGCATGATGAGAACTTTAAACTAAGAATTCGCCTAATTAGGCTACTTGATCATGTGATATGAATAATCAGTCTACCACGGCTATGCAAGCATGCAATACATATAACTAGCCTAGCATGGCTATGCAAGCGTGCAATACAGGTAACCAGCCTACCAAGGCTATATACTCATACTATGCAATGGCCTACAGGGCCTAATGTCACATACAATGATCCAATGCATGTATGCAAATCACCACCTCTCAGTACAGTGGTCCAGATACAAACAGTCATAACGCAATCACGTAAGCAATGTAGGACTCGAAATTGGTAGCTCGCCCAGTGTGGTAGCTCGCCCAGGCTTACAGCCCCGCCCACATCACACCCGCCCACGTCAGGACCGTCCAACACCATACAGTGATACCAATACCATCTCTGAAGTGGAACATCACCGGGGTCTCACAGACCTCACTACTCACCAGTAGAATGCCAAAGCCTATCTAGTGCAATAGCGGACCTACTCACAGCTGGTCAAACTCAACCCACTTTGCCAACACTCTTCCGGCAGGTTAGGTCAGACCTCCTTCTAAACTGACCACGTGCAGTGGAAAACACCGCCGTTTGGTATTCGGCATACTGGTGTATGATTAACCACCCGGTCCTTGAATGGAGCACCCACCTTGGTACCAACAGGATCAGGGACTTTCACCCAGGGACATCTTTGGCATCCAGTTTAAAGATCACATATTTTCGGTGTTCTGCAAACCGTGATATTGGAGCTGTGGTTGCAACGTAGTAACCATGCTATATGCGGCACAAGCAGGCGGTGCGAAATGCAACCATGCATACAAACGTGGGACGACATGCCCGTGCAAGTCTCCAAAGAGCACCATAAAACTATAAGGTCTCAAACACAATGTTACCGTCAGCTGGTAATGAACTGCACGACAATCACGACCGATATGGCCGGTTGATACAAGACAATCAGATGAGCCAAGCATTCATGATGCATGAGTCAAGTATATAGTATGAGTGCCAACAAGTAGTCCATCTACCACGATGGCAATAAATCAATCTAGTCCAACCTATTTGAGATATGATTAAAATGAGGGGACACATATGAATGATCGAGTCATAGTGCGGGATGTCGCTAGCCAGGGAATCTCGCACCAAGGGCTACAAGGTATGCTAAGTTATGCCTACCATACAGTGTAAGTCAGGATGATAGATTCCTGTCCTCGAATAGTCCCATACCTATTGGAGAGGTTTGCGATAGAGAGCACGTGAATTACATTTGCGCGACTACATCTCGAATGCTTTATGAATGCGTTTATGCCCTAGTGGTCCCCAACTAACAATGGTGATTCGGGATGCATACTCATTACACATGCATGGTGGTCGTCGAAGCATATAGTATAAAGATCACATATGAGTATTCCAACAACACTACGTGTGGCAACAGACATACCAAAAATAGCATAAAAAGATAATTCACTTATAATACAAGCAAACATAAAGAGATAAGACTCTAAATGGATGGTATACAACAACACAGATGGTCCAACAACTGAACGGTGTGGATTAACCTTCAACATTCAGATAACCTAAATGGAAAGAAAATGATTGAATATACTACCAACATATCAAAGGTACAACCTACTTGAGCGGCAAGAGTATAATACCCAAAATCATGCCGTGACCCATAATCCTATAGTACAGTTGGGATAAACATAATGATGGTCCGTAAAAGGAATGTCATAGAACGGGTTGCAAGATAGACAGGTCATGATAGAGAATCATACATGGTAGGGTAATCTGATATAGATGGTCAATACAATGAGGTCCAAAAAGGGACGACAGGTCTAACCTCATACTACAAGATAGGCTCCATATAATGGATGGCCTAGATGACATACGAACGTCAAGGATGAGCCCCATACTCGTCCTATAGGTAAACGGACGGTGTGGATGAGATATACACAATATGGTAGTCTTTAATAGTTGGGTACAAGGGTAGAAGGGGTGAGTCATATGAGTATACAAGTTGAGTTACCAAGATCAATCAACATGGTGAGTCAACAAGGTGGGTCAATAAGGCAGGTTGACAAGGCGGGTCAACATGGTGAGTTAACAAGGTGAATTGACAAGACGGTTCAACAGGGTGAGTTTAAGAAGGTAGCCCTGTGACTTGGATCGAGCAAACTCTAAGGATGACCTTTCAATAAGGGTTTACACAACTAATCATCAAGGTGAGTCCACGGGATGGACAACGTGGTCACTCGAACACGCACACTAAGGTGGTCCCAAGGGCCATCCTGTAAATAACATGCTGGGGTCCATTCATTCGGATGGTTTGGATCAAGCACAAATTTAAGGCAGTCCTAATGGGTGGCCGACATACATATCGCACCATGGAGGCCAATGGGTGACGTGGATAGAACACATGCATACAAGGTGGACCCGTGGTTGGGTATAACCGAACAAAGGAGCGGGGAAGCCACATACATCAATGGGCCCCAACAGTTTGGGATCAACCTGATATTTGTGCTTTCCCATTAATCAAGTGAGATGGCAACCAAACACCATGGTGGGGCCCGCACACCACACGTGTGGAACCCTACCCATGGTTGAGTGAGTTAAGAACAAGGAGAATGGCAAATAAACATAACAGATGGGTCCTGTAAAGTTTCTAATGGTAGGCATTCAATCACCCTTATTTTCTACGTGTTGCCCACCCAAAACTGGGCCCACACCCCTGCCAAGAACAACGACAAGATATACCCAACATTCATCAAGGTGGGACCCAAAGTTGGGCCCCATCACCTTTGGTTAGATGGATAAATAAACATTACAATGGCCCCAAGGAAGGTTTCAAAGGTGGGCATCAATGACCACTATTTCCTATGGTGTGGTCCACTTGAGGTTTGGATTTACCTCATTATGAGGGCCCACGGCCCTAAAATAATATGGAGAATTAGTGGTCGGCATAGATAAAACAAATGCATCGTGGTGGGACCCACAGAGCGTAGCACCCAAATGGGCCCCAAGAGTTTTGAATCAAACTAATATTTTTATTTTCCCATTCATCCATATAAATGGGATCTTATGAACAGGTTGAATGACAAATAAACACCACTGTAGGGCCTGGGAAGGTCTCAACGGTGGAAATCATTATTCCCACTGTTTCCTGTGGCATGGCCCACTTGACATTTGGATATGCTTAAATTTTGGGCTCAGCCACTAAATGAGCGGGAAAAACATATGGACGGAATTGCTAAAGCACATACATTCTAGGTGGGCCCAATGAGTGGGGCCCATAGAGTGGCGCCCACAAGGCTGCTAGGCAGCAGCGTCCCCTGGACGCTGTCTGTCCAGCGACCCCCTTGTTTTTTTTATTATTATTATTATTTTTATTTTTATAAGAACTCATCAAGTGGGGCCCATAGAAGTTTCGGATCAAGCCGATATTTTTTGTTTTTCCTTCTTCCATGTATGTGTGAACTTATGAACAGGTTGGATCTCAAATAAACATCACGGTGGGCCATAAGAAGGTTTCAACGGTAGGGCCACTGTCCCTACTATTTTCTGTGGTGGGGCCCCCTCGAGACTTGGATCTGACTCATTCTTGGGGTCATGCCCTAAAATGATCTTCCCAACTGGATGGACGGTGTGGATACAGCACATGCATCATGGTGGGACCCACGAGTGGGCCACCAGCTGGCAGTACGCCCAGCGTCCAAGGACGCTGGTACGCCCAGCGTCAGAGGCTCTGCCTCCTTTCTTTCCTTTTTCTTCTTTTCTTTTTTTTTTCTTCTGGTACTTATATCAAGTGGGGCCCACATGGGTCTGATCCACTCCGTTCATCAGGTTACCCTTCTCATGGGGGACCCAACAAGCCCAATATTGGGTATGCAAATCGGTCTAGAAACATTAAGGTGGGCCAAATGATTTCTGACAGTAGAAATCATTATTTCCACTATTTTACGCGGTGCGGTCCACTTAAAATTTGGATTGGTTTCAAATTTGGGGCCTGGCCCTAAAATGATCTGGGAAAACCGATGGACGGCGTGGATGGAACACAAACATCAAGGTGGGTCCCACGAGTGGGGACCCCACTAACCCCTCCAGCGTACGCTGGACGTTTCCAGCGTCTCTGACGTTGGGACGTCCAGCGTCCATGTCTTTTTCTCTTTTTTTTTTTCTTTTTCTTTTTCTTTGTTCATATCAAGTGGGGCCCACTTAGTGAGGATCCAATCCGTCCATCAGGTTATTCAGCTCCTGGGGAACCCAAAGAACCCTATATTGGGTGTGCTACGGGGCCTACAAACATCAAGGTGGCCCAAAGAAGTTCAACAGTCCACATCATTATCTCCACTGTTTTCCTATGGTGTGGTCCACCTGCGATCTGGATCTGCTTCATTTTTGGTGTCCAGACATAAAATGGGATGGAGAAATAGACGGACGGCGTGGATCAACTACATGCATCAAAGGGGGTCCCACGAGTGGGCCCCAACGTCAACGCCCAAAAGGGGCTTCGCCACAGCGCTGCTGGGCAGCAGCGTCCTCTGGACGCTGGCTATCCAGCGGCCATCTCTTCATTCTTTCTTTTTTTTTCTTTTTTTTTTATAATTATTATTATTAGTATTATTATTATTATTATTATTATTATTATTATTATTATTACAGGTATGTGGGGCCCATTCATGGATGATCCAGCCCATCTATCTCATTGCCCATCACAAGGTGGGCCCAAGGAAATCAAATGAAAGGTAAATGAGAAAAAAAGGGGAAGTTTGCACTCACAATGATGGTTGGACGGTTGGATTGCCGATCGGACGGTCCGGATGATGATCGGGGTCCTCCAAGCTTGATCTCCTCCTTTAATCTCTCTAACTCTCTCTTTCTCTCTCTTGATCTCCCTCTAAATCTCTCTACTTTCTCTCTTCTTTCTCCTCTCTCTCTCTCAAATCTCTTTCTCTCTCCTAGCAAAATTGGAAAATGAGAAGGCCACCCCCCTACGTATGGCTCTTGTATGGGAAGAGGGGGGTGCATGATGTAATGATGATGATGATGATGAGAGAGGACATGGGGGGAATGGGTTGGAGTTGACTTTAGTGAGAGAGGAATGGGATAGGTATGGTGTGTGTGTAGGCTAGGGTAATGATAGGGGTATGGGTGAGGGTGATGGTGATTGATTTGACATGTTGGGATTTGTGCAAGTGGGACCCACACCACACACGCGTTGCGCGGCCCACCTCGGATTGCACAAAAGTACGCATCTTTCACACCGGGTATCGCAATGAGGCGTGCCGCGCGGCGTTGGAATCACAGCGCCTACGCGGTCGCCGGGGTATAGGTCTTGGGTCGTTGCGGTACTAAATCAGGGTCGCGATCAAGGCTCGCTAATCTGGTCCATCCGGGACGTACCGGTACCGGAAACTAAACGTACGAAAGGCAATTCAGGGTACGGGTATTACAGGTTCCCTAAGAAGGGTGGGCAAAGCAATGCCCAACGAGTAAGAGCACTTACCCCACTCCATAATATGATTAAACATTCATACAACATGTAAATAGAATTGTAACAGTAGTCAAATAATAAAGATAAGAATATATGTCATGTGCACATGTTCCATCCCATGACAACACACAACAGATACTGAAACAACCTCCCATAATGAAAGCTTATGCATCACGTGTAAATCAACCACACATGTGGCCTTTAATACAAGGTCTTTAGTCTAGCCTCAAATTGGCAAATTAACCACATAATATTCCACATCCAATGGGGTACAGCAATGCCCTGATCCTGACACGGTATACATTCTTTATGGAGATAACGTTGGATTACAATGCTCCGATCCTAACACGGGTCGCAATCCCCATAAAGATAACGTTAACTGCCCCTAGTCATGCGTGGTAACCCCCGATCCTAACACGATACGTATTCTCCATGGAGACAACATTAAATTACAATGCTCTAATCCTGACATGGTACACCCGATCCTTACATGGGTTGTAATCTCCATAAAGACAACATTACTACACACAACTTCCATAAAAGAATAATCACCATAGAACCATGCATGCTTAGCCCAATCTACATAACCACAACCATATCCATCCCACACAGACCATACACAGTCCAGAGTTAACCATACTTAGGCAGTCATGGGTAAGGACCATTCACATACCCTACTCTGACTTAACCCCATAGACTCAACCTCTTCATGTACTGCTCTATGCATGATTGCATTGTACAAGTAAACATGTATTCATTTGTATAAACATTAAATGTATAACCATAGACAATTAATCCAGCTTGCATGAGTTAAGAAATAAGCAGAAAGCACATAAATTAATGTGTATATCAAGTGCAAGAATTTAAAGTGGTCACTAACTGCATATATTACAAATCACAAGTGCATACAAAATCATTAAGTACAAAAATCAAGATGTTACCACATGTTGATAATAATTACATGGGTTCATTATTGCATATTATACATCCAATTAACACAAAAAATCAAATAAAATCAGAGTACTAAATAATAAACTAGAATCTGGACTTTTTTTTCATTGTTTATAAACTTTAATATAGGCCATACATGAAATCTCAGGATTTATGGACAATAACACCCCCCACAGTTTGGATTGTTACTGGCCAATCTAGACATCTGATGTACCCAAAATTAAATTGATATACTCATAACTTATTGGTCTAGGTATTGAACACTTTAGATCAAAGAGATAAATCCCTTGTGGGGTCTAGATGTGCCCATCACCTTAATTTCTGATTTTGTATTGGTTTTAGGTAGTTAGCACCACTGATTTGAGTGGTGTGGACTATCCGGGACCCCAATTGGTCTCATCTTTTTATGGTGGGTCCTCTATTGATTAACACACAATATGAATAGGGTGGATCTCTCAAAGAAATACATATGAGGCCCACGAGTGGACTGCTATCTAGTCTAGAAATACACATTTTTATGTCTGTTTTACATCTCAGTAATGCCTCCACTAATTAAGATGGTGGGGCCCATTCTAACATCAGATCACACTAAAACGTGGTGGGCCACCTAATATCCACATGGAGGAGTTAATGGACGGTGCAGATCCAAAAAATGCATCATGATGGGGTTCACGTGTGGGGCCCAAGTGGGCTGCCTGTCCGCCCGTCCTCTCTCTCTTCCATGCACGTCAGCGTGAGGACGTTGTTGGCATTGTTGGACAGCGCTGGTCAGCGTTGTTGTTATTTTATTTTTATTTTTTTCTTTTTCTTCTTCTCCTATTGTTCGCTCGCCTCAAGTTTAAGGCTGCGATGTAGTAATAAATCTCGGTAAGACCGAGGTCGATCCACAGGGAAATAGAAACTACTTCCAAAGCACTCCAGCAACTCAGTTTTTTGAAGAAAATCAGATTCAATTGAGTGTTTAATTAAAACAGCAACTTAATGAAAAATCAGGGATATAAAGTACTAAGGCATTCAAGGATCCACTTGTAGCAATCCTATGTCAATTCAGTCAATCCAAGTAGAGAACACAACTAGATTTGAAGTCCTATCTCTCATCTAGTTGGAAAATAAAGCATTCACACACATTCAATCCAAATCAAGTTGAACTTCCAAGTTCTAGTCCATTCAATCAATGTAGAATTCAAAACTATAGCCTGCGGAGTAACAGCCATGCCTATGGACTATGGCCTGCTCAAGGATTACTATAATTTGAATCTAAACCAGCATTATATAATAATCTCAGAGAATTGCAAGGAATTCATGTCCGGAGTACATGAACTCTCATAAAACATCTCAAACTACCACTTTTAGAACTGATACATGAAAGAAAAATCAACTTGAATTTAAATTACTTGATTTAAACTGAATCCAACATAGAATTTACTACAAGCTTCACCTCTCAGCCTTAGCTGAGAGGTTCTAGCCGAGCATAGTCATGCTACAACTAAAAACTCTGAATAAAAGCATAAAAAATAGAAAACCAGAAGTTGGAGAGTTGTAGACGCTCCACGCTTACTTCCTCTCTCCAAAACCACGTTCCTTCCCTTCTAAGATACCCTAGGAAGAGCCCCTAGGTGTCCTTTTATAGTAAGAAACCTCCCTTGCGTCAGAATCTGCGAAAGGTTGCGCAGTGCGCAGCAGTTTTCGGAGTCCAAATTTAGAAAGGACTCTGTCTACGCAACGCCAACCGGTCATGACCGGTCGGACTGATCTTTTGAGCAATCCAGGGAGCACAGCCGACCGGTCATGACCGGTCGGACTGGACTGTCCATTCATCCAGCAAGTGTAGCCGACCGGTCATGACCGGTCGGCCCAATTTGAACTTGTTCCAGCGTCTATAGCCGACCGGTCATAACCGATCGGGCTCCTCTGCAATGTGGTCAGCTTCCATGGCCGACCGGTCAAGACCGGTCGGCCTTCTTCCATTTGACTCTTTCTCCTTTCTTTTTCTTTTTTTTTCTTCTTCTCTCTCTTCTCCTTGCTTTCTTCTTTCTTTGGTCTACTTTCATCCTTCATCCAAAAGCTCTAAGAGAGTTCTTTTGGTCCCTAATTGAATGAAGTCCGCTCTCATTCCCTATAATCACAAAACATGTGTTAGATAGGCCTTTAAGTTATGAAAATCATGCAAACCATGTCATGTAATGGGCAATGCAATGTATAAATTGGAGGTTCAACACACCCCCCAACCAGCTTTTTGCTAGTCCCGAGCAAAACATGCGTGAAACAATTTCAAACCTCCAAACCCAACTCTCCTTCAGAACCCATGATTCTATCCATTCCAAGGTGTATAAGTATAAAATTTAGAAAAATTAGATGATAGAAGCTAAAACCTTGGACTCTCAAAACATAAAAGGTGTCTACATGAAATTCCCGCTGACTGATTGATAAATAGAAGAACTCGAACAAATTCAACCTAGTGTGCATAGTGATAGTTCATCTCATGAGTTCCTGGGATCATCTTCTTCATAGATTAAGTAAACTAAGGATTTTAAGGTGCATAGAGCGACAACAAACCTATGACAGGAATTTGCCTTACCTTCCTTCCGACGGCTTTCACACTACGTCCCATTTTCGACTTTGGTTACAGTTCGACCATCCCCCGGTTGGTAATAGGTAGCCCTTTTCGAAATTTTCCACCATTTTTCTTTCCTTCCCGATTTCATCCTTTCTTTCCTTTTTCTTTTAAATTAGATAGGATTTTTAGAAATCCATATCTTCTGTTATTTTCCTATGGACAAGGATGGAAAAAATACCCCGGCTTGGCTGCTCAACACCTTTAAATCAAAGTTTAGCTAATTCGCAGATCACATAACCCCATCAACTCATGAAAATCGTGTAATGTGAACTTGGTGTGAAGGTGTTCAAATTTTCTATCAATCACAACAATAGGGGAACTAACATATAAAACCATTATGTTGGGAGAAAATCAAGACCTACAACATCACACACTTCGTATCTCCTCGTCCTATACTCATAGCATTTCAAATGTATAGAAACAAAATTTTCTAAAAGAGTGTTGAGATGTTAGAGAATTCGGAAAAATTTTGCACATATGAAGCTCGGAATGTTGCAATATGCTAGATGAGGAATCTCATCTCACCCCCCAACCAAATCTTGCATTGTCCTCAATGTAAAAAGATATTCCAGTAGCATGAACATGAGAGCAATGATAACATATGAGAGAGTGAGAATCAATAGTACCTGAGAGAGCGATCATGGAAGTCTCCAACCCAACAACTAAAACCTACTAAAATAGTAAAACTGAAGAAAACCTACCTATGCTATACCTCCATCAGACTAGGAGATCAATCATCCTGATAGACAAGATCATTCAGAGTGATGGACACGTCCTCTGAATCAAATTTCTCAACAAATGGTTTAAGGCGTTGTCCATTAACTTTAAAACGGTTACCATTTGCTGCATTTTCAATCTCAACAACCCCATGAGGAAAGATTTCTTTGATAATATATGGGCCGGTCCATCGAGATCGTAATTTTCCCGAAAAAAGGTGAAGTCGGGAATTATACAAAAGTACTTTCTGTCCTTCATGGAAAGATTTCCTGAAGATGTGTTTGTCATGAAAAGCCTTCATCTTACTCTTGTAAATTCTCGAGTTCTCATATGCATCGTTCCGGATTTCATCAAGCTCATTTAATTGGAGTTTGCGAAGCGAGCTAGCCTTGTCCATGTCAAAATTTAAAGCCCGAATTGCCCAATAGGCTTTGTGTTCTATCTCCACAGGCAAGTGGCAAGCTTTCCCATAGACAAGTCTACAAGGGGACATTCCAATGGGTGTCTTGTAGGCGGTACGGTGAGCCCAAAGTGCATCATCTAATCTTAAGGACCAATCCTTGCGATCCGGTCTCACCGTCTTTTCCAAAATCTGCTTGATTTCCCTATTGGAGATTTCAGCTTGCCCACTTGTTTGTGGGTGGTATGGGGTACTCACTTTGTGCCGAATACCATATTTCTTCATCAAAGCTTCAAAAGGTCTATTGCAAAAGTGAGAACCACCATCACTAATGATGGCCTGAGGCATCCCAAATCTAGAAAGTATGTTTTCTTTGAGGAACTTGAGAACCGTACGATGATCGTTGGTTCTACATGGGATAGCCTCTATCCATTTAGACACATAGTCTACGACAAGCAAAATATAGACATGTCCAAAAGATGAGGGGAATGGTCCCATGAAATCGATGCCCCAATAGTAAAAGACTTTAAGATGTTGAATTGGGGTGAGAGGCATCATATTTCGACGGGATAATCCTCCTAACTTTTGGCAGCGCTCGCACGCTTTGCAAAACTCATGGGTGTCCTTGAATAGCGTGGGCCAATAAAAACCACACTGCAGAATTTTCGCAGTTGTTTTCTTGGCTGAAAAATGACCCCCACATGCTTGATCATGACAAAAGGAGATGACTAAATTATGTTCATCATTGGGGACGCATCTCCTTATAATTTGGTCTGGGCAATATTTAAACAATAGAGGTTCATCCCAGAAAAATCTGCGCACTTCCCTTAGAAATTTACGTTTGTCTTGCGCAGTCCAATGAATCGGCATCGCACCTGTGGAAAGATAATTGGCTATATCAGCGTACCATGGTGGATGCACAGCAACAAAGAGTTGCTCATCAGGGAATGAGTCCTCAATAGGTGACTCGTCAATGGAATTTGGTAGGACTAGGCGGGATAGATGATCCGCCACCACATTTTCTACCCCCTTCTTGTCTTTGATCTCCAAGTCAAATTCTTGAAGGAGTAGGATCCATCTAAGCAAACGGGGCTTAGCATCCTTCTTAGAAAGAAGGTATTTCAGCGCCGCATGATCCGTATAAACAATGACTTTGGATCCTATTAAGTATGGCCTGAATTTTTCTAAGGCGAAAATGACAGCTAGGAGCTCTTTCTCCGTAGTCGAATAATTAACTTGGGCAGGATTCAAGGTCCTACTTGCGTAGTAGATGACATGGGGCTTTTTATCCTTCTTTTGGCCTAACACCATCCCAATAGCGAAATCGCTCGCATCGCACATCAACTCAAAAGGAATGGACCAATCTGGTGGTTGCATGATAGGAGCGGTTGTCAACATGTCCTTTAGCTTTGAAAAAGCTAATTGACATTCGGCACTCCACTCAAATTGGTTCTCCTTTTGTAGAAGGTTGCATAAGGGTCTTGAGATATGACTAAAATCCTTTATGAACCTTCTATAGAAACCGGCGTGTCCAAGGAAGGACCGCACATCGCGTATGCTTTTGGGTGGTGGTAGATTGGAAATTATGTCGATTTTTGCCCGGTCTACCTCTATTCCATTGGACGACATGATATGTCCAAGGACTATTCCTCTTTATACCATGAAATGGCACTTTTCCCAGTTTAATACAAGTTGCTTCTCCTCACACCTCATCAAGACCAACTTCAAGTGCTTGAGACACTCATCAAATGTACAACCAAAAACAGAAAAATCATCCATGAATACCTCAAGAAACTCACCCACCATGTCCGAGAAAATACTCAACATGCATCGTTGGAATGTGGCGGGTGCATTACATAACCCGAATGGCATCCTTCGGTAAGCGAAGGTGCCAAACGGGCATGTAAATGTGGTTTTCTCTTGGTCTTCCGGAGCTATCTTAATTTGATTGTATCCGGAATAGCCATCTAGGAAGCAATAATAGGAATGGCCTGCCAACCTCTCCAAAATTTGATCCATAAATGGGAGAGGGAAGTGGTCTCTCCTAGTGACCGTGTTGAGCTTCCTATAATCAATGCACATACGCCAACTGGTGGTTACCCTAGTCGGTATAAGCTCGTTGTTGGCGTTTTCAATGATGGTAATACCGGATTTCTTGGGGACAACTTGGGTAGGACTCACCCATTGGCTATCTGAGATGGGGTAAATAATACCCACATCCAATAGTTTTAACACTTCGGCTTTGACAACCTCCATCATGTTTAGATTTAACCGTCTTTGAGGTTGTCTAGTCGTTTTTGCGTTTTCTTCAAGGTGTATTCGGTGAGTGCAAATCGAAGGATCTATCCCTTTGAGATCTGCTATTGTCCAACCTATGGCTTCCCTATGTTCTTTAAGTAACTCAATCAACTTGAGTTCTTGGTCTTTTTCTAGGTGGGAGGCAATGACAACTGGGAATGTTTTCGCTTGACCCAAATATACATATTTAAGCTCGGATGGCAATGGTTTAAGGTCAAGCTTCGGTGGTTTGATGTTAGACGGTAGAGGCCTTGATGTGGTTGGTGGTAATTTTTCAAAATGGGGCCTCCACCGGCTAGTATCAACTACCGGTCTTTCTATATTTAATGCTTGCACAATCTCACTAATGATGGGGTCTTCAGAATCCATGAAATGTGCTAAGCATGTCTCTAAGCTTTCTAGTGGTTCAAGTTGGAGGAGTTCTTCTTCTTCAAAAGTTTCAAGCAAGTTTACATCGAAGAACTCATCATCATCGACATCCCTATGTCTTTTGCCCAAGTGAAACACATTCACCTTTAGTGTCATGTTTCCAAAAGATAGTTGCATCACCCCATTCCGACAATTGATGATTGCGTTTGATGTGGCAAGGAATGGGCGGCCTAGTATTACCGGTATTTGGGTGCTAGCATCCAAAACCGGTTGTGTGTCCAAGACTATAAAATCTACTGGGTAGTAGAATTTGTCAACTTGAACTAGAACATCCTCAACTATCCCCCTCGGTACACGGATAGATCTATCAGCGAGTTGCAACGTGGTTTTGGTGGGTTTTAATTCACCAAGACCCAATTGCTCATATACCGAGTATGGGATCAAGTTCACACTTGCCCCCAAATCTAACAAGGCACGTTCAATCCGGTAATCTCCAATGATACATGAGACGGTGGGACTACCGGGATCTTTGAATTTTGGGGGGGTCTTTTAAGTGAGGATGGCACTCACTTGCTCAGTTAAGAAGGCCTTTTGCTGCACATTATATTTGCGTTTTGTTGTGCATAGTCTTTTAGAAACTTGGCATAAGAGGGAATTTGTTTGATGGCATCAAGCAAAGGGATATTAATCTTGACTTGTCTGAAAATCTCTAGAATATCATGAGAATTTGGGAGAGATTTTGGGGCAACCAATCTCGAAGGGAATGGTGCTACGGGCTTGTAAATGCGTTCCGGTTGTTGTGGGGCTAAGTTAGATCCATCTTCATCCTCAGAATTTACCGGATCATTAGGTTCATCGGCCTTCACCGGAATAGTTTTGTCAATTTGTTTACCACTTCTAAGGGTGGTGATGGATTTATCTTGCTTCATGTTTTGGTTGGAAGGATTAGGGATGCTCACTTCATGTACTTGATTTGGATTGGGCTGAGGTTGGGCCGGAAAGGTCCCTTCCCTAGCATTCAAGCGTCCCTTAATCTCATCAACTGAGACTTTAAGCTCTTGGAACATTTGCTGATTCGATTGATTTATTTGCGCTTGCCCTTGCATAAACGCTTTCAAGGTATCCTCCCATGAGAATTGAGGTGGGGCCACATTTTGCATGGGTGGCCCTCTTTGGGAGTTGGTGGGATTGCCCGTAGGAGCATTCTTCCTATTGAAATTTGGGTGGTTCTTCCAACTCTCATTGTACGTATTACCTACCGGTCCATTGAAGGGTCGTTGATAACCATATGTGGCATTGGCTGTCTCATGTAGCACTTCCTGAAACGCAGGAATTGTGGGACAATCTTGCGTAGCATGTAAGTCGGTGAGGCAGATCTCACATATGGTTTCAACAGCTTCAGTGGACTTGGAAACTCCACTTTTACTAAGTTCCATGGCCTCAGCCTTCCTTGTGAGGTTGGCTATCCTTGCATTCACATCGTCTTCCTCCTTAAAGACATAGATCCCTCCTTTCTCTTGAGTGGGCTTGGAGTTATTGGGTTTATCCGATGTATCCCAAGATTGGGCATTTTCAGCCAACATGTCCAAGTAATTCCAAGCCTCATCTGGATTTTTACTCATAAACTCGCCATTGCACATCATCTCCACAAATTGGCGCATGTTGGAACTTAATCCATCATTAAAAAAGTTTATAATTCGCCAACTCTCATAGCCATGATTTGGGCAAGCAAGCAGGAGTTCCTTAAATCTTTCCCAACATTGAAAAAAAGATTCACCTTCTTTAGCCGAGAAATTCATTATGGCCCTTCGCAGGGTGTTCGTTTTATGAGCCGGGAAGAACTTTTTCAAGAATTCCCGATTCATCTCAACCCATGACCTAATCGAGTGTGGTCTAAGAGAGTGAAGCCAATCTTTGGCTCTTTCTTTCAAAGTGAAGGGAAAAAGTTTAAGTCTGATAGTATCCTCGGAAACATTTGGGTAATGCAAGGTGGCCAACACTTCTTCGAATTCTTACAAGTGTAAGTATGGGCGGTCAGAGTCTAGCCCATGGAACTTTGGTAAGAGTTGAATTACACCCGGTTTTATGTCAAAGTTTCCACCGTTTGCTTGTAGAACCACGCAAGAAGGTGTAATTGCTCGGGCAGGTTGTAGGTAGTCCCGTAGTGATCTCATTGGATGAACATTCTGTACCTCATTCTCTCCTACTCCTTCCTGATTTGCGTTTGTAGTTGGAGTAGGGGGGGGGAGGATTCCTTACAGGTGTTTGTTCCATACTCCCCAAACTTTCACAATGCTCTTGGTAATTCCGGACTCGTCTATGGACTGACAATGGTCCAACTAGACCACCTTCAGATTGGAGACGATTTGAGTGATTACGTTCCCAACGGGACATAAACCACTCAACCGAAAATAAAAACTAATCCTAACCTAGAAAACTGAAATCTGAAATTAATCTGAGAAAACTAAGTTAGAAAGGTATCACCTGATGCCCTTGAACTTAGAGAAGAATTCCTACAAAACAGAAAACTTTGTTAGTTCTAAAAAAAAAAAAAATCAGAAAAACCTATCTACTTCTACAGCCACTGAATTATTTGAAAACCGTTATCTAAATCCCCGGCAACGGCGCCAAAAACTTGTTCGCTCGCCTCAAGTGTAAGGCTGCGATGTAGTAATAAATCTTGGTAAGACCAAGGTCGATCCACAGGGAAATAGAAACTACTTCCAAAGCACTCCAGCAACTCAGTTTTTGGAAGAAAATCAGATTCAATTGAGTGTTTAATTAAAACAGCAACTTAATGAAAAATCAGGGATATAAAGTACTAAGGCATTCAAGGATCCACTTGTAGCAATCCTATGTCAATTCAGTCAATCCAAGTAGAGAACACAACTAGATTTGAAGTCCTATCTCTCATCTAGTTGGAAAATAAAGCATTCACACACATTCAATCCAAATCAAGTTGAACTTCCAAGTTCTAGTCCATTCAATCAATGTAGAATTCAAAACTATAGCCTGCGGAGTAACAACCATGCCTATGGACTATGGCCTGCTCAAGGATTACTATAATTCGAATCTAAACCAGCATTATATAATAATCTCAGAGAATTGCAAGGAATTCATGTCCGGAGTACATGAACTCTCATAAAACATCTCAAACTACCACTTTTAGAACTGATACATGAAAGAAAAATCAACTTGAATTTAAATTACTTGATTTAAACTGAATCCAACATAGAATTTACTACAAGCTTCACCTCTCAGCCTTAGCTGAGAGGTTCTAGATGAGCATAGTCATGCTACAACTAAAAACTCTGAATAAAAGCATAAAAAATAGAAAACCAGAAGTTGGAGAGTTGCAGACGCTCCACGCTTGCTTCCTCTCTCCAAAACCACGTTCCTTCCCTTCTAAGATACCTTAGGAAGAGCCCCTAGGTGTCCTTTTATAGTAAGAAACCTCCCTTGTGTCAGAATCTGCGAAAGGTTACGCAGTGCGAAGCAGTTTTCGGAGTCCAGATTTAGAAAGGACTCTGTCTAGGCAACGCCGACCGGTCATGACCGGTCGGACTGATCTTTTGAGCAATCCAGGGAGCACAGCCGACCGGTCATGACCGGTCGGACTGGACTGTCCATTCATCTAGCAAGTGTAGCCGACCGGTCATGACCGGTCGGCCCAATTTAAACTTGTTCTAGCGTCTATAGCCGACCGGTCATAACCGGTCGGGCTCCTCTGCAATGTGGTCAGCTTCCATGGCCGACCGGTCTTGACCGGTCGGCCTTCTTCCATTTGACTCTTTCTCCTTTCTTTTTCTTCTTTTTCTTCTTCTCTCTCTTCTCCTTGCTTTCTTCTTTCTTTGGTCTACTTTCATCCTTCATCCAAAAGCTCTAAGAGAGTTCTTTTGGTCCCTAATTGAATGAAGTCCGCTCTCATTCCCTATAATCACAAAACATGTGTTAGATAGGCCTTTAAGTCATGAAAATCATGCAAACCATGTCATGTAATGGGCAATGCAATGTATAAATTGGAGGTTCAACACCTATCTTGTGGGGCCCATTTTTGAAATCCTACTCCATCCATCTTGTGATGGGTGGGCCCACTAGTAAGGTCTAGGATTTTTGTACTTTTTCATAAGATAATGGATACACAAAATAAATTCTAAAAAAACCATGGTCCACATGCAATACAGTAATTCTAGACATGTTGTAAACAAGATTCACACCATCCGTCCTTTTATCGACCAGTAACAAATGGTTGGGACGTGGATCCAATGGTCCAGATTATCTACATTACTAATACTTTAAAAGTAAACTAAATTAGAATATAAAGTACAACATTCATAAAAGGAAGTAGAGTGAGAAATTCCTTGAATTCACTGTTTAGATAGTCTGAACCCAAAATCTGACGGTTAAGATGATAAGAAAATTCGATCAACTAGGATCCAAGAGTTAAAAATCTTTGATCCATAACTTTACACTACAATCCACCGATTTACACACAAATCATCTCTCCTCCCCAATCGAACACTAGAAAAGAATATGAACTATTGTGATGATGAAGATGGATGGTTCGATGGAGTGGACCGGCTAATGGATGGTCCAGATGAGATATGGGAGGGAGGAGTTGGTTTTGTAGAAGATTTCAGAGTTTCCTCTATTGTAGGAGATAATTTAAATAATATTTGAATTAAAATACAATTCTAGAATAAGTTAGATGATAGTGGAGATAGGTGCGATTGATCTATGGTCCACCTGGGGTTCCTCTATCAAATTTGAGGCGTACATCACATAAATATCAAAATTATCAAGCTATGATTGAAGTTTGGGATTAAGGGACTATCGGATGGACACACATTGATCTGAACAACGTTACACTTAATGGACGTTCTAAATTAAATATGTAATATCTCGAAATTGAGCCCACTTTTCACAAATCTGACACTGTCATGACGATGGGCTCGAAAGGTTTTTAAAGTATGCTAAGTTTTAGAAGTAAACGTGATGTACACACCCTTGATCTTCTAAGGACACGAAGAATGGTTTAAATGGTGGTAAACATCACAACTTAAAGGTGGTTAGTTTCTAAGAATAAGCTTTCACAATTCAAGGCGGGATTAAATCTCAACCTTTGAGTGTTATATAAAGTGATCCGCACTATAGGTTGGGGTTGTCATGGATTAGATAATGGACCGTTAACTTTTCATTTCTCTTACCAGCTTAAGAGTAATTCATAAAAAATACGATGGACGGTGAACACACCTCGGTTTCAGATTCTGAAAACATGGGGACATAAGCCATTTAGAAAACTTAGAAAGTATAAAATCTAACCACACAACGATGGCCATACACAAAGATGGACGGTCCGCAACAGAGATAGAAATCTTCTTATCCGTAACAGAACCCGAAGAGATAAGATTTTGAATTTGTACATTCAATCGAATGGAACTTCAGTACATCTCGGTCTACATGTACAATCTAGGACCTTACGATGGATCTAATCCAATAGGTCAATTAAGCATGTGGAAAATGTCGTCCTAAAGTGATTTCACCTTGATTGGTGGTCCACATGGCCCTACACAGTAAATCTTTAATTAAACAGTCTCGGAAGATCATCTAGTGATGAAATTTCATAAGAACAACTAAAATGCCATAATAGAGGTGTGGAGAAAAACTCATAGCTAAACGACACACCAATTAAAATAAATCAAGGGGGTTCACTTTCACCACTAGTTTGGTGTTAGGATAAGGTTTAACGACTTGATCGAAGTCTGATGAGAATTTCAACGTCATGAAGGTTCTTCAAAGGAGACTCTATGATTTCAATGGAACCAAACTTGATTTGATTAGTTCAACGGGCCACAATGATCAAAATGAGGATGAATGGCCACGATTGAAGGATCTATGATTGGATTTGGGTTGATCAGACTACACTGTTGGATTCTACATAATTTAATCTATCAATCTATGGCTCAAATCAATTCCACAGATGATACAAATAATTTAAAATGAATTACTAAAGTTTATGTACATAGAATGTGGTTTAATGTTCTAATTTTCTATCCAATTATTCCATAGGGAACGTACATTAAACATGTTATCAACCTTATACATATCAAATTATTATTAATTTAATTTCATAAATTCTAATCCAGGTTTTTAAATTAAATAAAATATCAAATAAATCATAAAAAATCACGGATATTACAAGAACAATTAGAACCATTTAACCTTTTCCCCAGCGACGACACCAACTTGTTCACTCGCCTTAAGTGCAAGGCTACGATGTAGTAATAACTCGGTGACACCTGAGGTCAATCCACAGGGAAGAGGTAAACAAGTTTAAACTATCCTAATAACTAAAATCTAAGAAGTTTAGGAAATCAGTTTTTAAGAACTAAGTAGAAACATTAAACAGGGGAAATTTGAGAAATAAAGAAGACTAGAGCATAAAGGATCCACTTCTAGTCTTAATCATGCTCAATCTAATGACTCGATTCTAAGCACAACTGGAATCGAAGTTCTATCTCTATCCAGCCAGGAGATATAACAATCAAAGCACATAAACAATCTGGAATAGATGAGTGTTCATTGATTTGGTTCCCTCGATAAAGCTCAAGCCTTGTTTTTAAACTAATTTCATAAATTCTAATCCAGGTTTTTAAATTAAATAAAATATCAAATAAATCATAAAAAATCATGGATATTACAAGAACAATTAGAACCATTTAACCTTTTTCCTGGCAACGGCACCAAAAACTTGTTCACTCGCCTCAAGTGCAAGGCTACGATGTAGTAATAACTCGGTGACACCGAGGTCGATCTACAGGGAAGAGGTAAACAAGTTTAAACTATCCTAATAACTAAAATCTAAGAAGTTTAGGAAATCAGTTTTTAAGAACTAAGTAGAAACATTAAACAGGGGAAATTTGAGAAATAAATAAGACTAGAGCATAAAGGATCCACTTCTAGTCTTAATCATGCTCAATCTAATGACTCGATTCTAAGCACAACTGGAATCGAAGTTCTATCTCTATCCAGCCGGGAGATATAACAATCAAAGCACATAAACAATCTGGAATAGATGAGTGTTCATTGATTTGGTTCCCTCGATAAAGCTCAAGCCTTATTTTTAAACTAATTTCATAAATTCTAATCCAGGTTTTTAAATTAAATAAAATATCAAATAAATCATAAAAAATCACAGATATTACAAGAACAATTAGAACCATTTAACCTTTTTCCCGGCAACGGCACCAAAAACTTGTTCACTCGCCTTAAGTGCAAGGCTACGATGTAGTAATAACTCGGTGACACCGAGGTCGATCCACAGGGAAGAGGTAAACAAGTTTAAACTATCCTAATAACTAAAATCTAAGAAGTTTAGGAAATCAGTTTTTAAGAACTAAGTAGAAACATTAAACAGGAAAAATTTGAGAAATAAAAAAGACTAGAGCATAAAGGATCCACTTCTAGTCTTAATCATGCTCAATCTAATGACTCGATTCTAAGCACAACTGGAATCGAAGTTCTATCTCTATCCAGCCGGGAGATATAACAATCAAAGCACATAAGCAATCTGGAATAGATGAGTGTTCATTGATTTGATTCCCTCGATAAAGCTCAAGCCTTGGGCACACTCAATTGTATAGCCCAAACCACTTTCCAATCTAGTTGAGATCATAACCATAGCTTTCATCAAATCTTGTCACTAGATTTGACTACAACTAATGATTTAAACTCTAATTAAACCAATTCAACAAGCAACACACTTATCTTAGATTCCACAAAAGATACATGAACCATCCATCATAGGTTGTAATAGAGATCCAATTATTTTGATCCATGGATAACTCAAAGCATTCACCGTGTTATAGAATAAAGTTGGTCGTCGAAGGGATATGGGCGAAAAGCGATCAGCAAGCGCCTTTCAACAAAAGTCGCGACCAGCTTGCTTAATCACGAGCCCTCTCTATTCATACTTCATATACCACCTCAGATCTTCGACCACACCATCCGATGACATGCGAGCAGCTCAGCTCGTGGTCGTTAAAAGGGGTCGCATCCCCACATGCGAGCAGCTCGGTTCGTGGTCATTAAAAGGGGTCGCATCTCTGCACGCGATTAGCTTGGTTCGTGGTCGTTAAGCGAGTTTATCTTTGAGCCCGAATGATCGTTTCTATGTAGTACCAGCAGCCCGTATAAGCTGATTTTGTCTTGTTTCTATTCAAATTTCTGAACTATGGAGATCTACATGAAGAGACATAATTAGCTAGACGTCTAGAGTGGTCAGGCCATCCCTTTACATAAGAATTAATGTTGAGCTCTTAATTGTGTATATTCTAACCCCAATTCATCACTCATTGTGCAAGGTTTATATGGTTTGTAAGCTAATTCAATGCATGTTTTGTGACTACAGGATTGAGGGTAGACTCTACTCAATTGAAGACATAAAGAGCCCACTCGGGATCATTCTGATGAAGAATGTTTGAGGACCAAAGAAGAAAAGAAAGAAAGAACTAAAGAAGAGAAGAAAGCAGACGAAAGAAAGGAAGAAAATAAGAAGAAAATGAAGCTGACCGGTCGTGACCGGTCGGCCAAGGAAGCCAGACCGGTCAGTGACCAGTCAGCCATGTATATTGGGTATTATTGAAGGGGACCGACCGGTCATGACCGGTCGGTCATTGGTGCTGGAAAAGTGTTGAAGGCGTCCGACCGGTCATGACCGGTCTGACATGCTTGCTGGACCAAGAAGGAATAGGCCCGACCGGTCATGACCGGTCGGTGATGTTTGCTGGAGTGTTTTCACTTGAGGCCGACCGGTCTTGACCGGTCGGCCATGCGTATGAACTTAGAAACTTCTAATTTCTTCCCGATTTTCTCTGCGCTGCGTAAGAGTTTCGCAAATTCCCGATTATTCCGACGTTATGGAGCCTCCAGACTATAAGAGGACACCTAGGGATCGTTCCTAGGGTATCCTAGAAGGGTTCAAGTGAGGTTGGAGGCTGTGGAAGTGAAGATTGGAGTTTCACAACTCCTTTTGGTTCGCTTTGTTGTTTTCATGCTTTTTGTAGTTGTTTCATGTTTCCTTGGATCATGAGCAGCTAAACCTCTTAGTTAGGGCTAAGAGGTGAAGCTTGTAGTGAATCCAAGATGTTTTAATTCGTAGTTAAGTGGTTTTAGTTTTGGAATTCATGATTATGAACTAAGGTTTGAAGTTTATACAAGTTTTTACGTAATTTTTCTTAGTCTTGTGATGACTCATGGATGTTTGGATGAATTACTTATCTTCTTAATTTGTTTGCAACGGTATAGACCTGTATGATCCGAGGAATCGGAGTGTGCTCTAGTACTAAGCTCTTCATAAAGGGACTTCAGGCCAAAGTTCTATTTTTGATTTTCTGGAATATGTAAGGACTGTGCTGGTGATTTGAATCTAGTTCAAATCCTAATCTAACCTTGTCTTGTGAGAGGACTTGGGGATGGTTATGATTGAGAACTGGACCTATAGGAAAGGGGAATGACCTATGCAATTGAGCATGCTCAGCTCAGCCTAGATTGAGTGAATCTTATGCATAGAACTTACATATTACAGATTGTTTGGTTTAACAGTTTTATCATCCGACTGGACGGACAGGAATGTCGATTCTAGTTGAGAGAATAAGAAACCACAACGGATTGAACATCAGGGATTGCTACAAGTGGATCCTTGATACCCTAGTGCCCTCTTACAATTAATTACTTTCAATTTAATTTAGCTTTTGTTACTCACATCAACTTCATACAACAATCTGATTAGTAGACTTCAATAGACACTTGTGGATGAATTTGTGAGATCCTACATAGTCCCTGTGGATCGACCTCGGTCTTACCGAGTTTATTACTACATCGCAACCCTACACTTGGGGAAGCGAACAAGTTTTTGGCGCCGTTGCCGGGGACCTTGACGGTTTCCACAAATTTCTGAAATTAGTATCTATTTAGGATTTTTCTTAGATTTTTAGAACTAACTTAGTTTATTTATTTAATTCTTTTCTTTTCAGGGATTTCTAGGAAGCTGAAGAAGATACAAGAGTTTCAAGTGCGAATCAGGTTCTATCTTTCTAAACCTTGCTCTTCTCCCCCTCCTATTTATTCCTATTCATCTCTTGTAGATTGGGTGGAGATTCCTTTTGGATCTCTAAAAGGTCGGCCTTTTTGCCACCTGGATTCCTATTGGTCGGCTCAGCCGCCTTGGATCACCTTGTGCTCAGAGATTTCTTTTCTCATCTCTACTCCTCTTTTTCCTTTTTCTGCACTTTTTCTCAAAAGATTCAAAGAGTGGGTGGGGAGTTCTCTGAACCCCTATTGACCAGGAGAAATTGGTCTTTATCCTTGCTTCTGTCCTAGCCATTGCAAGACACCTTGTGCTTCAGTCTTAGAGAAGAGTAAAGAAAAGGGAGGAAGAATTCTCCTTTCTTTTTGTTTCTTATTTTTGGTTTTGCATGCCACATTGGGCTCGGGATTCCAATAACCGACTCATAAGTGAAGGGGGGATAGTAGAAGGCTTTGATAGAGAGCCACGTGTTAGGAGACATCTAGATTCTCCAATTTTATCTGAAAGTATGGCTGCAAATCAACCTAACCCGGTTCAAAATCAAACTGAAACAGGGGAGAATGTGGTTGAGAATGTTCCCCGACCTAGGACTTTACGTGATTTTTTGCGACCTGCAAGAACGAGCACTCCCTCGTGCATAGTATTTCCACCAAATGCAGGGAATGTGGATTTGAAACCGGGAGTGATCAATCTTCTCCCTAAATTCCATGGTTTAGACAGTGAAAGTGCCTATCAACACCTTAGGGAGTTTGATGAGGTAATCACCACCATGCACTTTGCAAATGTGACTGAAGATGTAGTAAGACTTAAATTCTTTCCTTTCACTCTTAAGGATAAAGCCAAGGGTTGGCTTTATGCATTGAGGCCAAGATCAATTGGGTCATGGAATGATATGCACAGAGAATTTATAAAAAAAAATTTCCCTACTCACAAAACGAACATGCTTAAGCGCCTTATCATGAACTTTGCCCAAAAGGAGGATGAAACCTTTTCCCAATGTTGGGAGAGATTCAAGGACCTATTAAACGCATGCCCACATCATGGCTATGAAAATTGGCAGATTATAAGTTTTTTCTATGAAGGACTGATTCCATCCATGCGCCAATTTATAGAGATGATGTGTAATGGGGAGTTCATGAATAAGGAAGCTGATGAAGCATGGGATTATCTGGAAGAATTGGCTGAAAGTGCACAATCTTGGGACACACCTAAACCAACAAATTCCAAGATTGGCCAACAAAAGGAAAAGGGAGGAATGTATGTCTTATCAGAAGAAGATAGCATAAGTGCACGGTTGGCTAGCCTTACAAGAAAGGTCGAAGCCATAGAATTAAGGAAAGGAGAAACAATCAACTCCACTGAGGTTGAAACTGTTTGTGGAATTTGTGCTGGAAATCAACATGCTACACCAGATTGTCCCACGATTTCAGCAGTCCAAGGCATCCTACAAGAACAAACAAATGCCATAAACAGTTATCAGCAGCAATATGGTGCTCCAAACTCAAACACGTATAATCCTAATTGGAAGAACCATCCCAACTTCAGTTGGAAGAATGGGCCCAATGCAAATGCAAACAACACTCCAAAAGTATCACTAGAAGAGATGTTGGGTGCATTCGTATCGGTCCAGAATGAGTATAACAAGACAAATTCTCTAAAAATAGATGGGTTCATGCAAGAGCAATTGAAATTCAATCAAAACTCAAACCAAGCCATCAATGAATTGAAAACATCTTTGGCTAGAGTTGAAGCTCACCTTAGTGTTAGAGAGAAGGGCACACTCCCTGCCCAACCTCTTCCTAACCCAAGGACCCAATATGAGATACAAGACGCAAGCTCATCCTCCCACCATACGGAACATGTCCAAGCTATCACCACTTTGAGAAGTGGGAAAGAAATTGATAAATCTAATCCGGTGAAGGCCCCCAAGCCTAAGGATCCGGAAATTCCCAAAGAGGATGATAGCCTAAACAATATTCCACAAGAGAAAGAATCGGAAAGACAATACAAGCCGGTTGCCCCATTTCCACAAAGGTTGATTTCACCTAAACCTTTAGACAAAAATCTGGAGATTCTGGAAGTTTTCAAGCAGGTGAAGATCAACATCCCGTTGTTGGATGCAATAAAACAAATACCATCTTATGCTAAATTTTTAAAGGAATTGTGTACAATCAAAAGGAAACATAACGTTCACAATAAAGTGCTTTTGGCTGAGAATTTGAGCGCCATCATCAAACAAGAGGTGCCCCAAAAATACAAGGATCTAGGTAGTCCAACCATCTCATGCATCATAGGAGACTACCAGATTAAACAAGCCCTACTCGACTTGGGGGCAAGTGTGAATCTCATTCCATACTCGGTCTACGAACAACTTGGGTTAGGTGAATTGAAACCCACCAAAACCACACTCCAACTTGCTGATAGATCCGTCCGGATACCGAGAGGAATGGTAGAGGATGTTCTAGTCTAAGTTGATAAATTCTACTACCCAGTAGATTTTATTGTCTTGGACACACATCCCGTGATAGGCATCGGTACTCAAATTCCCGTCATACTTGGACGACCGTTTCTAGCCACTTTAAACGCCATTATCAATTGTAGAAACGGACTTGTACAAATGTCCTTTGGAAATATGACCCTTGAGCTTAACATATTTGAGTTATGCAAACAACCGCGGGAAGTTGATGATGATGTCCACGAATTAAACATGATCGAATCATTCGTGGAGGATACAGTCCCCTTATCACTATTTTCCAACCCTTTGGAGGCATGTATGGCCCACTCTCATGAGACAAATGATTACACAATACAAGAGAGGGAGGCCATTCTAGATGTGATGCTGGTGCTTGAGAATAAAAGATGGAGGGCCCCAATTGAACCTTTGCCTGTAAATGAGAACAAGGCCCTCCTATCCAACATCAAGGCACCAAAACTCGACCTAAAACCATTGCCAAGTGAGCTAAAGTATGTTTATTTAGGTCGAGATGAGACATATCCAGTGGTGATTTCTTCCCACTTGGATGAGGAACAAGAGAGTAGGCTAATAGCCACTCTATTAGAGCACAAGAGTGCCATTGGATGGTCAATTGCGGATCTGAAAGGCATAGACCCTCTGATTTGTACTCACCGCATACACCTTGAGGAAAATGCAAAATCATCCCGGCAACCACAAAGACGACTAAATCCCAACATGAAGGATGTGGTTAAGGCCGAAGTGGTGAAACTACTGGATGTAGGTATCATTTACCCAATATCTAATAGCCAATGGGTGAGCCCAACTCAAGTGGTGCCTAAGAAATCCGGAATAACCATCGTAGCCAATGCCAATAATGAACTCGTACCAACTAGAGTCACTACCGGTTGGAGAATGTGCATTAACTACAGGAAGCTAAACACTGTCACAAGGAAAGACCACTTTCCCCTACCGTTTATTGATCAGATTTTAGAACGGTTGGCGGGTCATTCCCACTTTTGCTTCCTTGATGGCTATTCAGGGTACAACCAAATAGAAATTGCCCGCGAAGACCAAGAAAAGACTACATTCACATGTCCATTCGGCACTTTCGCCTATCGACGGATGCCGTTTGGACTATGTAATGCCCCTGCCACATTTCAGCGTTGTATGATGAGCATCTTTTTTGACATGGTGGGGACCATTCTCGAAGTCTTCATGGATGATTTTTCCGTATTCGGTTGTAGCTTTGATGAATGCCTTGAGCACTTGAAATCTGTGCTAAAAAGATGTGAAGAGAAGAACCTTGTGCTCAATTGGGAAAAGTGTCACTTCATGGTTCAAAAGGGAATTGTACTTGGTCACATCATTTCACAAAATGGAATTGAGGTGGACAAGGCGAAAATTGATCTTATCTCTAACCTCCCACCACCCAAAAGCATACGAGATATACGGTCCTTTTTAGGACACGCAGGATTTTACAGAAGGTTCATAAAGGATTTCAGTTCACTCTCTCGCCCTTTATGTAACCTACTTCAAAAGGAAAATTCATTCGAGTGGAATGAAGAATGTCAAAAGGCCTTTAACACCCTTAAAGGTATGTTGACATGTGCCCCAATAATGCAACCACCTGATTGGAGCCTTCCTTTTGAGATTATGTGCGATGCTAGCGACTATGCTATTGGGGCCGTGTTAGGCCAAAGAAAAGATAAAAAGCCATGTGTCATCCACTATGCAAGTAGAACCCTAAACTCAGCCCAGGAAAACTACACTACCACTGAAAAGGAACTTTTAGCCGTAGTTTTTGCTTTGGAGAAATTTAGATCCTACTTAATTGGATCCAAGATCATTATATTCACTAACCATGCCGCACTTAAGTATCTGATTTCTAAGAAGGATGCTAAACCACGGTTATTAAGATAGATCCTCCTACTCCAAGAATTCGACTTAGAAATACGTGATAAGAAAGGAGTAGAGAATGTAGTAGCTGACCACCTCTCTCGACTTGTCCTCACTGATTCCCCTGAAACGACTACAATCAATGACATGTTCCCTGATGAACAACTTTTTACTGTTTCCCAATTGCCATGGTATGCGGACATTGCTAATTATCTTGCTACAGGTACAATTCCTACATATTGGAAAAAGCAAGATAAAGATAGATTCATCTCGGAGGTACGAAAATTCCTATGGGACGACCCATACTTGTTCAAGTATTGTCCCAATCAAATCAGAAGGAGATGTGTCCCAGATGATGAGCAACAAAGTATCATCTCCTTCTGTCATTCTCAAGCATGTGGTGGTCACTTTTCGGCCAAAAAGACCACAGCGAAAATTCTGCAATGTGGGTTTTATTAGCCCACCATGTTCAAAGACACACATGAGTTTTGCAAAGCATGTGAACCTTGTCAGAAACTGGGAGGAATCTCCCGTAGAAATATGATGCCACTCAATCCCATCTTAATTATCGAAATTTTTGATTGTTGGGGCATCGATTTCATGGGCCCATTCCCATCTTCTTTTGGAAATTTATACATCTTACTTGCTGTTGATTATGTTTCCAAATGGGTCGAGGCCATTCCTTGCCGGAATAATGACCATAAAACGGTCATTCGATTTTTAAAAGAAAATATTCTTTCCCGGTTTGGAACGCCTCGAGTCATCATAAGTGATGGAGGGTCTCACTTTTGCAATCGCCCTTCTGCAGCCCTAATGAAGAAATATGGAGTTACACACAAAGTGAGCACCCCCTATCACCCACAAACTAGTGGACAAGCTGAGATATCCAATAGGGAGATTAAACACATTTTAGAGAAAACGGTGAATCCCGATCGCAAGGATTGGTCACTTCGACTTACCGATGCGCTTTGGGCTTACCGTACCGCCTTTAAAATCCCTATTGGAACGTCTCCCTATAGACTTGTCTATGGGAAGGCTTGTCACTTGCCTGTGGAGTTGGAACATAAGGCGTATTGGGCTATTAAAACAATGAATTTCAATTCTGACAAGACAAGCTCGCTACGCAAACTTCAATTAAATGAACTTGCAGAAATCCGGAATGAAGCTTATGAGAATGCGAGAATTTACAAGGACAAGACGAAGATATTCCATGATAAGAATATTCTTCGCAAGACATTCATGATCAATCAAAAAGTCCTCATGTATAATTCTCGCTTACATCTCTTTCCGGGAAAATTGAGATCTCGATGGACCGGTCCCTACATTGTGCAAACTGTCTATCCGTATGGGACTGTCGAGCTATTGAATCCAAGGAACGACAATATTTTTAAGGCAAATGGGCAGCGATTAAAGCCGTTCTTTGAAAATTTTCCTTCAGAAGGTATGTCCATACCCCTGAATGATCCTGTGTATCAGGATGATTGATCTCCTAGTCTGATGGAGGTATAGAGTAGTTAGGATTAGGATTTCGCTGCTTTTGTTTTCGTTTTCATAGGTTTGTTAGAAGGAGAAAGATTTCCAATGTTCACTCTCTCAGGATAATATCATTCCTCACTCCCTTTTATTTTCAAATTGCTCTCATGTTTTGCTCATTGCGCATCTTTTACATTGAGGACAATGCAAGATTTGGTTGGGGGGTGTAGGACCGCTTGGATGAATCCAGCATTTTGCAACATCTCAAGCAATTATGTGGAAATTTTTTAATTTTTTTTAAAATTCGAAACTCTTTTGGAAAACATTGGTTCTATGCATTCGAATTGATATGAGCATAAGAGGAGGAGATATGAAGTGTATAAGGCTGGATGTCTGGAATCTCTCATTGCATAATGGTTTTATATGTGAACTCCCCTATTTTTGTGATTGATAGAAAATCTGAACACTTTTACACCTAGTTCACATTACACGATTTTCATGAGTTGAAGGGATTATGTGATTTATGGATTAGCTAGACTTTGAATTAAAGTATTGAGCAATCAGGCCGGGGTACTTTGTCCATCCTTGTCCATGGGAAAATAATGAAAGATATGGATTTTTAAAAATCCTATCTAATTTAAAAAGAAAAAGGAAAAGGAAGGATGAAATTGGGAATGTGGAAAAACGGTGGAAAATTCCGATTAGGGCTACCTACTACCAACCGGGGGATGGTCTACCCGTAACCAAAGCCGAAAATGGGACGTAGTGTGAAAGTCGTCGGAAGGACGGTAAGGCAAATTCCTGTCATTGGCTTGATGTGGCTCTATGTACCTTGAGTTCAATAGTCTAGTTGATCTATGAAGAAGATAATCCTAGAAACTCATGGAATGAATTTTCACTACCCACACTAGGATGAATTTGTTCAAGTCCCTCTATTTGTCAACCAATCAGTGGGAATCTCATATGAATGCCTATTATGCCTTGAGGATTTACGGTTCCAACCTTTGACGCCTAATCTTTCTAAATCTTACACTTATGAACCTTGGAATGTATAGAAGGATGGTTTCTGAAAGAGAGTTAAGTTTTTAAAGAATGAGATTAGCTTCATGCATGTTTTGCTCGGGACTAGCAAAATGCTGGTTGGGGGGTATGTTGAGCTCTTAATTGTGTATATTCTAACCCCAATTCATCACTCATTGTGCAAGGTTTATATGGTTTGTAAGCTAATTCAATGCATGTTTTGTGACTACAGGATTGAGGGTAGACTCTACTCAATTGAAGACATAAAGAGCCCACTCGGGATCATTCTGATGAAGAATGTTTGAGGACCAAAGAAGAAAAGAAAGAAAGAACTAAAGAAGAGAAGAAAGCAGACGAAAGAAAGGAAGAAAATAAGAAGAAAATGAAGCTGACCGGTCGTGACCGGTCGGCCAAGGAAGCCAGACCGGTCAGTGACCGGTCAGCCATGTATATTGGGTATTATTGAAGGGGACCGACCGGTCATGACCGGTCGGTCATTGGTGCTGGAAAAGTGTTGAAGGCGTCCGACCGGTCATGACCGGTCGGACATGCTTGCTGGACCAAGAAGGAATAGGCCCGACCGGACATGCTTGCTTGTTTTCATGCTTTTTGTAGTTGTTTCATGTTTCCTTGGATCATGAGCAGCTAAACCTCTTAGCTAGGGCTAAGAGGTGAAGCTTGTAGTGAATCCAAGATGTTTTAATTCGTAGTTAAGTGGTTTTAGTTTTGGAATTCATGATTATGAACTAAGGTTTGAAGTTTATACAAGTTTTTAAGTAATTTTTCTTAGTCTTGTGATGACTCATGGATGTTTGGATGAATTACTTATCTTCTTAATTTGTTTGCAACGGTATAGACCTGTATGATCCGAGGAATCGGAGTGCGCTCTAGTACTAAGCTCTTCATAAAGGGACTTCAGGCCAAAGTTCTATTTTTGATTTTCTGGAATATGTAAGGACTGTGCTGGTGATTTGAATCTAGTTCAAATCCTAATCTAACCTTGTCTTGTGAGAGGACTTGGGGATGGTTATGATTGAGAACTGGACCTATAGGAAAGGGGAATGACCTATGCAATTGAGCATGCTCAGCTCAGCCTAGATTGAGTGAATCTTATGCATAGAACTTACATATTACAGATTGTTTGGTTTAACAGTTTTATCATCCGACTGGACGGACAGGAATGTCGATTCTAGTTGAGAGAATAAGAAACCACAGCGGATTGAACATCAGGGATTGCTACAAGTGGATCCTTGATACCCTAGTGCCCTCTTACAATTAATTACTTTCAATTTAATTTAGCTTTTGTTACTCACATCAACTTCATACAACAATCTGATTAGTAGACTTCAATAGACACTTGTGGATGAATTTGTGAGATCCTACATAGTCCCTGTGGATCGACCTCGGTCTTACCGAGTTTATTACTACATCGTAACCCAACACTTGGGGAAGCGAACAATTAACAAGATAAGCATCTTATCCCTTGAAATCAGCAGCAGTGATCTTAGCAGCTTGCGTGACATATTGGATCACTTGGATTTGTATAAATAGATGGTTCCACAGACGATAAAGGTACACAACCTCTAAGTCCACATCCTACATTTTATTTTACTACCATATCCCATCTAACTTAAAGCTTCGGAGGGCCAACGGTTGAACGCAGGCCACCCTTAGTTTTCGCCGTTGGCTTTCAGGTTTGGAGGGGAGCTTACTTGAAGGAAGGTGAATGCTTTGGAGGAACTTGTTACTAAATTAGACGTTAACAGATTGGCGCCGTCTGTGGAAACTCTTTTAGAATTAGCCATTCTCATCATTGATTGTTATCTCCCACCATGCCTCCTAAAAAGACGGCTCATCCTTCCACTTTAAGGCAGATGTTACCTCCGCCTGACATCCCTAAACCAGTATCCAATTTCCTCAGACCGCATCGATGGGCATTCCTCTGATAGAGTCCAACCTGTCGTCACAGAATCCGTTTCACGATGTATCTGGCAGTCACGATGACATTATGCGTTTCATCGGAGACACGCTCCTTACCCTCAAAGCTGGGCTTCAAACCTTATCCAATCGGTTTGATCAGCATTTTTCTGAGTCACAGCAACCTCTAGAAGGGCCGCCACTGTGATCTGTACCAGTAGCTGCCAGACATTCTACAGGTGAGCCATGAACCAAGCAAAATCCTCCTTTGAATTGAATGCCACTCAGCAATCTAGTTCCAGTACCTCCTCCACAATCTATACACTCCAGTACCTCTCGGCAACAACGATCTCAGGGATCTACTGTTGAAACCTCGAGTTATACTTTACCTTGGTAAGGAGATCTCAAGAGAATCGAAGATCGCTTTGCCGATATGGAGTAACGGTATCGGTCTAACCTTCCACCTGTTACTTTTGGATCAATCCGCCGATTTGAACCTCCCTTCACCCGTGAGGTTATGGAGGCTCCTTTGCATAGAAAATACCCAACGCCTAGCATCATCCCGTATACAGGTATCGGCGATCCTCTCAAACATCTGGAGACCTATAAGTTTCTCATGGAGCTGGAAAGATATGGTTTAGAAATTATGTGTAGGGCTTTTGTTCGCTCGCCTCAAGTGCAAGGCTGCGATGTAATAATAATTCTCGGTAAGACCGAGGTCGATCCACATGGAAAGAGGTAAACAATTCCAACTACTCTAATAATTAGAATCTAAGAAGTTTAGGAAAATAGCTTTTCACATGAAATAGGAAAATCTGAAAATAAGAAGAACTAGAGCATTAAGGATCCATTTGTAGTAGTCCAATGCCAATCCATTCATCCAAGCACAACATAATTATAATTAAAGTCTTATCTCTCATCTACTTGGAGGATATAACATTCAAGCACAACAATCCCACTTAAATCTGGAAATCAGATTTCTAGTTCTAATGAAGCACATAGAACTTGAACTTGTAGCCTTCGGAGTAACAGCCATGCCAAGAGACTATGGCATGCTCAAGGGTTACTACAATTCGAATTCAAACAACCCAATTTGAAATTGCGGTTTCACCGCTTGTAGAGATACTCGGAGATATGTCTAAGGACCTAGAGGGGGGTGATATGGACCTTTTTGAAATTCTTTTCGCCTACTTACACAATTCAACAAATATAACAAAGTAAGCAAGAACACTTAGGCTTCCAAGCCTAGGTGGGTCCAATCACAAGACTAGCAAAAGTATAAGCAATAAATAATCCTAGTCTAAGCATGCATAGGAAAAGAAAATATTCAACTAATTAAGCTCCTAACCTATGCATCTTGTGTAGACTTATGAGAGTGGATCAATGAGCTCAAGTCTACACAAGTAGTGAAGGTACATCTTGTGTGAGGATGCCTAAAAAGTGCCTAGCATGCATTCCTATCAATCATTCATAATTAAGCAATTAAACTAACAATGCAAAGAAGGAATGTGCTCAAGAACAATCACAAACACAAGGATGTATAGTGGTTCGACTATGTGTCTACTCCACTCCCGGTTCAGGTACTCAACCCCATTGAGCACACCGGCATTCACTATTGGAGGTTTTAAATGAGGTTCACCTCTCAACCTTTACACGGAGGTTTTATCGGTTCACTTCTCAACCGTATCCGGAGTTTTAGACATAGGCTAACTCTCAATCTTATCGCAAGTTTACTCCCGTGTCGGAGGCTCCCCCTTGGAGACTTAGTTTAGGCCCGGCTGATGGGCTAAGGAACGACTAACGTCCCTAGGTCGAGTTCGAAAAAAAAACTCTAAAATGGACTCTCAAATAAGACAACCTACTTGTCGGATGAGCCCCTTGTTTAGCGCCGGATTGGGTTGCTTAATCTCCGCTCTCCCGTGCTTCAATCAGCTTCCCTTTGCTCCCTCGATCGTGCCGCCGTTGCGTCGCCAATGCCTCAGCCACATTCGATCAAACACCTTGCATGAGATGCCTTGAAATGCCCAAGGTGCTAGGAGGATAGGTTTAAGAGCTCTACAACTTAGTGGGAATGGGTTGCCTAGAGTCTCTTACCTACAACGATCTCATCTTCGAGTTTAGGACAAAGGATTTGCCAATCAAGAAGCTTCCTAACTCTAGAGATCAAGAGGGGATGAAGGTCATCTTCTTCATGAGCTTGGAATGCTCTAATCTTGTGTTAAAGCACAAGGAAGATGCCTTGCATAGGTCAAGGAATAAGCCTCAAAAGAACTCCTTCAATGGTGGCTTTCCTTCCACAAAAATCCCTCTACAAAGGCCCAACACCGGAGCTCTATATATAGGGAAATAAAGCTCCAACGGTCAGAAAACGGCTATATGCCGACCTGTCCCGACCGGTCATGACCGGTCGGACCCCCCTGCTGGAGAACATCAAGGTGCAAGGCCAAACACATGGGCCGACAGGTCATGACCGGTCGGACCCCCTCACTGGACCGCCTTAACACTACAGGCCGACCGGTCATGACCGGTCGGCACACCTTGCTGGAATGGCCAGATGATCCAGGCCGACCGGTCATGACCGGTCGGCCATGCCTGCTGAAATGCCTTGGATGTGAAGGCCGACCGGTCATGACCGGTCGGCAAGGCTTGCTGAACCTTCAGGCTTTGTGAAGACCGACCGGTCATGACCGGTCGGCTGGCCATTTGAAACGTGCAGCAGGGCTGCTGGCCGACCGATCATGACTGGTCGGACCAGCTTGGATCCTCTCACTATATGCTGAAAACTCTTTCTTCAGCTAGTGGATTTAGGCCAAGGTTTGGTTGATCAAATGGGACACCTAGGGCCTATCTATGATGACTAAATGTACTTCAATATGGTCAAGGTCATCAAGGATACAAAAGGGATGGGTTTTGGTCAAGGTTAAGGCACCAAGGCATCACTTTTACCTGAATCTTCTTCCTTGATGCAGCAGGTCCGTCTTGAGTCTTCGGTCTTCGTCTTCTTTGGGCTCAACCGACTCTAGACTCACTGACGTAAGTGATTGACAAATAAGGTGCACTAGTATGCCACGGAAAAGTGCACTAACAATCTCCCCCTTTATCAATTACTTACAAAAACTTAACCTACCAAAACAAATTACATGTTCAAGATATTACAATGATAATGAATAAATTACAAGACTCTTGACATGCCTAAACTAAGCTGCTCCGCTTCAGTTTGCTCCCCCACAACCTGTCAATCCCTGCATCACAAAACATAGCAAACTAGTTTTGGTGGGATTTGATCTTTCTCCCCCTTTTTGTTAGCAATTGACAAACTATTCTCTCCCCCTTAATGATATGCCAATAAAGTTAAGGTAAGAGGAGATAGTGTGTCGCAGTTATAACTATGAGCACATGCTAAAAGGAGAGTATAGGGTGCATGAATCATAAATACATGGAGCAAGCAAAGAAAACATGATTTAACAAGAAGATATAACTATCTAAGCATAGTTAATCATGTAATATTGGTCAAGGACATACATTTGCAATGAAGTACAAAGGGCTTATAGCCCAATCAACCAACCTCCCCTAATGGTATATCAAGACCAATATAAAGCAAAGATTAGCATATAATGAAGCATAAAACTCAAGATGATTAGCTAATCTAAGCAGGGTGACAATCTAGGAAGCAAATGTATTAATTAAAAGCAAGGCTAAATCATAAAAAATTGGGCGATTGAGGCTGGAATCCTCTGATTTGCCCATACACTCAGAAATGAGGCTGAAATCCTCAGATTTTCCTATAAAAACATAACTAGCGACCCTCACTAACCATGTTAAGATTAAAAAGCCAAAGGGTAGCAAAATTCCACAACACCCTCATAGAATGCAGCATGAGGTGAGGGGTTGGGAACACCTTCTCCTAGAAGGGATAGCGGTTGGGATCCCCTCTTAGATAATCTGGTAAAGGGGTCGTGATGGAGGCCGAGAGAGCAAGATCTTCATGTTGCCTCTCATTATCAGATTCGGACTCCTCCGTATCATCCTAAGTGGCAGCCATTGCCTTTTTACCTTTTGGTTTAGGCCCTTCCGGACATTCCGGGGCAATATGGCCACGACGACCGCAACCGTAACAACGGACAGATGAAGGTATGGATGATTTTCCTGTACGTTTATCACCCTTCTTGTCCTTCTTGTCACGGCTATTCCCTCTATCAAATTTGAGGAATCTCTTGAATTTTTTGTTCAATTTCTCTTCCTTATCATCCTCATCATCGCTATCTTCCTCCGACTCACTTTTGATTTTCTTGTGTTTGTGAGAGGACTTAAAGGCAATGTTTTTCCTTCTAGAGGGGGCTTTAAAGCCTAGCTCAAAGGTTTGTAGGGAACCTATGAGTTCTTCAACTTTCATTGTATTAAGATCCCTACACTCTTCAATGGTGGTGACTTTAGAAGAGAACCGTTCCGGAAGAGATCTCAGAATTTTCCTACAAAGCCTATGTTCCGGAATCGGATCCCCTAAGCCCCACATATCATTTGTGATTTTGTTCAGTTTGGTATAAAATTCAGTAAACGTTTCATCCTCCTCCATAATAATATTTTCAAATAGAGTGGAGAGGCGTTGGAGTTTAGAATTTTTAACAACATTTGTACCTTCATGGGTAACTTCAAGAATATCCCATGCTTGTTTACTGGTAGTGCAGTTTTGGATCCGACCAAATTCTTCTTTCGATACTGAACAAAATATGGCATTCAAGCCTTTGGCATTATTAATACGTTGAGCTTTTTCATGATCAGTCCACAATGCCTTGTCTTTTGGCCTGAGAACATCCGGCTCACCCTCCTTAGAAATAGTGACCATTGGGGGTTCATATCCAAAATCAACCATGTCCCTCACATCCGAATCAATGGATTCCAAGAAGATGCGCATTCAGGCTTTCCAGTATGGATAATTTGACCCATCAAAGAAAGGAGGCTTAGTGACGGATGAAGAGTCCTCTCTAGACATATTTTTAAGTTTCTCTTTAGGATCTACCTCTCGGCAATTAAGCCCTTAAAGAGGAACCGTCTCTGATACCAATTGAAATTGCGGTTTCACCGCTTGTAGAGATACTCGGAGATATGTCTAAGGACCTAGAGGGGGGTGATATGGACCTTTTTGAAATTCTTTTCGCCTACTTACACAATTCAACAAATATAACAAAGTAAGCAAGAACACTTAGGCTTCCAAGCCTAGGTGGGTCCAATCACAAGACTAGCAAAAGTATAAGCAATAAATAATCCTAGTCTAAGCATGCATAGGAAAAGAAAATATTCAACTAATTAAGCTCCTAACCTATGCATCTTGTGTAGACTTATGAGAGTGGATCAATGAGCTCAAGTCTACACAAGTAGTGAAGGTACATCTTGTGTGAGGATGCCTAAAAAGTGCCTAGCATGCATTCCTATCAATCATTCATAATTAAGCAATTAAACTAACAATGCAAAGAAGGAATGTGCTCAAGAACAATCACAAACACAAGGATGTATAGTGGTTCGACTATGTGTCTACTCCACTCACGGTTCAAGTACTCAACCCCTTTGAGCACACCGGCATTCACTATTGGAGGTTTTAAATGAGGTTCACCTCTCAACCTTTACACGGAGGTTTTATCGGTTCACCTCTCAACTGTATCCGGAGTTTTAGACATAGGCTAACTCTCAACCTTATCGCACGTTTACTCCCGTGTCGGAGGCTCCCCCTTGGAGACTTAGTTTAGGCCCGGCTGACGGGCCAAGGAACGACTAACGTCCCTAGGTCGAGTTCGAAAAAACAAACTCTAAAATGGACTCTCAAATAAGACAACCTACTTGTCGGATGAGCCCCTTGTTTAGCGCCGGATTGGGTTGCTTAATCTCCGCTCTCCCGTGCTTCAATCAGCTTCCCTTTGCTCCCTCGATCGTGCCGCCGTTGCGTCGCCAATGCCTCAGCCACATTCGATCAAACACCTTGCATGCGATGCCTTGAAATGCCCAAGGTGCTAGGAGGATAGGTTTAAGAGCTCTACAACTTAGTGGGAATGGGTTGCCTAGAGTCTCTTACCTACAACGATCTCATCTTCGAGTTTAGGACAAAGGATTTGCCAATCAAGAAGCTTCCTAACTCTAGAGATCAAGAGGGGATGAAGGTCATCTTCTTCATGAGCTTGGAATGCTCTAATCTTGTGTTAAAGCACAAGGAAGATGCCTTGCATAGGTCAAGGAATAAGCCTCAAAAGAACTCCTTCAATGGTGGCTTTCCTTCCACAAAAATCCCTCTACAAAGGCCCAACACCGGAGCTCTATATATAGGGAAATAAAGCTCCAACGGTCAGAAAACGGCTATATGCCGACCTGTCCCGACCGGTCATGACCGGTCGGACCCCCTGCTGGAGAACATCAAGGTGCAAGGCCAAACACATGGGCCGACCGGTCATGACCGGTCGGACCCCCTCACTGGACCGCCTTAACACTACAGGCCGACCGGTCATGACCGGTCGGCACACCTTGCTGGAATGGCCAGATGATCCAGGCCGACCGGTCATGACCGGTCGGCCATGCCTGCTGAAATGCCTTAGATATGAAGGCCGACCAGTCATGACCGGTCGGCAAGGCTTGCTGAACCTACAGGCTTTGTGAAGGCCGACCGGTCATGACCGGTCGGCTGGCCATTTGAAACGTGCAGCAGGGCTGCTGGCCGACCGGTCATGACCGGTCGGACCAGCTTGGATCCTCTCACTATATGCTGAAAACTCTTTCTTCAGCTAGTGGATTTAGGCCAAGGTTTGGTTGATCAAATGGGACACCTAGGGCCTATCTATGATGACTAAATGTACTTCAATATGGTCAAGGTCATCAAGGATACAAAAGGGATGGGTTTTGGTCAAGGTTAAGGCACCAAGGCATCACTTTTACCTGAATCTTCTTCCTTGATGCAGCAGGTCCGTCTTGAGTCTTCGTTCTTCGTCTTCTTTGGGCTCAACCGACTCTAGACTCACTGATGTAAGTGATTGACAAACAAGGTGCACTAGTATGCCACGGAAAAGTGCACTAACACAATTATGGTAATCTCAGAGAATTGCAAGGAACTCATGTCCGGAGCACACAAACTCTCATAAAACTTCTAAAAAGCCAAACTTTATTCAAACTAGAACTTGAAAATCCAAAATTAAAGTATGGTACTTGAATAAACGAATTAAAGCATTGAAACAAACCACAAACTTCACCTCTTAGCTTTAGCTAAGAGATTAACTAAGAAAAAACATATTAAAACTAGAACTAGAACTAAGAAAAGGAAGAAAAACTAGCTGTAGGAGGCTAGGTAGCCTCCTAGGACTTGAACTCCTTGCTTCCCACATCCTTGCTTGATTTGGAATAGAAGAGAGCACCTTCTTTTATAATACAGCAAGAGTACCGCAACATAACAGATTTTGTTTCGCTTCGTACGGCTTAACCAATGGTCGGATTGCCTTTAAATTTGATTTGTAGCTTTCTTGTAATGTGATATTCCTCATAGATGATTTAGATTTCCAAAATTATCTTCTGAATGGGTCCACCAATCAGATCAGCGACCGCCTCTCAAAATAGCGCAATTCGGGTACCTTCAGAACCAGTCATCTTGCTTTCAACACCCCGAAGCGTACAGATGTTGGATTGATCTCAAATTTTGAATATTGGTAAAAAACTTCCTCCTATACATGATAAATGGATTATATTATACAAAAAAATTCCAAAATGTGGTCTGAAAATTAGAACACTTAGGGCTTTTATAAAATCTGCGCAGTTGAATCTTTCTGGATGGTCCATCTTTCTTCAACCGGTACGATCGAACCATACATCCTTTTGATCTGAAACTTTGTGGTTATTCATATATAGATGCGGTTTAGAAGATGGTCAAAGTAGATTCTTCATATCATCAATGATGGGCCACTTGGACCGGCCCAGAGTTGAATAGGCGGAATCTGGAACTTTCTAGACAGTTCGTATTGTTTTGGCCACCACGGTCAATCCGTAGCTCCGATCAACACGAAACTACTTGCGTTATTTCGGCGTCGAACTCCTCTTTGACAAGGATGTATTGGATTTTCAAATATCATCAAGATGGCCCCTGAAAAATGGGCCAAAAATTCATAAACGAGAATAGCCTGTTATTTGAAATCTGAAAGTCTGAAATTGCATGGCCGACCGGTCTTGACTAGCCGGACAGGGCTGGCTGACCGGTCTTGACCGGTCTAGCTTGTTTGTCAGGTGTCCAGGGAGTGCAGCCGACCGGTCTTGACCAGTCGGACCCATTTTCTGCATTCTTTCTTCTTTCTTTTCTTCTCTCCTTCCTCTCTCTTTGCTTTCTTCTTTCTTTGACCCACCTTAGGTCTTCATCCAAGGCTCCTAAATGTCTCCTTTTGGTCTCCGATTAGGTGAAGTCTGCTCTCATTCCTAAAATCACAAAACCTGCATTAGATGGACCTTTTAAACATGTAAACCATGCATATAATGTGATGGAATGGCCTATACATTGTATAAATTGGAGGTTCAATAGCTTTTTCCTTAACTCTAAAGGATGCAGCACATACATGGTTTTGAGGCCTGAAACCTCGATCTATCGAATCCTTCTCCCAATTATCGGATCTCTTTCTCTCTCAGTTCATGGGAAGCATCCGTACCAAAAAGCCTACATCTCATTTAACGGTTCTAAAGCAACAACATAGGGAAACAATTAAGGAGTTCACAGTTTGGTTCACTGCAGAAGCCGTCCAGACTAAAGTTTATATTGAAGACGAAAGCCTCACTGCCCTTATAGCAGGAATCACTAGCGAGAAATTCTGTTTCACCCTGGATAAAAACCCTTCTAAAACCATGACTGAATTCCAAGCCAAGGCTCAAAAATATATTAATGCAGAAGAAGTTGCTTTGGCACGTCATGGTATACAAGGGAATAAACGTAAGTCTGAGGAGATCTCTCCCTCTGATAAGAAATACCGGTGTGATCGGCGGGATCGTTACCTTAAGAAGCCTTATCCCGGTTAATATCATAACTATGAACCTCTCAATCAATCTTCTGAGAAAGAATTAATGGAGATAAAGCATAAATCTTATGTGAAGTGGCCTTCAAGGATCAAGTCCGATCCTGAAAAAAGAGACAAGAGAAAGTTCTGCTATTTTCATAAAGATCATGGGCATAACACCCAAGATTGTATATCCCTGAAAGATCACATTGAAGCTCTTATTCGGAAGGGACATCTCTGGGATTACGTTGCGTGACAGGATCGATCACCTAAAAGAATCGATGCCCCATCACGAAGGAAAAAGTCACCTCAACATCATCCTCCATAAGAAGATACGGAACCCACTGGTGAAATCTGGACCATTGATGGGGGTCTAGCTTGCGGGGGATATTCTCAAGCTTCAAGAAAAGTATATGCTCGTAAGGCGTCCCAGAAGCCTGAACATATTTATTGGCTGGAAAAATCATCGAATACATCAAATCCCAGCCATTATCCAATCTCTTTTTCTCTTGAAGATGCTGAAGGGATTCATTTCCCTCACGAGGACTCCATCGTGGTCACGTTAAAGGTATCAAACTATTTAACTCATTGTATTATGTTGGATACAGGTAGCTCCGCTGATGTTCTTTACTTGGAAGCTTTCAACAAAATGGCACTTGCTTGAAATGTACTCAAACCTATCTCCACTCCCCTCGTCAGCTTCGGGGACAAAGTCGTAACACCAGAAGGAAGCATCGACCTTCCTGTCACCTTTGGAGAAAGTCCAGCCAAAACCACAGTCTTTATTAATTTCCTCGTGGTGGATCGAAGATCAGCGTACAACGCCATTTTGGGTCGACCCTCGCTCACTAAAATAGGGGCAACTTTACACCCCCTGTACCTGTGCATAAAATTCCCTACTCTAAGCGGTGTCGGGGTAGTACGAGGAAACCAAAAAGAAGCTCGAGCATGCTACAAAATCGCCGTACATGATCGAAAGAATGCCCAAACAGCCCCTATTATGACGATTACAGGAGACTCAGCGGATCTCCCGATAGCAACAACGTTGGACCCAAGAGAGAACGCTTATCAATTAGGTACCCCGAGGGAAGAGACAGTCAAAATCCACTTATCCAAAGATAATTCGTCCAAGAAGGTTTACATTGGATCCTCTTTAAGTGATGTCTTTCGAGCAAACCTGACTCATTTTCTGACTGAATATCAAGATGTATTTACTTGGTCTCATAGAGACATGCCCGGTATTGACCCCAACGTTGTAGTCCATCGTCTGAATGTTGATCCGAAGTATAAACCTGTTCAGCAGCGTCGACGAGCATTCACTTTAGAAAGGCAAATGGTGATTAAAACTGAGGTCAAACAGTTATTGGCTGTCAATTACGTTGAGGAAGTTGACTACCTAGAATGGGTCACGAACGTGGTCCTTGTTCGAAAAACTAATGGTAAATGGAGAATGTGAGTGGACTATTACGATCTGAACAAGGCATGCCCAAAGGATAGTTTCCTGACTCCCCGCATCGACCAATTAGTTGATTCAACAGTAGGGCATGCGTTGCTCAGTTTTATGAACGCCTACTCTGGTTATAACCACATCATGATGCATCCGCCCGATCGTCAAAACACTGCCTTTATCACTGATCGAGGTTTGTATTACTACAAAGTAATGCCTTTTGGCCTCAAGAATGCAGGTGTAACCTATCAACGTTTGGTCAATAAAATGTTCGCTGCACAAATTGGTAAGAATATGAAAGTTTATGTCGACGACATGCTCGTGAAAAGCGTCGCAGCTAACGATCATCTCGCAGATCTCTGGGAAGCCTTCGACCTGATGAGCAAGTATTAAATGAAGCTAAATCCAGAAAAATGTGCTTTCGGGGTCTCCGCCGAAAAATTTCTTGGGTTCATGGTTGGCCAATGAGGAATCGAAGCAAATCCTGAGAAAATGAAAGCCTTGATCAAAATGAAGTCTCCATCCACTCTCAAAGATGTCCAACGATTGGCTGGTCGCATTACATCGTTGAACAGGTTTATTTCGCGCGCCTCTGATAAGTGTCTCCCCTTCTTTAAGCTTCTCCGCACTACCACAAAAACCAACTGGTAATGGACCCAGCAGTATGAGGAGGCATTCCAACAACTGAAACGATATATGAGTGTACCTCCTATCTTATCTAAACCTGTTCCACACGATCAGCTCTTTTTTTACTTATCTGTATCTTCCACGGCCATTAGTGCCACCTTAATAAGAGAAGATTCTGGGGTCTAGAGACCCGTTTATTATATTAGTCGAGCAATGGTGGATGCCGAAACTCGATATTCTGATATGAAAAAATTAGCTCTCGCCTTAATGACTACAGCCCGAAAACTACGACCGTATTTTTAAGCCCACCCTATACTGGCACCGACGAATCATCTGTTAAGAGAAGTCCTTCAAAAGCCTGAGGTATCAGGGCATTTGACTAAATGGGCAATTGAGCTCGGTGAACATGATATTATGTTCTGCTCAAGAACCACCACTAAGGCTCAAGCTGTAGCTGACTTTATCGCTGAATTCACATATTCGACCCTGGCCGAATCCATCTCCAACAACGACCCTACGACCAGCGAGCAGGCCCCCTTGTCGCTTTTTGTAGATGGATCTTCATGTGCCACCGGTAGCGGAGCCGGTTTGATCCTAATCGCTCTTAACGGATCATGTTTTCAATATGCTTTACGATTCGACACTCATGTCTCTAACAATGAAGCAGAATATGAGGCTTTGATCGTCGGCCTTGAACTAGCGAATGTGCTCACGATATAGAATTTACTTGTTCACAGTGACTCTCAGCTCATAGTCAATCAAGTGCTCGGCGAAAGAAGAGCGAATGGCTTTATACAAGTCTCGAGTACTTATCATGCTCGCAAAGCTAAGCAAATATGAAATAATTCATATTCCTCGCGAGAAGAATAAGCTCGCAGATTCCCTGGCAAAGTTAGCTTCCGCACCAGAATCTGATTTAGCACAATCTGTTTCTGTCGAGCATCTTCATACTCCGAGTATTGATTAATTCGCCCTAGAGCAAGTAGTCATAGTGCATTTCTCTCCATGTTGGATGGATCCCATCATCATTTACCTCAAAAGTGGACAACTCCCAGATGATAAAAAATCTGCGCGACAAATTCGTTATCGTGCTGCAAGGTACACCTGGTAAAACGGAATTTACTACGCAAAGCTTTACTTTACCATACTTAAGGTGTCTCCTTCAAGAAGTGACACACCACGTTCTTGATGAAATACACCAGGAGGCATGCGGTAACCATCCTAAGGGATGATCTTTAGCATATAAAGCAGTGAGGCAAGAGTACTACTGGCCCACCATAAAGGCGGACGCAATCGAATTTTCTAAAAAATGCGACAAATGCCAGCGATATTCTCCAATACCCCATGTACCATCTGAGCAGATGACACCGATGGACAGCCCTTGGCCCTTTGCCCAATGGGGAGTTGATATCATCGGACCATTGCCTACCGGGAAAGGCCAGAATAGGTTTGCAATTGTAGCGGTCGATTATTTTACCAAATGGGCCGAGGCAGAACGATTAATCACAATCACCGAAAAGCTGACTACTAGGTTCATGTGGAGAAACATCATATGCCGTTATAGGCTCCCCCACACTATAATCACCGACAACGGAAAGTAGTTCGACAACGCGGCGTTCTCGGAGTTTTGCGAAAAATGGATGATACGAAGTATTCGAACCTCCCTGTTTCATCCCCAGGCTAATGGACAAGTTGAAGCAGTCAATAAGACATCAAACATCATCTGAAAACTAAACTCTATGAATGTAAAGGTATGTGGCCAGAGCTTCTACCTGAAGTCTTATAGGCCTACAGAACGACAACTCACACGTCAACTGGAGAAACTCCTTTTTCTCTGGCATTCGGCATCGACGCAGTTATCCCCGTCGAAGTCGAAGTACCCTCGTATCAAATCGAACAGTACGACTCCACGAGCAATCAAGAAGGTCTGAGACTTCATCTCGATCTCTTGGAAGAAAGAAGGGACGCATTCCGACTTCGAGCAGCAGCTTACCAACAGCGTATAGCTTGCTACCGTAACGCAAAAGTCAGACCTAGAGCTTTTCGGCTCGGCGATTTGGTCCTTAGACAAAATCTCGGAACACCTACTCGTTCGTTGGATCCGAATTGGGAAGACCCTTATCGGGTTAGCAAAATTGTGTGACCAGGTACATATTATCTCGAAGATATGAGAGGGAGACCCCTACGTCGCCCTTGGCACGTAGAGAATCTACTCCGATATTTTCCTTAACCCGAAGTAAATTCAAATGACATCCAAATAAAGATGGATTCTTCTTCCTTCGAGTGTTTAATTGATTCCCAAATTTGGTCGCTACTCCATTTTATGGACCCGCATGGCCCTAAAGAGAATACAAACACTCTCTTGACCAAATCTTTTACCCTCGGCAGAGCCAAAGACTCTATTGATAGGTCAACCTATCTTTAAGCGGATGTGGTCACTTAGACCCCCCCCCCCCCCCCCTCCCTAATTGAGCCTAATTCATTTTCATGAATTAAGTACCTGAACGGTTATTGATCCTCGCACGGCAAAGAGGTAAACAAACACCTATTTTCATTAATAGTCTTTTCATTCACAAAGGAAAAAAGTGGAAAAGATACACTTGTGTTCATTCAAAAGAGGAAAGGAGAGTAACTCAGGAATCATTCACTCCTCATTTGGAGGAGCTTCTCGGCTCTCTGCCTCAAGGCCCACCTCAGGAGCACGTGCAGCGTCCGTAACTTCCTTGACTTCGTTCTCGGTTGCAGCTCACTCTCTAGCTGCAACCTCGAAAGCAACTCTGTCGAATTCTTCCACGCTGAAGGACGGAGAAATTTGCTGCATAACTTTGACCACGAAGTCACGACCAGCAACGTATGCTTCATAACGCTCGTCCTCGTAGAGTTGAGAAGTCCGGAACTCCAGAACAGCACGGTGACCTTCTTCAGTCACCATCTTGACGTAGGCTGTCCTCTCCTCATCCCAGTGGATGGAGTCATCCTTCAATTGGGCAAGGGTCTTTACAGCATCTCAAGGCGAGCCTTATAATCCCCGAGCCAGCTCCTCGAGGGAGATCTTGTCTTGGCGGAAGATCTCCTTCTCCTTCTCACTCTTTGTGTGTATCTCTTGGAGCCTTGTAAAATTGAGGTCCAATGACTGATAACGATCAGTCAAAGCTTGGACCTTGGCTATGAGGATTTTCTTCTCCTCATTTAATTTGACAACCAGGGCTTCTTGGGATTTTATTATACGATCCCTTCCTTAGATCTCGCTCTCCATCGCTAATATCTTCTTCTCCCCCTCATCGATGATGTGGGGAGCAGCATCGATGTCACGCCTTGTCCGTAGCGTGAGGTCCAGACCCTGCTCAAAGAACCATAAGTATTGTATTATCATTCAGATACAAGCTCTTCAAAGATAAAAAAAGAAGAAGAGGAAGGAGGGGGAGGATCGTTACCTGAATTAGTCTCACTCTGATATCTGTGGAGAGAGTCTCTGGACTAGGCTCTAGGAGAGCCCCAAAGGAGTTGGGGGCAATGTTCTCAAAAATGAACTTGTAAATTGGATGCAAGTGTGCGCGGATGACGTAGACTCCAAATCCTGAAGGCTGAGCAACGACCATCTCAGAAGAGCTCGCCTCACGAGCAGATGGAGGCTCCAGAGTAGGTGCAGCTGACTCGCGAGCAGCATTGGGCTTGCATCCCATCTCGTTCGGGGGGAGACTTGGCCCTGCCTGATCGCCCCTTGGCGAGTTATCAATAATGTCAATTATTGGATGGCTGTGGGAGCCAACTAGAGGGGTCATAGCCGCTTCCACTTGGGGGACACAAGGCTGTTGCGACCTGCGAGCAGGCTCCTCTAGTCACGTAGATGCAGCGGAGGGACCGGTAGTTGTCTTCTTTTGCCTCTTCGATGTAGTGCCCTTTAGACGGGGCAACACCCCTAGCGCTCCTCTCTTATCCCCTACATTCGTCATTGTCTCCTCTGGAGGGATGAGACCAGCCGTAGAAAGACAGTGAGGAGTTAGAGTGGCGTTGACGTTGCGGGCTTCTACTGGAAGTTTGTATATCTTAATGAGCTTTTCGTTAAGTCCTCCTCGCAAGGAGGACCTCTTCCCAATGGGAATACCTGCGAGATATGAAGAAGAGAGGTTAGTCAGCAACAAAAATCAAATTTGCTTATCCTCGAGCAAAGGGGTAAAACTAAACCCACCTTCACCGAAGAAATGATTGACGTTGTGGCCTTTGGGGTTGAAGCCCATATTGGACTCCCAGTTGCTGGAGGTGTAAAATCATTTTTTCCTCTATCCGGGATAGTTTGAGGTAGGATTCCCAAGATAAAGTTATCCCGGTGCCAAAAGCGATAGTACCAACCCTCACTGGATGGGGCCTTTTTCAACTGGTACATTCTAAAAAACTCATCAGCAGTTAAGTCCTCATTCTCCGCCTACTTCTAGAGGACGAATGCACTCATAACCACCCTCCAGCCATTTACTATGAGTTGGCCGGGGGTAATCTTATAGACACGGAGGAAATTACGGATAAAGGGATGAAGGGGAAGGCACCACCGAGCCGAAAAAAATACTCGTAAATAGCGACACAGCCCGGTGGCGGAGAATCAACGGTTTCTCCTCTCCCTGGCAGCCTAAGAATGACAGGAGTCAGGAATCCGATACCTTTCCCGTAAGCTCAAAAGCTGTTCCTCTGTCATTATCGATGGGTAATCGGTGGCAGAATACCTTCCCAGCCGGCACTCTGGCGTTATTCGATTCAGATGAATCAGGAGTCTCATCTCCCAAAGGAACGATTTTTTATCAAAATTCCCCGCCATAGTAAAGCAAAAAGAGAGATAAAAGAAAAAAGAAAGGAAAGAAGAAGAAATACCTTCGCGAAGAGGTTACGCCAAATACAGGAAAAAGAGGAGGAGGAGGATTTTTGGTATTCTTCAGCAAGATTTAAAAAATGAAGCAACCTCCGCAGACTCCGATATTTATAGGCAATCATTTCGTTTAATTTGGGTGACACCCGGTAGCCTTCCATTTAGCACGATAGTCGAACGGGAACAAGCATTAAATTCAGAGACACGTGGCGAGCGTCGCTTCATCTCTCTTAGTTGAAAAGCTGTGGAAAGCTGGCGCTCATAAATGTAAGGTCTCACGTACGGTTTCTCCTCCAATAGGCGGTTACATATACAGACAAATCCTTTTGCGTAGCTTCTCAACGCTAAGGATTTGGGGAGCATCTGTTGTAGAATAAAGTTGGTCGTCGAATAGATATGAGCGAAAAGCGATCAGCAAGCGCCTTTCAACAAGAGTCATGACCAGCCTGCTCAATCACGAGCCCTCTCTATTCATACTTCATATAGCAGCTCAGATCTTCGACCACACCATCTGATCACATGTGAGCAGCTCAGCTCGTGGTCGTTAAAAGGGGTCGTATCCCCACATGCAAGCAGCTTGGCTCGTGGTCGTTAAAAGGGGTCGCATCTCCGCACGCGATTAGCTTAGTTCGTGGTCGTTAAGCGAGTTCATCTTCAAGCCCGAATGATCATCTCTATGTAGTACCAGTAGCCCGTATAGGCTGATTTTGTCTTGTTTCTATTCACATTTTCGAACCACAGAGATCTACATCAAGAGACGTAATTAGCTAGACGTCTAGAGTGGTCAGGCCATCCCTTTACATACGGATTAACAAGATAAGCATTTTATCCCTTGAAATTAGCAGCAGTGATGTTAGCGGCTTGCGTGACATATTGGATCACTAGGATTTGTATAAATAGATGGTTCCACAGATGATAAAGGTACACAACCTCTAAGTCCACATCCTACATTTTATTTTACCACCATATCCCATCTAACTTGAGCTTCGGAGCGCCAACGGCTGAATGCCGGCCACCCTTAGCTTTCTCCTTTGGCTTTCAGGTTCGGAGGGGAGCTTGCTTGAAGGAAGGTGAATGCTTTGGAGGAACCTGTTACTAAATTAGAAGTTAACACACCGTATCCGGAAATCACGACAAATCAAAGGCTTCCACAACCAAAATCCCATATACCAATCTGATCAATCTCAGAAATCGAACAAGAACTCATGTACTTGGCACAAAAACTCCCTGAATTATCTAAAACTATCAACTTTATTCAAACCATAATGAATTTTTCAAACATTAGACCATAATTCAAAATCAAAAGATTAAAGTATAATTAAAAACTAGAAGATTCCCCTCTCAGCTCTAGCTGAGAGTTAACTAAAAGAAAGAATTAAAAGAAACTAGAACTTAAATTTGAAGAAGAAGAAGTTATAGGAGGCTAAGAAGCCTCATAGGTCTTTATTTCTTTGCTCCCCACGTTGCTAGATACCTTAGGAAGAGAGTGGAGGTGGCCTTTTATAAGAGAAATCTCGCTCTGACTTGGAAGCTTCGAGAATCCACGTAATTACTTCGCACATGCGCTACAGTTCTAATTGTCAGACTTATCTCTGATGGATTGGAGACCCCTTTCCGATGGATCAGAATTTCTCCGATTGATCGGAAATCTGTCTAGAGACTTGTTCAAAAATCTATTTTTTTCGATGGGACTCCGATGGGTCGGATTTAATTTTGATAGGACTCCGATGGATTGAAATTATGTCTAGCAGTAACTTAGGGCCATTTTCTGAACTTTATGCATTTTACTTTTCTGGCCTTGCAGCTCTACATTTTGCTTTTTTCTGGACAATTCAGGACTTTTAACATAATTTCTTTAAGGTTTTTCTTCTCTTCTTTAGCTCATTAAAGCTTGGTTTTCTAATCACTCCAAATCCTCCAAATTAGCATTAAATCCATGACATTTCTTTCTTTTACCTACAAACACAAAAGTAGCATAAGTCTTTAACTTTAACAACTTAAACTATGCAATTATGCTATGAATTAGGGTTAGAACATGTATAATTCGAGGCTCAACAATCATCATGTTTACCTGCTATTAATAATAAACGGTTAGCCAAAGGCTCTAGTGGCATCCTCGGTGGAGGCACGTACAAGATAGGCCTCCTTTGCAATGTATACATATATCCTCTTTACAAATAAAAACCCCACGGAGTATCACTCTCCAGAGTGGCCTTTTCAAAATCCAAATTCTAGTACAGTGTTCGGCCTCCGAGGCACTAAGAGATCTTTTATATCTCTGGGTGGGAGCCGACATAAAATCAAATAAGATCCAATGTCTCGCGATTTTCCTGGAAACCATTGGATCTCATGCACTCAAAGCACGATCGGCCTGAGCTTCAGTGTCAAGTTGGTCATACCAAATTCCAAGATATGAAAGAGATGAAAGCTAAAAAGGCTCGGCCAAAGAAACTATCCGAAAGATGGAAATGATGAATTGTAACCTAAGTATCAAAACCCAAAGATTGCGTTGAAAGAGTCCACCCGCACATACCTAGTCATGGATTCCTGAAGTACCTTGATCAAGTCCAACTCGGCGTAGTGGATCTCCCATAAGGCTGCACAAATGTAGGATAGTTAACCACTTTGATGATCAAGCGAAATAAGTACTCCTAGGGTGATCTGGGAAGCAACGAACAATCTGTTTTGGGTAACAACCTTGCTCAAGGGCTTTGTTGTACCTTTTCGATGTTAGTACCAATCGAGAATGGAAGGGTTACGATTGGGTACCCCGATTGTAGTAGTGCAAGGACAATCACAACATTTTCGCCAAACTCCCCCAGTATGTGCAAGTTATCTATTTCAACAAATTTCTCATGAGGACCATCAAAGTCCTGCTCGACAGTAGACATGGGTGCTTTTCTTCACTAAAATCCAATCGTAATGTGCACCACATGCATGAAAGGAGGAGATAAGAGTAGCAAAAATATATCTCCTCAAATTTTGAATTGGGTTGTGATTGATTAAAAATGGGTCCTCCCAATAAAAATTCTTAATGGCCTGAAAAACCCATAGTGGTGGAGAGACGTTCATAAAATATTCTTCAGTTAAGGTTGTCTCCTTCACAATTTCAGAATTGTACGGTGTTGCAACAAATAATGGTATCAGTGGAATTGTGTTCTTCAGGCACTGACACTGTGTCTAACAAAATATCTAACTCTTTAATCACCTCATCATCAAAATCATTGGAGTGGGCTAAGAATTTTTCTAGGAGATCGAGATAGTCGGATGAAGAATCGTGATCTTGCTTGAGTGAGTGTTCGCTCGCCTCAAGTGTAAGGCTGCAATGTAGTAATAAATCTCGGTAAGACCGAGGTCGATCCACAGGGAATTAGAACAATCTCCAAACTACTCCAGCAACTTAGTTTTTAGAAGAAAATCAGATTAATTGAGTAATTAACTAAGATAGTATCTTTAATAGAAAATCAGTGATATAAAGTACCAAGGCATTCAAGGATCCACTTGTAGCAATCCCATGTCAATTCAATCAATCCAAGTAGAGAACACAACTAGATTTGAAGTCCTATCTCTCATCTAGTTGGAAAATAAAGCATTCACACACATTCAATCCAAATCAAGTTGAACTTCCAAGTTCTAGTCCCATTCAATCAATGTAGAATTCAAAACCATAGCCTGCGGAGTAACAGCCATGCCTATGGACTATGGCCTGCTCAAGGGTTACTATAATTCGAATCTAAATAAGCATTATATGATAATCTCAGAGAATTGCAAGGAACTCATGTCCGGAGCACATGAACTCTCATAAAACATCTCAAACTACCACTTTTGGAAACTAGAACATAAGAAAAATTCAAACTTGAATTAAAATTACTTGAATTAAACTGAATCCAACATGGAATTGGCTACAAGCTTCACCTCTCAGCCTTAGCTGAGAGGTTCTGGCCGAGCATATTCATGCTACAACTAAAAACTCTTAATGAAAGCATAAATCTAGAAAAACCGGAAATAGAAGAGTTGCAGACGCTCCACTGACAGCTTCCTCTCTCCAAAACCACGTCCCTTAGCTTCTCTGATGACCTAGGAAGAGCCCCTAGGTGTCCTTTTATAGTAAGAAACCTCCCTTGCGTCGGAAACATCCAGAATCTGTGAAAGGTTACGCAGTGCGCAGCAGTTTTCGGAGTCCCGATTTAGAAAGGACTCAGTTTACACAGAGCCGACCGGTCTAGACCGGTTGGACTGATCTTTTACACATTCCAGGGAGCACAGCCGACCGGTCAAGACCGGTCAGGCTCGTTTAAACAAGATGGACAGCGTGCATAGCCGACCGGTCAAGACCGGTCGGGCTTTATTCACATCATCCAGAATACATGGCCGACCGGTCGGTCTGGTCTTCATGTTGTCCAGTGTGCATGGCCGACCGGTCAAGACCGGTCGGCTCTCCTTCAATGTGATCAACGTCCATGGCCGACCGGTCAAGACCAGTCGGCCTTCTTCCATTTGATTCTTCTTCCTTTCTTTTTCTCCTCTTTCTTCTTCTCTCTCTTCTCCTTGCTTGATTGTTTCTTTGGTCCATCTTAGACCTTCCTCCAATGTCTTCAAATGACCCTTTTTAAGCTCCAATTGGATGAAGTTTGCTCTCATCCCTACAATCACAAAACATGTGTTAGATGGGCCTTTAAATCATGAAAATTATGCAAACCATGTCATGTAATGGGCAATGCAATGTATAAATTGGAGGTTCAATAGTGAGTGCAAAATATTAGTTTCGATGGTGAGGGCCTCACCTTCCATAAAGTGAAATTCTTCCAAACTACGTTTCTCATAACTAGTATGGGGCACCAAGTTGGAAATGTACAAGGCTTTAACAATTGCATGAATAATGGGGTCTTTTGAATTTTCAAAGTGAGCCAGGCATTCATCCAAAAAATCTAAAATTTTCACTCAAGAGAGTCTCATTCTCCACATTAAAATTAGACATGTCAAGTTGATGGAGTGACTCAAAATTATCAACCTCGGCAAGCTCTCTAATAAGAATATCTTCTCGAAGATTCAAAACATTTTTCCCTTGAGAAGAAGGAATCATGGGCTCACAATCATCCACCGAACCCTCATTATAGGCCACCCCACTATCCCATTCATATTTTATGGATTCCTTAGGTTCGTTAACCATCATTGAAATCTCTTCATCGATCATTAAGGTCAAAACATCCAAAAGAGATAGTGGATTCACCATAATCGATGGTGACATTAGGATCATCAAGATTGATCTCCTCTAGAAGTTTATTCATTATATCCGAAGAAGGTGGGACTTGGCTCCTCCTTATAGGGGATTGATTTGATGCCCCCAATTTCAGGCTTAACGTCTTTAAGAGATAGCGAGTAGTTTTGAATTGATTGGTCGTACTCGTACTCTTTCTCTAAGTCCTCAAGGACTTTTACATATATGTTATCATAAGAGGAAGACATGTTAGAACGATTATTAATGATCATGGTTGGTTCTTCCCTTGGACTAGAGGTGTGATGACTCTCCCGGTGAAGATCATACGTGTTGTATGGCGAAGATTGATAAGATAGTTAATAGACATAACCATACAAGTGATCACGTAATGTCTTTATCGGTTAGTCATTACTCCTCCGGTCCTTCTTCTTATTCCTACCTCCTATCATAATCGGTGGAACACTCATGTTATTTTTAATCCAATAATCACGAAGTGTTTTTCTCGGTAGATCATTATATATTTTAGCTTCGTTCTGATATTCCCCCATCATCCTACGCCACGTCTCATCATGTATATTACAGTTAGGGCTGTACATCGAGCCGAGTCGAGTCGAGGTGGGCTAAGCTTGGCTTGACTCATCTATGCTCTCCTCGAGTTTGAGCTCGAGCTCGAGCTCACCGTCGAGCTTACCATTGGAGCTTGCCTTGTTTGCTAAAACTTTTGAGGCGAGCTCGAGGTGAGCTAGTGGATCGAGTCGGGTCGAGCTTGCTCTCACCTCAATTTATTATATTTTTTACTACAAAATACAAATTAAAAGTCAACAACATTAAGTTCGAGAAGTCACACATATATTAGGGGAGAATGATATTTCTACAGGTGGGACACCACCATTAAAATGACCTGGCTCTGATCGGTTTTTTCTTTGACCAAGTCACACATGCATTGAATGTAGACCACTAGTAATATTTTATGAACCATAATTAACTTAGTACATGCATAGCTCACCACGTGAATGGACTGCCCTAATTATTGTGCGGACCATCTTCATGATGAGGCCCAGTTAATTCATGGATCAAATGCACCACCTCCCTTGTAAAATTGCAATCAATAGCTGCATATGGTGTTTGGTCTAACCATAGCCCCTGTTTTGTAGATATGTATGGTGTGTGGTCTCACCGTAGCACCTGTGTTTGTGTAGCGTGTAAAACACACAACCACTGTGTGCTCACCATGTTTTGTACTTGAAATTGCTCAATCCATCAGATATGCTCAACAAGGAATGTTCTTACCTGAACAAAATAGTAGGATTAAGAAACCCCCCAACGTGTGAGGGTTTTATATGTCCTAAGCTTGGACCCCAATGTGTGTGTGGGGAAGGGGGGAGAGAGAACCAAGAAATAAAAAGATTAGGGTTTTTTTTTTATAATAAATATCTATATGAAATGAGTCAAGCTTGAGCTCAAGCCAAGTCCAGCTTGAATCAAGTCGAGTCGATTCGAGTGACCCAATGGTCGAACTTGACTCGATTTCTGACTCGAGCTCCTAAATGAAGCTTGGCTCGACTTGTTCTACCAAGTCGAGTCGAGTCGACTCGAGCTTTTTCGAATTGATTCGATCGAGTTTCTCGAGCTGACTCAGCTCATGACCAGCCCTAATTACAGTAATCACGCAACATTCTACATTGAGGGTTAGTGGAGGTTTATTGTATCTTAGAAATATCCTCATACTTGGAGGGATTACAATTATAATGAGTTTGGATCCCATAATTCGATGTCTCATCCTCTAAAAGGTACTTATACACACCATTTGTCCAATCATGCATGATGAAATTAAAAGGAGTCGAATCCTACCATAATCTAGGAAAAAGAATAAAAACAAGGGAGATAGGGAGATGTTACCCATGAGGGTGGGCGAACTATGTTAGCAACAAGTCCTACAAATCCAAAAAAATAGAAAATTGTTGGTAATCTAGAAAGAAAAGAAAAAGCAGAAAATTTACTTCTATAAAAATTGGAAATCCAACCTAACTAAGACTACTCTATAGCTATTAGAACAATTAGAACCGTTTAACCTTTTTCCCAGGCATCGACACCAAAAACTTATTCGCTGGCCTTAAGTGCAAGGCTGCGATGTAGTAATTATTCTCTGTAAGACCGAGGTCAATCCACATGGAAGAGGTAAATTAATTCAAACTATTATAATAGCTTGAATCTAAAAGGTTCAGAAAATTAATTTTTAACATAAAATAGGAAAATCTGAAATTTGAGAAACTAAAGCATCAAGAATCCACTTCTAGTCTTAATTATGCTCAATCCATTAATTCGATTCAAACACAACTAGAATCGAATTTCTATCTCTATCCAGTCGGGAGATATAACAATCAAAGCACATAAATAATCTGAAATAAATTAGTGTTTACTGATTTGATTCCCTCAATAAAGCGCAGGCCTTGGGCACACTCAATTGTATAGGCAAACCTCTTTCCAATCTAGTTGAGATTCACAACCATAACGTTTATCAAATCCTATCACTAGACTTGACTATGACCAATGATTTCAACTCCAATTAAACCAATTTCAATAAGTAGCACACCTACCTCATATTCTACAAAAGATGAATTTCCATCATAGCTCTAATAGAGATTCCACTATTTTGAATCATGGAGAACTCGAATCAAAAGCTTCCATCAATCAATAACCCATAAATTATTCTGATTAATCTAAAAAATCCAATAAGAACTCATGTACTTGGCACATAAAGTCCCTGAATTATTTAAAATTATCAACTTTATTCAAACATTAATGAATTGTTCTACAACTAAAGCAAAATTTGAAATCAAAGAATCAAAACATGAATAATAAACTAGAAGTTTCACCTCTCAGCCCTAGCTTGAGAGTTAGCTAAAAGAAAACATAGAAAAACTAGAACTAGAACTATAAAAGAAAGAAAAACTAGTGTAGAAGCCTAGGAAGCTTCCTAGGACTTGATCTCCTTGCTCCCAACGTCCTATGATGCCTTTGGAAGAGAGTAGATGTGACCTTTTATAGAGAAAGTCCACCATTGCCTCGAATTTGCGTATGAATTTACTCAGCTCTGCCGGCTTCGATTAATCAGAATAGTGTTTCGATATATCGGAACTTTTGTCCAGAGAGTTATAACTTTTTCTACCTATTTTTTGATATTATTTTAATATATCGAAGTTTTTCTCAAAAAACCTTTGATATATCGAAATGCTATTTTAATATATCGAAATTGCACTTTAGTAGAATTTTAGGGCTATTTTTTAAAATTTTTGTAATTTGCTTTTTCTAGGCCCTGCAGCTCTGCAATTTGCTTTTTCTGGTCATTCCAGGTCTTTAACTGGATTTCTCCAAGGCATTTTCTTCACTTCTTTGGCTTATCAAAGCTTGGTCTTCTAATCACTCCAAATCCTCCAAATTAGAGTTAAATCCATGACATCTCTCTCTTTTACCTACAAACACAAAAGCAAGCACAAGTAATTAACTTTAACAATTTAAACTATGCAATTATGCGATGAATTGGGGTTCAAATATGATCCATTCATGGCTCAACAGGTTAAAAGTAGGGTGTCCACTCCCTTTAACATTCGGTTGCACACAACCTCTTCCAAAGAGGGGCATCTGTAGACACCCCACCCGTGGCTACAAAGCTAGTCGAATGGTTAGATGGATGGAAGTCCATACTCAACCCATAGTTCAAACCCTAGGACCAAACCCATCAGGTCACCCAATCCAAACTCAATTTATCTCCTACACTCCAGGTCCAAACCTAGTCAGCTCACCCCTAAACATCAGCTCAAAAAACCACCCATAGGAAAAACTAGTCCAAAATTCCCTAGTAGGTCAACTTAGTGAGTTGACTCGCTAATTCAACTCACTAAGTCAGCTCAACGGGTTAGCCCAACCCTTCAACCTAGCCAACTCACTGAGTTAAAGCCCAAATCCTAGCCAAAGTCCAAGCCCAACTCCGCCCCTCAGCCTCGGAGCAGCTCTGAGCCTTAAACTTAAGGTTTTTCTACCCTAGGTTCGGAGCTTCATCTGTCCGAAGTTGGAGCAGAGCGTCCGTACGGGCAGCTCCCATGGTTAGGACATTGGACTCTGAATCTAGTAACCCAAGTAAGTGAGAACTATGTCAGCAACAATGTCTTACAAAAAAAAAATTTGTTAGTATTCTAGAAAAAAATCCTACTTCTAGAAAAACTGAAAATCCTACCTAATTAAAACTACTTTATAGCTACTAGAACAATTAGAACCGTTTAACCTTTTCCCCGATAACGGCGCTAAAAAATTGTTCGCTTGCCTCAAGTGCAAGGCTGCAATGCAGTAATAATTCTCAGTAAGACCGAGGTCGATCCATAGGGAAAGACATAAATAATTCGAATTATTCTAATAACTAGAATCTAAGAAGATTTATGAAATCGATTTTTAAGAAGTAAATATAAAACAGGAAAAATATGAGAATTGAGAAACTAAAGCATCATGGATCCACTTCTAGTCTTAATAATCCATTAATTTGATTCAAAGCATAACTGGAATCGAATTTCTATCTTTATCCAGTCAGTAGATATAACAATCAAAACACAGATAATCTGAAATAGATGGGTGTTTACTGATTTGATTCCCTCAATAAAGCTTAGGCCTTGGGCATACTCAATGGTATAGGCTAAGCATCTTTCCAATTAGTTGAGATTCACAACTATAGTTTTCATCAAATCCTGTCAATAGACTTGACTACAACCAATTATTAAACTCTAATTAAACCAATTTCAATAAGCAACACCAACTATCTCAAATTCTACACAAGATACATGAACTTTCCATCATAGTTTTAATAGAGATTCCACTATTTGAATCATGGAGAACTTGAATCAAAAGCTTCCATCAATCAACAACTCATAAACCATTCTGATTAATCTCAGAAATCCAATAAGAACTCATGTACTTGGCACACAAACTCCCTGAATCCTCTAAAACTATTAACTTTATTCAAACCATAATAAATTGTTCAATACTTAAAGCAGAAACCAAAAGCAATGTATCAAAGCATGATTGAAAACTAAGAAAATTTATATCTTAGCTCTAGTTAAGAGTTAACTAAAAGAAAACATAAAACAAACTAGAACTAGAACTAAGAAAAGGAGGAAAAACTACCTGTAGGAGGCTAGGAAGCCTCCTAGTAGTTGAACTTCTTGCTACCTGTTCGCTCGTCTTAAGTGTAAGGCTACGATGTAGTAATAAATCTTGGTAAGACCGAGGTCGATCCACAGGGAATTAGAAAATAACTTCTAAACTATTCCAGCAACTAGGATTGCAATAATTAAGAGATTCAATTGAGAGAATTATCTTAAACAGTAATTTAGGAAAACCAGTAATTAAAGGAACTAAGGCTTTCAAGGATCCACTTGTGACAATCCCATGTCAATCCAATCAATCCAAGCATAAAACACAACTAGATTTGAAGTTCTATCTCTCATCTAGTTGGAAGATAAAGCATTAAATATATTCAATCCCACTTAAGTTGAACTTCCAAGTTCTAGTCCCATTCAATCACATAGCATTCGAAATCATAGCCTTCTGAGTAATAGCCATGCCTATGGACTATGGCAGCCTCAAGATTTACCATAATTCGAATCTAATCAAGCAAAACATGATAATCTCAGAGAATTGCAAGGAATTCATGTCCGAAGCACATGAACTCATAAAACTTCTAAAAATATCAACTTTATATGAACTAGAACATTCAAAATTCAAACTTAAAGTGAAAGTACTTGAATTAAACTGAATTAAACATGAAATTAGCTACAAGCTTCACCTCTCAGCCCTAGCTGAGAGATTCTAGCCGAGCATTGTCATACTACAACTAGAACTCAATGAAAAAGACTAAAAAGCATAAAAACCCAGATTCGGGAGAGTTGCAAAGGCTCCACGACGGCTCTGTTCACCTCGCACGAAGTTCCTCAGCTTCTATGATGCCCTAGGAAGAGACCCTAGGTGTCCTTTTATAGTGGGGAAGCTCTACTGCGTCAGAATCTTACAGAATTTGTGTAGCACTTACGCACTGCGCAAAAAAACTCGGAGCTTGAAACAGAAGGTTGTTGTTACGGATGGCCGACCGGTCTTGACCGGTCGGACTAGGCTGGCCGACCCGTCACGACCGGTCGGACCTATCTGTTACAAGTCCAGCGTGCACAGAGAGGGGCCTGACCTGATGGTCGACCGGTCTTAAACGGTCGTGGCTCCCTTGGCCCACCGGTCATGACCGGTTGGACCTTTGTTTCTCTTCTTTTTCTTCCTTTCTTTCTTCTCTTTTCTCCCTCTTTCTTCTTCCTTCTTTGGTCCACCTTGGGCCTTCATTCAAGGGCTCTTAAATATGCTCTTTTTGGTCACCAATTGGGCGAAGTCGTTCTCATTCCTACAATCACAAAACATGCATTAGATGGGCCTTTTAAACATGTAAACCATGCATATAATGTGATGTAATGGGCTAGATCATGTATAAACTGGAGGCTCAACACACCCTCCAACCTGCTTTTTGCTAGTACCAAGCAAAACATGCGTGAAACAAGTTCAAATTTTCAAAATCAACTCTCTTTCAGAAACAACACTTCTATTCATTCCAAGATATATAAGTACAAAAATTAAAGAAACTGGGCGATAGAGGTTGCAGCCTTAAACTGTCAAAACATAAAAAGTGTTCCTATAGAATTCCCGCTGATTGATTAATAGATAGAAGAACTTTGAACAAAATTCAACCTAATGTGCATAGTGATAGCTCATCTCATGAGTTTCCAGGATCTTCTTCTTCCTAGATAAACTAAACTATAGATTTCCAGGTGTATAGATCAACAACAAGCCTATGACAGAAATTTGCCTTACCGTCCTTCCGATGGCTTTCACACTACGTCCCATTTCTAGCTTTCGTTACAGGTAGACCATCCCTCGGTTGGTAATAGGTAGCCTTTTTGGAATTTCCACCATTTTCTCCATCATTCCCATATTTCATCCTTCATTTTCCGTTTTCTTTTACATTAGATATGATTTTTATAAATCCGTATCTTTTGTTATTTTCCCATGGACAAGGATGGACAAAGTACCCCGGCTTGGTTCCTCAACACCTCAAATCTAAGTCTAGCTAATCCACAAATCACATAATCCTTCAAACCATGAAAATCGTGTAATGTGAACTAGGTGTAAAAGTGTTCAAATTTTCTATGAATCACATAAATAGGGGAATTCACATATAAAACCATTATATTAAGAGTAGTTTAAGACTTGCAACATCACTCACTTCGTGTCTCCTTTTCTTATACTCGTATCATCTCGAATGCATAGAAATAAGGGTTTCTAAAAGAGTTTTGAATTTTTAGAAAATTAAAAAAAAATTGCACATATGATGCTCGAAATGTTACAAACTGCTAGATGAGGAATCTCATTTCATCCCCCAACTAAATCTTGCATTGTCCTCAATGTAAAAAGATATGCAATGAGCACGAACATGAGAACAATGGTAAAAATATAAGATAGTGAGAACAATAGTACCTGAGAGATCGATCATGGAAGTCTAAAACTCCGACAACTAAATCTACTAAAGCAAATAGAATTAAAACAAAAAAAAAAAAACAAACTAGACCTAATCCTACTTAAAGCAATAAACAAAACTAAAGTTATCCTTTTAGAAAGAGAATCTCCATCAGACTAGGAGATTAATCAGCATTATATCATCCAAAAAGACAAAGTTGAGCAGGATTATCAAGTGGTGTAACAAATTTTTCAGTAGAATTATCCACCATATTGCTTTGGAAAGTACATTGGTGACATTAATCATTCTAACCCATTAAAAATCCTGATGAAAGGTTTCAGTAGATTCCTCAATAAAATTTTTATATGCACTAGGAAAGGAGAATTGCATTGGTTGGAAATTATTCAAGATGGATCTCCTTTCCATTTTGTCTGGGCAAAAAATTATCAAATATGGGTCATCCCAAAAGTTGTGTTCTTCGGTTTGAGTAACCCAAAGAGATGTGGAGACTTGTATTTCTTCTTCACAAGTTGATATGATCTCTACAAAATCAGATTTCAATCGGCGCTTCCACAATTGATTTTTTAGTTTGGCGTTCTGTGGAAGGAAGCTTTTTAGGCACCAGAGGGATCCGCTTTAAGGCATGCACTATGTCCTTAATCATGGGATCATCCCAATCTTCAAAATACGTTAAACTCTCCTCTAGAGTGTAGGCGACCTGATCGGAGGAAGTTTTCAGATTTGGACCCTATTTGTCTTCCTCCTTCTCAGACTTTTGTGTAGGTTGAAGTGGGTCCTCAACCTCTACACTTTCAGAAATTGGCCTCTCTGTAGACAAGTAAAGCACCAATTCTTTCAATTCCTGCATAACAAATTTATGTAAATTAGAATTTGGTGACTTGTCAAATAAATTTTCAGAAATTGACACTTCCAAGATCTCATCAATAATAGAGTTGAATTCATCCTTGGAGTGTGTTAAACATGTCCCCAAGTTTCCAAGTAGATCATGTTGGAAAAACTCCCCATCTTCCATAGATTCTATCATGTTTACCTCATGGGGGCCATCATTGTCATCACAATCCTCAACAGGATCGAAGCTAACAACATCTAGAGGATCAAAATTTTGATTTAAAGCGAACTCTTCTTCCACGATTGATTCAATCATATCAACCTTGTGAACATCATCACCATCCCTATGCCTTTCGCCCAAATGGAACACATTAACCTCCAACATCATGTTTCCAAAGGATAATTACATTACCCCATTTCGACAATTTATAATTGCATTTGATGTAACAAGGAAGGAGCGGCCTAGAATCACCGATATTTGGGTGCTAGCATCCATAACCGGTTGTGTGTCCAAGACGATAAAATCTACCAGGTAGTAGAATTTGTTAACTTGGACTAGCACATCCTCAACTATCCCTCTCAGTACATGAATGGATCTATCAGCAAGTTGCAACGTGGTTTTGGTGGATTTTAATTCACCAAGACCTAATTGCTCATATACCAAGTACGGGATCAATTTTACACTTGCCCCTAAGTCTAGCAATGCACGCTTAATCCGGTAGTCTCCAATAATCATAAGATTGTGGGACTGTCGGGATCTTTGAATTTTGGGGGGGGGGGGGGGGGGGGGGGGGTCTTTTGAGTGAGAATGGACTCACTTGCTCATTTAAGAAGGCCTTTTGCTGCACATTATATTTGTGTTTGGTTGTGCACAAGCCCTTTAGAAACTTGGCATAAGAGGGGATTTGTTTGATGGCATCAAGCAAGGGAATGTTGATCTTGAGTTGTTTGAAAATCTCTAAAATGTCATGAGAGTTTGGGAGAGATTTTGGAGCAACCAATCTCGAAGGGAATGGTGCTACGGGCTTGTAAATGGGTTCCGTTTCTTGTGGGGTTAAGTTGGATCCGTCCTCATCCTCAGAATTTACCGGATCATTAGGCTTGTTGGCCTTCACCGGAATAGATTTGTCAATTTTCTTACCACTTCTAAGAGTGGTGACGGATTTAGCTTGCTCCATATGTTGGTTGGAGAGATTATGGATGCTTACTTCATGTACTTGCTTTGGATTGGGCTGAGGTTGGGCCGAAAAGGTCCCTTCCCTAACATTGAAGTATCTCTTAATCTCATCAATTGAGACTTTAAGCTCTTTAAACATTTGCTGATTTGATTGATTGATTTGCGTTTGCCCTTGCATAAACGCTTTTAAGGTATCCTCCATTGAGAATTGAGGTGGCACCATATTTTGCATGGGTGGCCCTCCTTGAGAGTTGGTAGGATTTCCCGTGGGAGTATTCTTCTAACTGAAATTTGGGTGGTTTTTCCAAGTAGAGTTATACATGTTACCCACTGGTCCATTGAAAGGCCGTTGATAACCATATGTGGCATTTGCGTGTTCTTATAACACCTCTTGAAATGCAGGAATTGTAGGGCAATCTTTTGTAGCGTGTATATTAGTGAAACAAATCCTACACATATTCTCAATAGCTTCATTGGACTTTAAAACTCTACTCTTACTAAGTTGCATGGCTTCGATCTTCCTTGTGAGGCTGGCTAGCCTTGCATTCACATCATCTTCCTCCTTAAGGATATAAATCCCTCCTTTCTCTTTTTCTTGAGGGGGCTTGGGGTTATTAGATTTGTCCGAGGTATCTCATGATTGAGCATTCTCGACCAACATATCCAAATAACTCCAAGCTTCATCTGGATTTTTGCTCATAAACTCGCCATTGCACATCATCTCTACAAATTGGCGCATATTGGAACTTAATCCTTCATTGAAGAAGTTCATGATTCACCAACTTTCGTAGGTGTGATGCGGGCAAGCACGTAGGAGGTCCTTAAACCTTTCCCAACATTGGAAGAATGATTCACTCTCTTTAGCCGAAAAGTTCATTATGGCTCTTCGAAGGGTGTTTGTTTTATGAGCCAGGAAGAACTTTTTCAAGAATTCTTGGGTCATCTCATTCCATGACCCTATCAAGTGTGGTTAAAGAGAGTGAAGCCAATTATTGGCTCTTTTTTTCAATGAGAAGTAAAAAAGTTTAAGTTTAATGGCATCTTCTGAAACATTAGTATATTGCAAAGTAGCTACCACTTCTTCAAACTCCTTTAAGTGTAGGTATGGGGTCTCAGAGTCTAGCCCATGGAACTTTGGTATGAGTTGAATTACTCCTGGCTTTATATCAATGTTTCCCCCGGTTGGTGGTAAGACCATGCACGAGGGTGTAGTTGTACGGGCCGGTTGTAGGTAATCCCATAAAGATCTCATTGGAGGAACATTGTGCACCTCATTCTCTCCTACTCCCTCTAGATTTGCGTTTGTAGTTGGAGTAGGGGGGAGGATTCCCTAATGGAATTTGATCCATACTTCCTAAATTTTCACAATGTTTAATAAATTTTCGGACTCGTCTATAAACGAAGAGTGGTCCAACTAAACCACCTTCGGATTGGAGACGATTGTTGTGGTCACGTTCCCAACGGGACATAAACCACAAAATCTAAAATCTAAACTAATCCTAAGCCTTAAAATAAAAAATTAATCAAAAATCTAAAAATTGAAAATCTGCAAAAGCACTAAGTTAGAAGGATATTACCCGATTTGCTTGAACTAAAGAAGAAGTCCTACAAGGAAAAATAATTTGTTAGTCCTAGGAAATCAGAAAAACCTATTTACTTCTACTTCTATAACCACTAAAACAATCTAGAACTGTTATCTAAATTCCTCGACAACAGCGCCAAAAAACTTGTTCGCTCGCCTCAAGTGCAAGGTTGCGATGCAGTAATAAGTCTCGATAAGACCGAGGTCGATCCACAGGGAATTAGAAAACAACTTCTAAACTATTTCAGCAACTAGGATTGCAATAATTAAGAGATTCAATTGAGAGAATTATCTTAAACATTAATTTAGGAAAACCAGTAATTAAAGGAACTAAGGCTTTCAAGGATCCACTTGTAACAATCCCATGTCAATCCAATCAATCCAAGTATAAAACACAACTAGATTTGAAGTTCTATCTCTCATCTAGTTGGAAGATAAAGCATTAAATATATTTAATCTCACTTAAGTTGAACTTCCAAGCTCGAGTCCCATTCAATCACATAGCATTCGAAATTATAGCCTTCAGAGTAACAGCCATGCCTATGGACTATGACATGCTCAAGGTTTACCATAATTCGAATCTAATCAACCAAAACATGATAATCTCAGAGAATTGCAAGGAATCCATATTCGAAGCACATGAACTCTCATAAAACTTCTAAAAATATCAACTTTATATGAAGTAGAAAATTCAAAATTCAAACTTAAAGTGAAAGTACTTGAATTAAACTGGATTAAACATGAAATTAGCAACAAGCTTCACCTCTTAGCCCTAGTTGAGAGATTCTAGCCGAGCATTGTCATACTACAACTAGAACTCAATGAAAAAGACTAAAAAGTATAAAAACCTGGATTCGAGAGAGTTGCAAATGCTCCACGACAACTCTCTTCACCTCCCACAAAGTTCCTCAGCCTCTATGATGCCCTAGGAAGAGACCCTAGGTGTCCTTTTATAATGGGAAAGCTCTACCACGTCGAAATCTTTCAGAATGTGTGTAGCACTCACGCACTGCGTAGAAAAACTCGGAGCTTGAAATAAAAGGTTGCTGTTTACGCATGGCCGACCGGTCTTGACCAATCGGATTGGGCTGGCTGACCCATCATGACCGATTAGACCTGTCTGTTACCAGTCCAGTGTGCATAGAGAGGGGCCTGACCTGATGGCTGACCATTCTTGACCAGTCAGACCAAACTGGTCCTTACTCCAGCAACTTCACAAGGGGGACAGCAGGGTGGCCGACCGGTCTTGACCGATCGTTGCTCCCTTGGTCGACCGGTCATGACCGGTCAGACCTCTGTTTCTCTTCTTTTTCTTCTTTTCTTTCTTCTCTTTTCTCGTTCTTTCTTCTTCCTTCTTTGGTCCACCTTAGGCTTTCATTCAAGGGCTCCTGAATATGCTCTTTTTGGTCACCAATTGGGCGAAGTCGCTCTCATTCCTACAATCACAAAACATGCATTGGATGGGCCTTTTAAACTTGCAAACCATGCATATAATGTGATGTAATGGGCTAGATCATGTAAACCGGAGGCTTAACACTACCCACATCCTTGACTGCCTTAGAAGAGAAGATAACACCTGCTTTTATAATACAGCAAGAGTATAGGAACATAACAGATTTTGTTTCGCTTGATATAGCCCAACCAATGATCGGATTGCCTTCAAATTTGATTTATATCTTTCCTGAAACATGATCTTCCTCATAGATGGTTTAGATTGCCAAGATTATCTTCTGAATGAGCTCACCAATCAAATCAGCAACCGCCTCTTAAAATCGTAAAATTCAGGTACCTCTAGAACCAGTCATCTTACTTTCAATGTTGCGGAGCGTATAGAGGTCGGATTGATCTCAAATTTTGAACATTAGTAGAAACCTTCCTCCTCTAGATGATATATGGATTAGATTGTCCAAATCTATTCTAGAATTTGGTGGAAAAATTAGAACACTTAGGGCTTTTTATAAAATCTGCGCAGTTGGAATATTCTTTCTGAATGGTCCATTTTTCTTCAACTGGTACGATCAAACCACACATCCTTTTGACCTGAAACTTTGTGGTTATATATATATATATATATATATATATATATATATATATATATATATATATATATATATATATATATTGTGGTCTAGAAGATGGTCAGATTAGATTCTTCATATCGTTAATGATGGGCCACCTGGACCATTCCAGAGTTAAGCAGTAGAATCAGGAAAGGTTTTAAATAGTTCGTATTGTTTGGCCGCCACAGTCAATCCGTAGCTCTGATCAACACGAAACCACTTGAATTTTTTCAGCGTCAAGCTAATATTCATTATGGACAGATTGGATTTGTAATAAACATCAAAATGGGCCCCATAAATTGGGTTGAAAAATAGAAAATGGGATTGCTTGCTGTTTGAAATCCGAAAATCAGAAAGTACATGGCCGACTGGTCGGACTGGGCTGGCCAACCGGTCGGACCCAACTGGGTGTTGGTCCAGTAGCTTCTTGAGTGAGGGCCTTTGGTGGCCGACCGGTCATGACCGGTCGGACCACTCTTTAGTTTGGTTTTCTTCAACTTTTCTTCTCCTCTCCCCTTGACCGGTCGGACCACTCTTTAGTTTAGTTTTCTTCAACTTTTCTCCTCCTCTCCCCTTGCTTCTTCATTCATTCTTTTCTCCTTTCTTCCTTGTTCTTTAATGATTATTTAAAGTGGTCTTTCAGCTTCAAATAGGTGAGATCCCTCTCTCATTCCTATAATCACAAAAACATGCATTAGATGTATCTTTTAGACATAAAAACTATGCAATATGTGTGATGAATTAGGAATAAAATATCACTACAAAAAATTCCATTTTTACCGACGAATGATTTCATCGGTAATCAGTAAAATTTCGTCGGGAAATGTTTTTCCTGACGAAATTTTTCGCGGCTAACATCGTCGCAGAAAGGCCGTCGGTAAAGGTTTTTACCGACGAAATAATTTTTTCGTAGGTAATAATTGCACCATTACCGACGAAATTATTCGTCGGCCAAACATATGAATTTTGTCGGGATTGAAAATGATACGTCGGTGAAAAAACTTTTACCGACGAAATAATGCGTAGGTAAAAACATCTTAAAACTTTTACCGACGAAATATTTCGTCGGTAAAAGAGAGCGAAAACTTTTTACCGACGAAATAATGCGTAGGTAAAAACATGATAAAACTTTTACCGACGGAATAATTCGTCGGTAAAAGCATCTAAGAGCTTTTTACCGACGAAATATTCCATCGGTAAAAAGTTTTTCCTTTCTTTTACCGACGAAATATTTCATCGGTAAAAGTTTTTCCTGTCTCGGTTCCATTTGTTTTCAAAAATTCAGGAAAATTCCTGATATACACCTGTAAAAAACCTATACATTTTGAATCCTACTCACATGCACAAACATACAAACAAACAAAAAGTACATCATCCATACACAAATAATCCATTCCACATCCACAAACAAACAATATTCATCCACACACAAATATATACAAGTTAAAAGTTGTATATTAAAAAAAAATAATCAGGAAGATGAAGGCGGAGGTGGGGGAGGTGGCGGGGCATCGGCGCCAAGGCGTGCAGCGAGAGCCTGAAACATCTCCTGCATCCGTCGCTCATGCTCCTGCCGCAACTCCTCGATCCTCCTCTCCTGCTCCTCCCGTCGCCTCTCCTCCTCCTCCCTCTGCCTCTCTAGCTGCTCCCGAATCCCATCGACGACGACCCGTAGCTGCTGAACCTCTCTCTCTCTGCGATGTCAGCTCGGCGTTGACCGCTCTCACCAGCTACGGATCGGCTGGAGCCAGCTCTAGTTTGTGCCATGAGCTTAGCACCATGGCCAAGCCCACGCACATATCCAGAACGGGTGCCAAGCACCTCGCTCAGGATTTCTGGCTCACTCCGCTGACTACCATCGGGAGTGGGCTGACTGCGTATGGTGTCCATCGCCGCCTGTAATGAAAAGATATGAAATTTCATAAAAAATGACATGAATGACATTATTATCAATCAATGCGCAATTAAATTTAACAAAGTAAAGATTTTTACCCAATGCTCACTGGCTCTAGGATGAACCCAAGATCCCGTCGCCTGCCGACAGTGAGTCCCTCTGTAGAGGTCTACTGGTCCAGGCTCCTGGCCGGTGACGGAATCCCGCTGCGCAATCGAAAGGAAAAAAGACTTATAATAAATGCCAATCAAAATAATATATTAACTTAATAATCATCAATAATTTCTTACCATGTCGTAACGATGTCGTACAAATGACTTTGAACCAGCTACGTGGTTCACTTGTAACTTTTCCCTGTTCGCAGAATTTATTCTGCTCCTCTTCTGAACACATTATACAAAATACATTTCTATTAATTGCAAAATTAATTGCGAATTTAATTGTTACCGTAAGATATCGTACATGTAAATATTACCTGAAAAGCCTCCGACGAAAATCTCTCGCAGAGTATCCGCCAGTCGTCTGTACTAACGTCTGGCGGTGCGGACTGTACGGCCTCATCGTGTGTCCTGTACCGCTTGTACCGCTGGTGCAACTCTCCGCGGTACTCCTTGAACCGCTCCCTAATCATGTCGTCGACAGCATGAGAAATGTAGGGAACATTCAAATCGAATTCAAATTTATCCTGCAGTTTCGTAAATAATAAATTAAGGGAATAAACTTATTAACAATAGGACTTAACCGTAAATGAACTTTCACAAAAGAAAATTTCAATTTACTAAACTTTACCTGAAGGCGCTGACGGATGAGCTGTCGCACATCATCTGTCACGTCAGTCCAACGGGGGGTGGTGGCGGGGATCAGAGATCGGCATAGGACACCGACCTCAGACGTAAACAATCTGGCACTGTCCCCAACAGGTCTAAGGCAGTCCTGTGGGAACTCTACTGCCACCCTACCCTCACGCGTAAGTCGCTCTAAAACTAACCCACGCGTGGGTCCACGTCCTCGTCGGCTGGTAGAAGATGCTGCTGCGAAAAGATATATGTAAGTAACAATATAAACAGAAATCACTAAATAAATGTCTAGACTTACATGCAATGCCCGGTGTATGCTGAACCGAAGGATCAGATGATTGTGATGCACCGTGCGACGTCGATGCTGTCTGCGTTGCATCACGGGTGGAAGGGGTAGATCTAATGCGCGAACGACCTGATCTCCCACCTGGTGCCATGACTGAATATATCTGAAATACAAACTTATAAATTTAAACAATGTCAATGCAAGTTTATGAACATCATTGTAGAGTGAATTTGTGCTTATGCTTAGAGAAATGATAAAAATATGATTAGACCATTACACTATAATGCAAGCAGGATATAATAAAACCGTAAACAGAATATAATAAAACCGTAAACAGAATATAAAAGTTGAAAAATCCATTACACATTGTCATTCTATATTAAATACATATATCTCATTATAATACAAATCAACTTCGGATCAACTATCCGAAATACTCCCTGCGTAAGTTATCGTACGCTGCAGATGTATATTCGATGCTGTATGAAGCACTCGACATTGTTACAGCCAACATGCCAGTCACAATAGGAGAAATCTGATCTCTCGAGACTCCATTCAGATGTGCAAGTGATAATGTCGCATCTTCCATACGAAGTTTTCCACGATTATATTCCTCAATCAGGTCCGGAATTTCTTTGAGATTGTATAATCTTTCATCTGAGTCATCGTCTTCCTTCCTACATATCTCGACCAGACCGGGTATCTCTCTGGCCATACCAGAAGAATATAGGGCCGGAAAGTCCATCCGCAACAGCTGATGAAGTATGCTGCGTGCTTCCGCTACGCTCCAATTTGTGGAGGACATGATCAGAAAGCGACTTAACTGTAAATGTAGATTATCAACAAGTCAATTCAGGAAAAAAATCATGACTTGTAAAACATATATACATGTAATAATCAAATTAATCGAATTGAAAAATTACATGTAAATCTTGTATACATTTAATAATCGTCGTCTGAATCATTATCGCTTAGGACTCTTTCTTCTTCACCATCACTATCGCTGATCAGAATTTCCTCTTCATCGTCTGCAACATTGTCATCGATGAAAGCGCTATCATCTCTAACAATGTCATTTATGATTGAGGCATCAACATGATCAGGTGGCACATCATCTCTATTCAATTGCACCACATCAATATCAACATTTGGATCATTCCCTCTATCCCAAGATGGCATGTCTTCTTGGTATGTTTGTTCAACTGACGACGTTCTATTACTCCCTTCATCGTTATCTTCAACGTCTACTTCGGGAACGTCAAATATGTTCCTGCGCTTTATTTTCTGCACCACGTGCCAAGAGCCGCCTAACTTGGTGTCAGCGAGGTAGAATACTTGTTCGGCTTGGCCGGCTATGATAAATGGGTCATCTTTAAACCACTTCCGAGATAAATTTACGCTCGTGAAGTAATTATCAGTCTGTATTCCCAACTTTTTATTTCCAATGTCCCACCAATCGCATTTAAATAAGTACACCCGCTTTCTCATACAATAACTCAGCTCAATAATATCCGTCAAAACGCCATAAAAATCAATTTCGACCTCCTCATGTGTTCCCTTCACAACCACACCACTATTTTGTGTGGTCCTATATTTCTCACGCTCCTCAGTGTGGAACCGAATCCCAGTTTACAATACAACCTGTATATCTAGATACACGTCTATCAGGGCCACACGCCAGTGAGTAGAGCGCATCAGATGCATCCGCAGAGTTGCTAGTGCGCAACATCTTCATCTATCATCACGTACAGAATATAAATGTACGTTTAGGCATTTAAAATTACGTGTAAATATTGTGCAATACAACAATATTGTAAGTGTGGTGAGATAGAAGGTAAATTAAGCTTACACGTTTTGCAAACCATTCTGGAAACAAATCCTGATGCATTCGATCATAATTTGTAGGGTATTGGGACTTCATCTCCTCGATGTGTTCGCTATACACAATTGGTACGTTGTAAGCAAGAAATTTTGAGATTAAAACTGTCTGTAGATATACAATAATTATGTGCGAAGACTTACTCCAAGTACGACTCTATTTCTTCACAGTTATGCAACACATACCACCGCGCCTTCGCAAGATCCCGAGGGTCCATATCCTGAAACGTCGGCGATCCTAAAGGACGGACGTTATGTGCGAATACAGATATGAGTCCTTGTTCATGCTCCTGCCCTGCATCGGCATTACGATCTTCTCGGTTAAATCTAGTCTCTATGCCACGAAGATACATGGAGCAAAATGTCAGGCACTCATTATCAATGTACGCCTCAGCAATGGATCCCTCTGGACGTGCCTTATTCCTCACATATTGTTTTAATGTGTGAAGGTATCTGTACACAAAATCAATATGTTTAAGACATGAAAACATGGATATACGTAGTTTATGGAATGAAAAAAAATTTATGATCATTGTTCTATCACCTTTCGATCGGATACATCCAACGATATTGTACTGGGCCTGCAAGCTTCGCTTCGTGCGGTAAGTGAATCGTTAGGTGTACCATGACATCGAAAAACGCAGGTGAAAAAATTCTTTCAAGTTTGCAAAGGATTACGATAATATCCTTCTCCAGTCGTTTAATAACCTCTACATTTAAAGATTTCGAACACAAATCCTTAAAGAATATCCCCAACTCAATCAGCGTAGCACTGACATCCTTGTTAAGGAATCCACGAATCGCAACCGGTAGTAGGCGTTGAAGAAGGACGTGACAGTCATGACTTTTCATTCCTGTTACCTTACAGTCCGTAATGTTGACGCGCCGAGAGATATTCGATGCATACCTGTCTGGAAATTTCACCTTGTTCAACCATTCACATACACGTTTTTTCTCTAGTTTTGTCAATGTGTAGCATGCTGCTGGTATAGTATATGAATTTCCATGTGGCTGCAAGTGCAACTCTTTCCTTAAACCCATTGGTTGTAGATCCAATCAAGCCTTAAAACTGTCTTTTGTTTTCTTCTCTATGTTCATCAATGTTCCAAAGACATTGTCACATATATTCTTCTCAATATGCATGACATCCAAGTTGTGTCGTAATTTCAGATGACTCCAATAAGGCAACTAAAAAAAAATGCTCTTCTTCCTCCAGTTGTACTCCAATACTGTACGTTTTCTCTTCTTCAAGTGCGGTGCCTTACCAAATCTAACTTCTTCAATGTTACTCAGCTGTTGTAACACATCTTCTGCAGATAGTTCTTTCGGTGGTGGCCTATGATCTTGTTTGCCATCAAAGATTACCGTCTTCCTGCGCCAATTATGATCCCTCGGAAGGAAGCGACGATGGCCCATATAACACGTTTTCTTACCATGCTTCAATGACAATGAACAAGTCTCAGTACTACATGTAGGACAAGCCAACTTTCCCTTCGTGCTCCACCCAGACAAATTTCCATATGCAGGGAAGTCATTTATTGTCCACAAAATCGCTGCGTGCAATCGAAACGTCTGTTCTGCAAAAGTGTCATACGTCTGGACACCTTGACTCCACAACTCGTTTAACTCATCTACTAACGGTCGGAGATACACATCAATGTCATTCCCTGGTGACTTGGGTCCAGGAATAAGCAACGACATCATAAAAAATGATTCCTTCATACACAACCAAGGAGGTAAATTGTAGGGCATAAGTATCACTGGCCACATACTGTACGAGCTACTCATATTACCAAATGGATTAAAACCATCACTTGCAAGACCTAGCCGAACATTGCGAGAATCCTCTGCAAACCAGTCATATTGCTTATCAAAATGTTGCCAGGCTTCAGAGTCAGCGGGATGCCTCAATGTATTATCATCATGAAGGCGTTTCTCCTTATGCCACCTCATATCTTCAGCCGTCTTGCTCGACGTAAACAATCTTTGTAATCTGCGTTTCAATGGAAAGTACCTTAACACCTTTTGTGGAATTTTCTTACGCTTAGCTTCGTCATATTTCCACCTAGACTCTCCACATTGTGGACACTCCAATGATATCTTGCATATCGTCAATATCTTCATCCTCGTCATTACACACAATTGGGTCAGCAAGGACTTCAGTGGCCTCAACTCTTTGGTGGAAGTCTTCACCATGATGAATCCACCAAGTGTAACCCTGGTCAATCCCAACTATGAACAAATCATCTTCCACTTTGTCCAATGTCTTGTGAATCATGTTCTTGCATTTTCGGCATGGACACCTAATTCTATTACCTGAATCTGCCCGATCTCTCGCAAATTCCATGAACTCCTTAACACCTTCTTTATACTCTGGGCCAAACCGATTCTTAGCTTGCATCCAACTCTTATCCATATCTACAATGCAAAGATTAGAGTCAGGTTTAGTTTAGGTGACATGAGTTTAGGATTAGGTTTAGTCATAGGTTGAGATTTTCGGGTTCGGGATTGGATTTCGGGTTAGGTTTTCATATCTGGGTCTAGGTTTATGTTAGGTGAATGGATTCAGGAATAGGTGTAGGTTTAGTTTAAGTGATTTGAATATAGGATTAGGCTTAGGTATACGTTGAGATTTTTGGGTTCGGGATCGGGTTTCGGGTTAGGTTTTCGTGTTTGGGTTAAATTTTAGGTTAGGCGAATGGATTTAGGAATAGCTGTAGGTTTAGTTTAGGTAATTTGAGTTTAGGATTAGGTTTAGGCATAGGTTGAGATAGTCGGGTATGGGATTGGATTTCGGGTTAGGTTTTCATGTTTAGGTCTAAGTTTAGGTTAGGTGAATGGATTTAGGAATAGGTGTAGGTTTAGTTTAGGAGATTTGAGTTTAGGATTAGGTTTAGGCATAGGTTGAGATTTTTGGGTACGGGATCGGGTTTAGGGTCGCATTTTCGTGTTTGGGTCTAAGTTTAGGTTAGGTGAATGGATTTAGGAATAGGTGTAGGTTTAGTTTAGGAGATTTGAGTTTAGGATTAGGTTTAGGCATAGGTTGAGATTTTTGGGTACGGGATCGGGTTTAGGGTCGCATTTTCGTGTTTGGGTCTAAGTTTAGGCTAGGTGAATGGATTTAGGAATAGGTGTAAGTTTAGTTTAGGAGATTTGAGTTTAGGATTAGGCTTAGGTATAGGTTGAGATTTTTGGGTTCGGGATCGGGTTTAGGGTCGCATTTTCGTGTTTGGGTCTAAGTTTAGGCTAGGTGAATGGATTTAGGAATAGGTGTAGGTTTAGTTTAGGAGATTTGAGTTTAGGATTAGGTTTAGGCATAGGTTGAGATTTTTGGGTACGGGATCGGGTTTAGGGTCGCATTTTCGTGTTTGGGTCTAAGTTTAGGCTAGGTGAATGGATTTAGGAATAGGTGTAGGTTTAGTTTAGGAGATTTGAGTTTAGGGTTAGGCTTAGGTATAGGTTGGGATTTTCGGGTTCGGGATCGGGTTTAGGGTCGCATTGTCGTGTTTGGGTCTAAGTTTAGGCTAGGTGAATGGATTTAGGAATAGGTGTAGGTTTAGTTTAGGAGATTTGAGTTTAGGATTAGGTTTAGGCATAGGTTGAGATTTTTGGGTACGGGATTGGATTTCAGGTTAGGTTTTCATATTTGGGTCTAGGTTTATGTTAGGTGAATGGATTCAGGAATAGGTGTAGGTTTAGTTTAAGTGATTTGAATATAGGATTAGGCTTAGGTATAGGTTGAGATTTTCGGGTTCGGGATCGGGTTTCGGGTTAGGTTTTCGTGTTTGGGTTAAAGTTTAGGTTAGGCGAATGGATTTAGGAATAGGTGTAGGTTTAGTTTAAGTGATTTGAATTTAGGATTAGGCTTAGGTATAGGTTGAGATTTTCGGGTTCGGGATCGGGTTTCGGGTTAGGTTTTCGTGTTTGGGTCTAAGTTTAGGTTAGGCGAATGGATTTAGGAAGAGGTGTAGGTTTACTTTAAGTGATTTGAATTTAGGATTAGGCTTAGGTATAGGTTGAGATTTTCGGGTTCGGGATCGGGTTTCGGGTTAGGTTTTCGTGTTTGGGTTAAAGTTTAGGTTAGGCAAATGGATTTAGGAATAGGTGTAGGTTTAGTTTAAGTGATTTGAATTTAGGATTAGGCTTAGGTATAGGTTGAGATTTTCCGGTTCGGGATCGGGTTTCGGGTTAGGTTTTCGTGTTTGGGTTACAGTTTAGGTTAGGCGAATGGATTTAGGAATAGGTGTAGGTTTAGTTTAGGTAATTTGAGTTTAGGATTAGGTTTAGGCATAGGTTGAGATAGTCGGGTACGGGATTGGATTTCGGGTTAGGTTTTCATGTTTGGGTCTAAGTTTAGGTTAGGTGAATGGATTTAGAAATAGGTGTAGGTTTAGTTTAGGTAATTTGAGTTTAGGATTAGGTTTAGGCATAGGTTGAGATAGTCGGGTACGGGATTGGATTTCGGGTTAGGTTTTCATGTTTGGGTCTAAGTTTAGGTTAGGTGAATGGATTTAGGCATAGGTGTAGGTTTAGTTTAGGAGATTTGAGTTTAGGATTAGGTTTAGGCATAGGTTGAGATTTTTGGGTACGGGATCGGGTTTAGGGTCGCATTTTTGTGTTTGGGTCTAAGTTTAGGCTAGGTGAATGGATTTAGGAATAGGTGTAGGTTTAGTTTAGGAGATTTGAGTTTAGGATTAGGCTTAGGTATAGGTTGAGATTTTCGGGTTCGGGATCGGGTTTCGGGTTAGGTTTTCGTGTTTGGGTTAAAGTTTAGGTTAGGCGAATGGATTTAGGAATAGGTGTAGGTTTAGTTTAGGTAATTTGAGTTTAGGATTAGGTTTAGGCATAGGTTGAGATAGTCGGGTACGGGATTGGATTTCGGGTTAGGTTTTCATGTTTGGGTCTAAGTTTAGGTTAGGTGAATGGATTTAGGCATAGGTGTAGGTTTAGTTTAGGAGATTTGAGTTTAGGATTAGGTTTAGGCATAGGTTGAGATTTTTGGGTACGGGATCGGGTTTAGGGTCGCATTTTCGTGTTTGGGTCTAAGTTTAGGTTAGGTGAATGGATTTAGGAATAGGTGTAGGTTTAGTTTAGGAGATTTGAGTTTAGGATTAGGTTTAGGCATAGGTTGAGATTTTTGGGTACGGGATCGGGTTTCGGGTTTGGTTCTCGTGTTTGGGTCTAGGTTTAGGTTAGGTGAATGGATTTAGGAATAGGTGTAGGTTTAGGTTAGGTGACATGAGATTAGGTTTAGGGCATAGGTTTGGATTTGCGGGTTCGGGATCGGGTTTAGGGACGCATTTTCGTAGCTTATAGGGCCCCGGTTTAGAGTTAGATGAATTGAGTTTAGGTTTCGGTTTAGGTATAGCTTATAGGTTTTAGTTTTAGGTTTATGGTTTCGGGTTTTAGTTATAGGAAATGGACAGCTTCATCATGGTCATAACAGCGGTTCCCACCTTCCAGGGACCCCCGCTCAACAACCGGATAGCTCCGACGCACATCCGGGTCTGCTCCATTAATTTCGAGCTAATACATAAACACGGGCCTGTCCAAATGGCCAGGCCACCCATATTGCTGTCCATAGGAAATGGACAGCTTCATCATCATGGTCATAACAGCGGTTCCCACCTTCCAGGGACCCCCGCTCAACACCCGGATAGCTCCGACGCACATCCGGGTCTGCTCCATTAATTTCGAGCTAATACATAAACACGGGCCTGTCCAAATGGCCAGGCCACCCATATTGCTGTCCATAGGAAATGGACAGCTTCATCAATCATGGTCATAACAGCGGTTCCCACCTTCCAGGGACCCCCGCTCAACACCCGGATAGCTCCGACGCACATCCGGGTCTGCTCCATTAATTTCGAGCTAATACATAAACACGGGCCTGTCCAAATGGCCAGGCCACCCATATTGCTGTCCATAGGAAATGGACAGCTTCATCACCATGGTATAAACCGCGGTTCCCACCTTCTAGGGACCCCCGCTCAACATCAACATCAATCAACTACTCTTAATCACAAGTATCATGTTCGTCATCTAATTTGCCACTAAATGATAATATAATAAAATCAGTCGCCCATCCAAGGATGGATAGATTGAAATGCTATCATTATTTCCATTTAAATGCCTAAGCCTAAATTTCGACAGCATCTCCCCCTATCTCTCCAGATATATTTATCTTACATTTAATTTCCACGTCAACTATCCACACATTGTGTGGATTAAATTGACAATGGAATTAAACATAAGAAACATATCCAGAGAGAATAGGAGAGTTACCGCACGAAACTAATGACAAAGCATGTAAATGACAAACAACGATAACATTCCAATCTATCCAACCTTGGACTGTCCAACAGGACAATTTGGCAGATTTCTATACCTCCAAAACACACTTTATCTATGCTCGGCAATATAGAAATCTCCAAATGGGCTAACTGATTCTATTATACTACCATTTGTGGACAAAAAATAACTATTAATAATAAGCCAAATACATCCACAACATACATCCACATAAATCAACCATGGGTAGCTCCAACGCACATCCCGGGTTTGCTCCATCAATTCCAGATACACAAGCACATAAAATGACAGAATCATCAACACCATGAATCAAGTCTAATCAAATACCTAATGACTGCTACTTTCTCAACAAATAAGTATGTATGGGGCCCACCATGGGAATCGGATTGCGTGCAGAGTAACTCTGCACGCTCTTATCATGTAGAGTAAATTCAGTTGGGCCCACCTAGAATGTATGTGATTTATCTATTCCGTCCTTATGTTTTTTCAGCTCATTTTAGTGGTTGAGCCCAAAATTTAAGCATATCCAAATCTCAAGTGGACCATGCCATGGGAAATCGTGGGAATAATGATTTCCACCATTCCCAGACCTACAGTGATCATTATTTGTCATCCAACCTGTTCATAAGATCACATGGATATGGATGAAGGGAAAACACAAATATCAGCTTGATCCAAAACTTCTGTGTCCTCTAAGAATTTTTCAATGATAGACATTCAGTTCACACTTGTGCTGTGGTCCACTTTAGATTTTGATATGCTTCATTTTTTGGCACCAGCGGTTCCCATCTTCGGGGGCCCCACAGCCAGTGGACAGCGACGGTGGGCCCCACAGGCACTGGATAGCGACGTGGGCCCCACAGGCAGTGGACAGCGACCGTGGGCCCCACAGCCAGTGGACAGCAACGGTGGGCCCCACAATTACGTATTTCATTTTTTTTTAATTTGTAAAACAAAATTTTGGATTTTAAATTTTTAAATCCCTAATTAGGGATTTTAATTTTGAAATCCCTAATTAGGGAATTTTAATTTCGAAATCCCTAATTAGGGATTTAATAAATCAGTGGGCCCCACCAAATTGTAGACAGCTAAGGTGGACCCCACATGCAATGCACTATGGAAAGCGACGGTGGGACCCACATGCAAATAGAAAGCGACGGTGGGACCCACCAACATGCATTGGACAGCGATGGTGGGACCCACATGCATTGGATTTTGGGAGTGGGCCCCACAATCAACAACGAGGAGAGAGGGAGCGAGGGGAAATGGAGCAAGAAGAAAGGGGGAGAGGCTTACCGGAGGAGGCGGCGGCGCACGGAGGTCGGTGGAGGCGAGGGGCGACCGGCGACACTGGTCGGCTGGGGGGGTCGTCGGCTGAGGCGGTGGGCCGCCGGTGACGTTGACGGCCGGCAGTCGGAGATGAGGGAGAGCCGAGATGGGTGGGCCGGCCGGAAGCGCTCGCGAGAGAGAGAGGAGAGAGAACAGAGCGAGAGTGAGAGAGAGGAGAGAAATGAGGGAGGCCGATCGGGTAAGTGAAATAAAAGACTTTTACCGACGAAAATTTTCGTCGGTGAAAGCATAGTTTTCGTCGGTAAAAGTCCTCTTTTTCACTTGGGCGGGAAACATCAATATTATTACCGACGAACATTTTTGTCGGTAAAAATGACTTTTGCCGACGAAAAATTTCGTCGGTAAAAGTCATCTTCCTTACCTTACGCAGATACCACACATTATTACCGACAGACAATAATCGTCGCCAAAAAAAGACTTATACCGACGAAAATGTTCGTCGGTAAAAGCCAAATTTCTTACTTTTTTCTTTAGCGACGGGTAATTTCGTCGGTAATAAACTTTTTACCGACGAAATCATGATTTCGTCGGTAAAAGGGTGTGCTGGTATGTATTTTACCGACGAATACCTCATTTCGTCGGGGAAATGGCTTTTTACCGACGAAAACAATTTCGTCGGTAATACTTTCGTCGGTAAAACACCGTTTTCCTGTAGTGTATGTATAATTCATGTCTCAACACCCCTAAGCCTATGTATGAGAGCTGTCACTCCTCACAGCTATAAATACCCCATTTCTCATTTTTTTCATCATCCATCAGCTTCGAGTCCTCCTCTACAAGAAGCCACTCATCTCCACCCCCTTTAGCACATTCCTCCACCAAGGAGAGCTCGAGTGAGTGAAGAGTCTAGCCCTGGTCTAGCCTAGCCTGACCCATGGTCCAAGCCTCTCAAGCTACCCAAGTCCCAATCCTAGCCACTCGATCTAACCCTTGCAACCCTTCGTCCATTTAGCCATGCATATACCAGCATCATCTCATTCGCATCTAGCATAGTGCAACATTTATTATTCTTCCAACCCCCTGCTTATCATCCACTACAAAAAGTTGATCAGGTTTTAGCATATGCTTTGAGGCTCGCCGGCTTGCCCAAATATTGCCCATCAGAAACTCTGACCGATTAAACACGATATAATGCATTTAGCATAAACACCTGTCAGTTCGAGCGTGTGCTCTGCCGTTTGTCGATTTAATCAGAACCTACCCATTGGAAACTCTTACTGATCAGATTCATATTCATGCATTATATCATCCATGAGAATGTACGATGATCGATTCAAACTTTTAAGGAGTTAGATTTTATAAAGTAGAGACCGTACTTTCGTATAGGCAGGGGGGGTGCCTAACAACTTCCCTACTCTATAATTGTGATTCCTTACCTCGAATCTCTGACCGTAGATCAAATGAGTCATTCCAGAGGAAAGGATCTTCAGATCCCTATCTCTAACATTTTTGCACTGTCTAGCCGACTGTAGATTCAAAGTAACTGGCTAGTGGCAACACCAGTCTTATATGAACCTATCCAAACATATTAAAAAAAAATCGAAAAAACCCTTGAGAAAGAGGCGAGCCCATGGAAGTACTGATTCGCGCCCTCAAAAGGGGAAACGTGGACCACCAATGTTCACCGAAAGATAGTGATTTTGTGTGTGGGTTTTGTGAACAATTCAACACTTAGCATTCATCTAATCATGCATTTAAATAATTCAACAAGATGAGTTCAAAAGCATAAATAGAAATGTGCACAAATGAAAATCACAAACACAAGCATATATAGTGGTTCGACAACTTGTCTACTCCACTTCCGATTAATGCACTCACTCCTTGAGTGACCGAATTTCACTATCACAATGGTTTTAAATTAGGTTCACCATAAACCTTTACAACCTACACAAGGTACTACACATTTCACACTCGTTGGTAACCTACACAAAGTCTTGTTCTACACAAGGACAACACACATATGCTCTTGTCGGAGACTTATATAAGGACTTATTGAGTTTGGATCATAAACTCTACACTTGTTCTACACAAGGACTTATAATGGTTTTCTAGGCTAACCAAAAACCTCGATCCTACATAAGAACTGGCTCCAAAAGAGTCTAAGTTGGTTTCTATCAGCTAACCAACAACCACTATGGTCCTATATAAGGACCTACGTTTACTCACGCCATAGGATTCCTATAGAGACTAACACATACGCACCTATGTTCAATAAATTTTGAATTTGCGGTTTTACCACGAGTAAAGATACTTGGAGATATGCCTAAAATCCTGGAGGGGGGTGAATGGGACTTTTTAAATATTCTTGCTAATTTTAAAAATAGAATTGCATTCACACTTCAATTAACAATTACGAACTAGCAAGTGAAGACAATTGATTAAACAGTTGATATGCATGATTGTACTAATCACTCAAATATGGCATATGAGCATTTTTATTAATCAATAGATAAGCTTTCAGATAAGCATTAATAGACAAGACATTATAATGGACAAAATGCATTCACCACATTACGCAAGATGTATAGTGGTTCGACAATGAGTCTATTCCACTCCCGGTTCGAGTGCTCAACTCCTTTGAGCACACCGGCATTCACTATCAGAGATTTTAAACGAGGTTCACCTCTCAACCTTTACAACCTACACAAGGACTAATCCTACATAAGGACCATGTTCGCTTCCCCAAGTGTAGGGTTGCGATGTAGTAATAATTCGGTAGAGACCGAGATCGTTCTCAGGGACTTGTTAGGAATTCACAAAATTACTTCTAATATTCTCTAATTGCGAGTTAACCAAACAGATTTCTAGAATTGAATGTAAATATAATTCTTAAACTAAAAGTGAATGCAATCAATATAAAAGAACACTAGGGGTTCAAGGATCCACTTATAGCAATCCTCGATGCATAATTCGCTGTGGTTTCCCAACTACACAACTAGAATCAAAATCAAATCCTATCTAGTCGGATGATAGAGCAGGTCGTAACATACAATCTGTCATATGTGTGATTTATATACATGATTCCCTCAATTCAAGTTAAGACTTGAGCAAACTCAATTGCATAGGTCAATCCTAGTTCCAATAGATTAAGATCACAATCATAATCATCATTAAACTCTGTCACAAAGCCTAATTAGATCATGACTTAAACTTCATTCAAATCACATACACAATCAACACATAATTCAAAAATTAGAACAAAAAGATAGAACTTTGGTTAAAGCTCCCACATGAAAATCCAAGTCTAAAGCGTATTGAATCTGATTCCTCAGAGCGTACAGGTCTAGAACTATACAAAACAATTAAGAAGTAAAGCAATTCTTCCAAACATTTATGAGCCATCATAAGATTAAGAAAAACTACTTAGAACTTTATTCAAACTTCTATAAACCATTGTTCTTCAATAAATCCAACTTGAAACCAAAACAAACGAATTAAAACATCTCAGATTCACTACAAGCTTCACCTCTTAGCCCTAGCTAAGAGGTTTAGCCGTTCATGATCCAAGGAAGCATGTAAACAACTAAAAACATGAACTAGAAAATACAAATTAGAGGGAGTTGTGGAACTCTGATTCTGACTTCCACCGCCTCCCACCTTCGTATATCTCTCCTCAGATACCTTAGCTACAATCTGTTAATGCACTTTTCTGTGGCATACTAGTGCACCTTGTTTGTCAATCACTTACGTCAATGAGTCTAGTGTCGGTTAAGCCCAATGAAGACGAAGACCGAAGACTTAGATGGCCCCGCTGCATCAAGGAAGAAGAATCAGGTAAAAGTGATGCCTTGATGTGCCTTAACCTTGACCAAAACCCAACCCTTAACCTCTTTGATGACCTTAACCATATTAGGGAACCTTTAGTCATCATAGATTGGCCCTAGGTATCCCAAAACATCACCTAAATATTGGCCTAGGCGAGAGGGTTGAAGAATGGATGGGTCAGCAAAACATTGGGCTGAACCCAGGCCTGTCCGACCGGTCAAGACCGGTCGGACAGACAGTCCAGATTGGACAGTAGCTACTGGAATGAGATGGCCATTGGGCCGACCGGTCGTGGACCCTTGGCTGACCGGTCTTGACCAATCGTGCAGACCATTCTCCTTAAGACAACAAGCTTCTGTCTTTGCACTGGCCTATGGCCAACCGGTGGTGGACCCTGGACGACCGATCATGGCCCCTGGCCGACCAGTCGTGCGACCGGTCGGCACTAGCCGTTTTCTGCCCGTTTTGTATCCATTGTGCACTTTTCTATATAAGGGCTTGGCTTGTTTTAAGGCGTAAGAGAGGGGATTTTGAGGAGATAGGAGCCACCATTGTTGAAGATCATTAAGAGCCCTATTCCTAACCCAAACAAGTGATCTTCCTTGTGATTCATCACAAGTATGGAGCATTCAAAGCTCAAGAAGAAGATGTACTTGTCGCTATTTTGATCTCTAAAGATTGGATTGATCTTGATAGTCATATTCCTATCCAATACTCTATGATGAGATCGTTGTAGGTGAGACTCTCTAGGCAACCCATTCCCATGAGTTGTAGAGATCTCAAACCTACCCTCCCTAGCACCTTGGGCATCTCTAATGGAGCATCACATGTAAGGTAGCTGATCTTGGATCTGAAGCCTTGGCAAAGCGGCGGCGTCAAAGATCGGGGGAGCACAAGGGGAGCTAATTCAAGCACGGGAGAGCGAGAAGAAGCAACCCAAAGCGGCGCTACAAAGGGGCTCAATCCGACAAGTAAGGTTGTCTTGTTAGGAGTCCATCCACTCAATTCCCTGTGGGGGTTGAGTGTAGAGTTTTTTTGACAAACTCGACCTAGGGTCGTTAGCCGATCCTTGGCCTATTAGTTGGGCCTAAAATCTAGGGTCATTAGCAGATCCTTGGCCTGTTAGTCGGCCTAAATTCAGGGACGTCAGCCGTTCCTTGGCTCGTTAGTCGGCCTAAACAAAGTCTCCAAGGGGGAGCCACCAACATGGGTGCAAACGTGTAGGTTGGGAGGAACCTGTAAGCTCCCCGGTTGGGTGGATCCGATTTAAAACGGTGAATACCAGCTGGGAAAATCCGAAGTAGGTGTTACGATGACCGGAACGACTTCTGCAGCTGCGAACTGTCACCATTACTATCCCTAACTAAAAAAGTTTCATCAGAGATGAAACTCCAAACCTTGGTTGGGAGGAACCAGATTTAAACTCTCCAGTGAATGCCGAGGTGCTCAAAGGGGTTGAGTACTTGAACCGGGAGTGGAGTAGACAAGTAGTCGAACCACTATACATCCTTGTGTTTGTGATTATTCTTGAGCACATTTCTCTTTATGCATTTTGTTTAATTGGTTAATTATGAATGCTTAGTTAGGAATGCATGCTAGGCACTTGATAGGCACATCCAAACTCACAAGATGTACTTTCACTACCTCATGTTGACTTGAGCATTTCTTGATCCATCCTCTATAGTCCACATGAGTTGTTTAGACTAGGTTGCTGATTGCACTTATCATTTGCTAGTCTTTTAATTGGACCCACTTAGGCTTGGAAGCCGAAGTGTTAATCGCTTACGTAGTTTGATTTGTTAAAATTGTTAAGTAGGCGAAAAGATTTTAAAAGGTCCTAATCACCCCCTCCTATTGGTTTAGCCATAATTCTAGTTGCTCTTTAAGCTTTCGCACGTGTATGCATAGGGTGTCGTGTTAGACTACCCGACGCAATTTCACAATCCCTAGGTCCCCTTTGATAGTGGAGAGGTCCTACCGCCTCAGAATCTTTTAGATTTCCGCAGTACTTACGCACTTGCACACAAAAATCGGAGCTTCAAGTGGAAACTGCTAAATTCCCGCTGTAATACACTGGTCGACCAGTCTAAACCAGTCGGACCTATTTTCTGCATATTTTCTTCTTTCTTTCTTCTCTCTTTGCTCTCTTCTTTCTTTGGCCCACCTTGGGTCTTCATTCAAGGGTTCTAAATGGATCTTTTTAGCCATCAATTGGGCGAAGTCCCTCTCATACCTACAATCATAAAACCAGGCATCAGAGTAGTCTTTAAGCTTGAAAACCATGCATAGTTGGCGGTGAAATGGGGTTAGAATATACATATTTAAGCACTCAACAGACCACACACATATTCTCCCGTGTTAGAGGCCTATGCAAGGACTTCCAAGTCCTACACAAGGACACACATGTCCTACTCAAGGATAACACCGAGATGGGTCACAATCTCTAGACCCCAATCTCAACAAGAAGGGAAAATCAAACAGTGGACTCAATAAGCTTAATCACTTACAAGAGATCAACCCCGATACAACGCATTTGATTGAAGAAGCTTCGTCTTGAAAGAATGATCTCTTCTTCAGCTCCCTCGATCAGTAACCTTGCATTGATTGATGGCTTGTAACTTCCAAGGAGAGGGATTAGGGTTTGGAGAACTTATTGTGGGATATAGCTTTTATATGAGGAATGGGTTCTACCTAAACCACCATTAATGGCATTGATGACAAGAATATGATTATTTGGAGTTGGTCAAGAAGCCATTAAAGAGGGGTTGAGTTCATGATTCAATCCAAGCTTTGAATGCACTTTAATGTTGGTCAAATCAACATGGATTGAAGTTTGAACTCAATAAATCTAAAGGAATGAGAGACAAGAATCACAAGGAAGAAGCCCAAACAAACCCTATAAGTTGCTCAAGATGCTCCTTCTAAGATCCAAGCAAGATGGCTATATAGAGTGGTATACAACAGATAGAAAACGACCAGCTTGATAGGATCGGAAGGAGTTCCGATCGATCGATCATAAGAATCAACACATTTTTTATTTTGCTAAAATAGATTCTCCGATTGATTGGAAATGTGTCCAGATGTATGATGGAATAGTGCTGGACATTTTTCCGATTGATCGGATGATCCTCCGATTGATTGGAAGCACCTAGTCCAATTGATCGGACATATCTCTGATTGATCTGAATAATGTCCAGAGAGGTTGAAGTTTTGTTGCACGTTTGTCTAATTGATCGGGCATATACTCTGATCGATCGGACATCAATCGAAACTAATTCTGATGGATCGGGATTCCATCAGAAACAACAGATAAAGAATATATTCTGATTTTCAACAACTGCTAGGACAAATGATTCCATAGCTGATCTATATGGAAGAGGGACTATAAAGAGGGCTATAAGGATGTTCCTAAGTGGGTTTGGCCATCTATAGTAGAGGGTTTTGGGATAAATGGTTTAGGGAAAAAGGATTGAGGCTGGACCGGACATGCGATCTTCTTGAATGAATTTTGCCGAAGATGTCCCAGGACTTCAATCTTCAGCAGCAAGTGGTTTTACAGACTTGACGATACACTAAACATGGTAATTGACTAATCTTACATTAACAATCTCCCCCTTTGTCAATTACAGGACAAAACCAATACCTTATAAGTCTTGGTACATACTAAAGACTTTTCCTAAACACTAAAACCAAAAAAAAAAAAAAAATACATTGAACATGTCATAAGAAATAAATTGCATTATACATAGACATGACCCAATACATATAAAATGTACAGACACAATGTATGGACTAGGCTTCACACAAGCTCCCCATAAATCCCTGCACACGAAAGATCAACAAAAAATAATACGAACCTTTTGGTGGGATAACTTCTCCCTCTTTTTGTCAATTATTGACAAAGGTTAGAACAATTCAGCATAGAAAATATGTCACAGACTGAAATAAAAGGGAAGGATAGATATGAAGTGCCGAGGGAGAAAGCCAAACACAAATGGTCATAAGAGGATATACAATAATGTATCAATAAGCATAGTGGGCATATAGCCCAAGCAACCGACCTCCCCTAATGTTATGTATATCATGACCAACCGACATCACTATATATACAAACCAAAATGGGGCAAGAAGCCAGATAAAGGAGAATCCAATAAGCACAAGTATATATAGGCATATAGATAGACAGCTAGGAATCATAAAAAGAGAATAGCCTATAGAAAAGCATTGAAACATAGCCATTGATCCTCAAGATAAGTGATATCCAAAATGATGTGAGAGAGTTAACTAAGTGATCATCAAAATATTCAAAAAAATTCTATCAATAACAGAAAGTTTAACCGATGAAAGTGCATAGATTGTGTGGCAAAGTTGCCAAAAAGATACTCTCGACCATGCACACAATATACTACCTGAGCCAGACACAAATAAAACTATTGAGTGGGGCCTGAGACATCATCCTGCCAGCAAGAGAGAGCATAGGTGAGGCGCTGAATTGCGTCGTGGACTGACTGCATCATGCTCTCAAGTCGAGTCATCCTCTCTCCATGCTGAGCTAAGGTGTACTCCACATGATCAAGTTGTGTTATGATTTGCTCCGAGTGGACGGGAGGAGGTGGTGGGGTAGAAGTGGCCTCAGATTGAAGACATGTCTTCACAGAGCGTCGAGCGGGAGTCGGTGTCGGGGCCGAGGATTCACCATGAGTGGCAGAGGTCACATGTGTGGGACTATGCGAGAAATCACAATCTTCAATGTTGACCTCTTTTGGCAACTGCATCTTTTTAATATTGAGATCTTGGAACTTAGGACGTGGGACGGGATGGACCACAACATTTGTAAATCTGCAATCTTGGGCCAACAGGGTAATAATCTATCCAAATGGAATTTTGTTTCGGGAGTTATGTAAAGTGTCTAAGATGTTATGCAGGATGATGGAGGGCAGACATAAATGAGTCCCATGGGCAACATGATAGAGCATGTTGACCATATGTGCAGTCAGGTCGGACTTGTTGGTGCTTCGAGGATAAACATTTGTGCTAAAGATTTGATGAAGTACTCGCAAGTGATTGGACATTTCTAATGCACGTAGGGCACTCCCATCGACCCATTCAGGATTGCGACCCCGTCATAAATACCAAGTCCAATCAGCTCGAAGAGTGGGATCTAAGAGATTATCCTTAGGCTGAGGAGCTGAGGACATAAGAATACCAATCAGATCAGCAATTCATTGTGCCGTGACCTTCACAACATGCCCGCCAACAATAGCTTCACATGATGGAGGATTTCTAACCAGATTAATGATTTTGGAGAGAAACACATAGACTACCTCTGGGTGTGCCACGCCCCCAAACCTCGGCACACCTTCCCAGCCAATTCGTTCAAGTAATGCTGGGATATCAAGGGACTCAACACATGATACGACCACCTCTCGCTCATATATGATTGTTTGGAATTGTAGGCGAGAGAGGGTAGATATGACATTAGATGTCGCAGGACTCCCAGGGGTATCTGTGGGTGTGGCAGGAGGTGGAGAGCCATGAGAAGGTCGAGAAGTCGGAAGCTTCTTTGACCTAGTGGTGGTGAATGGCTTGGCATCCACTTTGGTCTTGCCCTTTGGGTCTTTCGGCATGATTTTCAAGGATGGAATGACAATGGAAGCAACAAAACAACCAGTGAAAGATAAGAAATCAAGGACCCTGGCAGAAACGACTCCTAAACCCAACAACAATGAACAAATAGAGCAGTCGGAAGGAGAAACAAGATGGGGAACAAAGGAACCCTTACCAAGGAGTGTTAGGAGACCACATAATATGCAAATGAGAGCTCTACTGGACTTACATTACACCAGACAGACCTCAAGAGAAAAACCCTAGCAGAGGGATTTTTTAGAAGACAACAAAAAATAGGAAAAAAATGAATGAGACACCTGATTTTTAAAAGCCCCTGCCCGATATTTTCGATCGATCGAAACATGGAAATCCTTCTAGTAGGATTTCAATAAGCTCATTTTGAAAACCTGTTTCAAATGATGATTTAGACCATTTTATGCAAAAATGAAGCATTTATGCTGGAAATTATGAACATTCATTTGAAATATGAGGCCAATACCTTGGATATACTTATATGTATACAAAGCTAGTAAGCTAGATTAAGCATTCCCTACACCAATGGATTTCTGAAGGTTTGCAAAGCGAACTGAGTCCAAGGGTTTTGTTAGGATATCGGTTAGTTGATTCTCTGTAGGCACATGTTCAAGAGATTAGATATGATATTCGACTAGTTCTCGAATAAAATAATGCCTAATATTGATGTGTTTAGTGCGCGAGTGCTGAACAAGATTTTTCGAAATATTTATGGCATTAGTATTGTCGCAAAATAGTGTCATTGTGCCTTAGTTAATCCCATAATCTGTCAAGGTTTATTTCATCCATAATAATTGTGCACAACAACTTCCGGCAGCTATATACTTTGCTTTGGCTATAGATAGAGAGATGGAGTTCTGTTTCTTACTATGCCATGCAATTAGACAGTTTCTAACATAGAAACATCCACCACTAGTTGATTTACGATCATTAATGTTACCTGCCCAATCAGCATCTGAATACCCTGCAATGTCTGTGGATAAATCAAATGGGTACCAAAGTCCTTATTTAGTGGTGCATACTACAAACTAGATGATACGCTTAACAGTGGTGAGGTGAAATTCTTTAGGATTAGCCTAAAAACGAGCACATGCACCTACACTAAATGCAATGTCTGGTATGCTAGCAGTGAGATAGAGAAGACTACCATTCATGCTTCTGTAAAGGTGTTGATGTACACTTTTCCTTGCTAGATCTTTCGATAGTTTAACAGTGGTGCTCATAGGTGTAGTGTGTGATCGACCAGAGTCTAAGCCAAATCTCTTAACAAGGTCTCTAGCATACTTTGTTTGGGTAATGAATATACTTGATGCAAGTTATTTTACTTGTAAACCTAGAAACATGTGAAGTTCTCCTACCATACTCATTTCAAATTCTGATGTCATTAATGTAGCAAAGGAAATTGATATTTTCTCACATGTGGATCTAAAAACAATGTCATCAACATAAATCTAGGCAATCAAGATGGAATTCTCGGCTTCTCTTATAAAGAGAGTTTTGTCAACACTTCTCCTAACAAAATCATGGTCTATAAGAAAGTTAGTTAGACGTTCATACCAAGCACGAGGAGCTTGCTTAAGGCCATAAAGGGCCCTTTTCAATTGGTATACCTTGTGAGGATATTTAGGATCAACAAATCATTTTGGTTGTTCAACATACACTTCCTCATCTAGAATACCATTCAAGAAGCACTTTTAACATCCATTTGAAATAGTTTGATTTGTAATGCACAAGCAATAGCCATAAGAATTCTAATAGACTCGAGTCTAGCTACAGGGGCAAATGTTTTGTCAAAGTCAATACCTTCAATTTGTGAATACCCCTGAGCAGCTAACCAAGCCTTATTTCGTATTACATTTTTAGATTCATCGAATTTCTTTTTAAAAATTCATTTGGTTTCAATAACATTTTTCCTTTCAAGCCTGATGACCAAATACCAAACCTCATTTCTAATGAATTATTAAAGCTCTTCTTGCATAGCAAGGATCCAGAATTCATCGTTTAGAGCCTCTTCAGCATATTTTGGTTCAATTTTAGAAGTGAAACACAGGTGGTTGTTGATAGCCTCCAACTGCCTCCTAGTTTTGACACCAGTGTTAGGATCCCCAATGATTTGATTGAGGGGGTGATCCTTGACACCTTGAGCATCACTAAGAGTAGTGGAGGCATTTAGAGATGAGATTTGTTTATCAGATTTGCCTATCTCGCATATACCCTCATCTTCTTCTTCATCACCTGGAGACACTAAGTCATCTAATTAGTTATCTACGGTTACATTGATTAATTGTTGAACAGTTGAGGTTTGATTGTTGTAGACACGAAAGGCTCTGCTATTTAATGAGTATCCTAAAAAGATACCCTCATCACTCTTGGAGTCAAACTTTTTCAAGTTTTCACGGTTTCTTAAAATATAACATGGGCCACTGAAGACCTTAAAATATTTCACATTTGGTGTCTTTCCACACCATAATTCATAAGTAGTTTTATTTAGACCTCCCTCAAATAAACACGATTTATAATATAGTAGGCAGTGTTTACTGCTTTGGCCCCATAATTTTTTCACAAGGTTCTTATTATTAAGCATAGCTGTGGCCATATCCAACAATACTCGATTTTTCCTTTCAGCAACCCTATTTTGTTGAGGTGTTTTGGGTGCTGAGAACTCATGATGAATACCCAACTCATCACAAAAATCTTTCAAACGATGATCTTCAAATTCACCGTCGTGATCACTCCTGATTCTGGCTACCATGTATCCTTTCTCATTGTGAAGTCGCTTCACTAATTTTTGGAATTCTTCAAAGGTGTCAAATTTTTCTCTTATGAAGGCGACCCATGTGAATCTAGAGTAATCATTAACGACTATAAAGAAGTATCATTTTCCGCCTTGGCTAAGAACCCTGGTAGGACCAACTAAGTCCATGAGTAGCAGTTCAAAGGGTTTTGATGTAACCAGGATAGAGGTTCTCTTGTGTGCAACCTTGATTTATTTACCTTTTTGGCAAGTGATGCACACAGCTTTAGGTCTTTTACCTATCTTAGGCAATCCTCTCACCAAATTTTTCTGACTCAGTTTAGATAGATTTCTATAATGAACATGACCGAGTCGATGGTGCCATAATTCTGTTTCATCTTTAATGACCATGTGACACATGGTGGGAGAGCTCAGGTTGTTACTGCTTTCAATAACATAACAATTGTCTCCTGTGCGTAGACCTTTCATAACAAGTTTTCCTGTGGAGTTTAGTATCTTACACATATCTTTCGAAAAACTTACTGAGTGCTCACCATCACAAATTTGTGAGATACTCAGAAGATTATGTTTAAGTGCATCAACATAAAGTACATCTTCTATTTTGGGCAATCCTGGCCCTATGATGGTTCCTTTACCAATGATTTTAGCCATGCTTCCATCACCAAATGTGACTGACCCACTATCGAATTCGTCATATGCACAAAATTGAGATCTATCACCTATCATGTGTCTAGAGCAACCACTATCCAAGTACCATCTAGGGTTATTCCCAGCTTTTAAGGCAGTGTGAATGACTAAGCATTTGTTCTTAACCATCCATTGAGTTGCTGTCCTCTTATGAGTGGTATTCTTATAGTATGATTCTCTAGATTTCTTGAGAGAAGCAGATTTTTCTTTCTCATGTAGGAGAATAGCAATTTTCAAATTCAGCATTTTAACTTGCTCTAATAATTCATCCATTCTCTTATCCTTCCTAGGTAGTGTAGAACAATTTCTTCTCATGTTTCCTTTTTTTGGTGAAGTATGCATAGGAGGATTCCAACTAGATTGCATATTTTTTTCGGTCGATATAAATTTTCCTTTCAAGTTTCTGACCGAATTTTTAAAAACCATACATTCAAATTTTAGGTGGCCAATGTCACCACAAGCATGGAAAATAGGAGATGCTTTGGTTTTACTCCCTAAAGCACTATGATCTTTTCTTACCATTGGTTGGATAGAGGTTGTTTTTGAAATATGACTGTCATATCCCAAACCTCTTCTGTCCATAGGTGATCTTGCAATACCTAAGATTTTTTCAAGGCTTTCTTCTCCTTGGGCAAAACGCCTTCTGGAGTCAACAACTTGACATTTAAGACAATCAATTTCAGTGTTTGCCTCTTTAAGTTCTTTCTTTAGACTAGTATACTTATCTAGAGTTTCACCACTCATAAATTTTTCTTTTCTTGTTCAAGCTCATCATTCTTCTTTTTCAGTTCTTCTAGGTCTTGTCTCATCTTTTGATTCTCAATTTTTAATCCATCAAGACTCTTTGTCAACTTATCATTCTCAGCCTTCATTTGACCCAAGTTTTTAATGGTATTCAGATTTTCAATATATAGTTAGTTGTATACCTCCTGAAGGTCTTCATCCTCATCTTCATCGTCACTTAAAGAATCATTTTCAGTGTTAGAGGATTCATGATTATCAATGTCTCCAGTGATCTTTGCAATGGGCTCAATTTGAGGCACAATTTCAGTGATGGAGGCCATTAAAATTTTGATTGAGCCATGTTCCTCATCACTTTGGGATGTATTTGATTCTGATTCTGATTCTTCAGTATCATCCCATGTGGCCGCCATTGCCTTCTTCTTCAATTTTTTATCGATGCACTCGGAGGCAATGTGACCATATCCTCTACAATTGTAACATTGAGGATCTTTTGACTTCTTAAAAAATTTACCTTTTTGCTTTTAGAGTTAAAAGGTTTACCCTTCTGATAGGGTTTCCTTCTAGAAGTATTTCCTCTAGTTTTGAAGAATTTTTGAAATTTCTTAGTCATAAGTGCCATTTCTTCCATATCTAGATCTTCTTCACTTTCATGTTCAGAGTCTCATTTCTTATGAGAAGATTTCAGGGCAGTACTTTTGGATTTAGAGGGAGTTCTGAAATGTAACTCAAGGGTTTGACCCTAGCAATTTTTCAACTTTCATGGTTTCTAGGTCCCGACATTCTTCTAAAGTAATGACTTGGTAGAGAACCGTTCCAGTAGGGATCTCAGAATTTTCCTACATAGTCTATTTTCGAAACAGGTTCCCCTAAACCACACATGTCATTTGTGATTTTGTTCAGTCTGGTAAAGAAGTCAATAAATGTTTCATACTCCTCCATTCTTATGTTTTCCAATTGTTTAGTAAGGTGTTGAAGTTTTGAGCGTTTGACAACGCTTGTTCCTTCATGCGTAACTTCAAGAATATCCCATGCTTGCTTACTGGTTGTGCAATTTTGAATGCGACCAAATTCATCTCTAGAAACTGAGCAAAAGATAGCATTCATGCCTTTAGCATTTTGGACACGTTGAGCTTTATCATAATTTGTCCACATAGCCTTCTCTCTTGGTCTGAGGAAATCCGGTTCACCTTCCTTCGTTATAATATCCATTGGGGGTCTATATCCAATCTCAACTATGTCCCTTACATCAGAATCGATAGATTCCAAAAAGATGTGCATTCAGGCCTTCCAATATGGATAGTTTGACCCATCAAAGAAAGGAGGCATAGTGATGGATGTGGAGTCATTTCTAGACATATTTTCAAGTTCTCTTAGGATCTTACTCCAGTTTTTAAACCTGAGCAGAGTAACCTGCTCTGATACCAATTGAAATTGTGGTTTCACCGCGAGTAAAGATACTTGGAGATATGCTTAAAGTCCTAGAGGGGGGCTGAATGCGACTTTTTAAATATTCTTGCTAATTTTAAAAACAGAATTGCATTCACACTTCAATTAACAATTATGAACTAGCAAGTGAAGACAATTGATCAAACAGTTGATAAGCATAATTGTACTTATCACTCAAATATGGCATATGAGCATTTTGTCAATCAATAGATAAGCATTCAGATAAGCATTAATAGACAAGACATAATAATGGACAAAATGCATTCACCTACATTACGCAAGATGTATAATGGTTCGATGATGAGTCTACTCCACTCCCGGTTCAAGTGCTCAAGTCCTTTAAGCACACCTGTAACGCCTCAAAATTTCTGCTCTCGTGAACAACACGATGGACTAAGTTTTCAGGTGTTAATTGGAATGTGCTAAGAATATATTTCCACACATTATCTTTATTTCCCACATTCATGGCATTCATAGCAAAATGATGAAATTTAAGGTTCTTATTCAAAGTTTTTCTACTCTATGTTATCAACATAATGTTCTTAAATCATACAATTTACATAATAGTTGTATGAAAATAAATCTACTTTGCAAAGGCAATAAACATAATCCATCTTCAAGCCGGCTTCATCATCCGCCATTAACTGCCATGAAACTTTATACTTTTCAACGTGTAAGTCGGGTTCGTCTAATGGATCGTCACCTTCAACAAGCTGGTGGTGTTTTATAACACCGTCCCAGGAGGGAGTGAGTTGCTTGTGATCAACTCAGTGAGGGTTACCCCCTAATATTAGTACAATAATATCCAAACATAATCATACCCAAGCAAAACATACATGAGAAAATCTTACTCAAAGCAATGCATGATATGCATGCTCTGGCTAAGGCACCCTGACTAAATGAGATGGGACTTATTCCAACTCTTCTCATCAGCCACTAGTCACCAGAGTCCACAATGAAGCGGTTAATTTCACAACTTCATGTCAACAAACCCAGCCAATGGAGGTGATGACCACCCATCCCCCTACCACAAGCTAGCGCCGTAGCGCCCGCAGGGCTGACCCACCAAGTCGGGTCCAGTGAATGCATGATTAGTTTCATCTTTAGTTAAGTAGTTTAACATCCAGCTAATTTAATGATGTTAACGACTAATGATCACTCCTTACCCCAATCAACTCAAGGAAGCTCAAGGTCACTATGGGGGCTCGTCACCTAGTATAGGTTAATAACTCAGGCTTAGTGTCCCATACAACCAACCCTAGCTCATGAAATTTCTCGTATTCATCGATCTCATTCCTCAAAGGGTTCATCATAGGTAACATATCAGATAAGGATCCCTAAGCACGTATCCAACAATGCACACAGTAGTGCCTAATTCAACATCATGGCATATAAAATCAACATCACATACACGGTAATGCCAACACTTAATTCTTAACAATATGGCCCAAACAGGCTTTATCTCTTTACATCAACGGTTACATCAGTGTGAGGTGAATGAGCATTCATTAACGTAACATCCACACACGTAATCCCATATCATATAACACATTATTCACCATGTTCATCATAAGCATGTAGGAATCATAAACTAAGTATAGATTTCACATAATTCTCATATAGGCATGTATGTCATCATTTGACATAAAACATGGTTCATAACAATCGAAGAATTCAGCATAACCACATCCAGGAACATCGCAAGAATTCATGATTTCATAGAGAGGTTTCAACAAACATGTTCTAAGCAATCACACAACAAAACCTAAATTCTAAGCATGGAATAGACAAATAAAACGATACTATTGTAACTAGGCTTAGAAGAAATCCTCACCATTGAGGTTGGATGGATTAAGATATTGTTGGGGCTGCAAAATCCTCCTTAGGTCTAACCCTAATACGTTTAATGTAAATCATGAGATTAGGGTATAGATTGGTAGGGTTTTTATTGCCACAAACACCTAGGGTTAGGATTAGGCTAGATTTATGAAACAAAACTATTGTTAGATGGATCTTACCTCTTCAATGGTGGCTAAACTTGGAATCTCATCCGAGTCAACTTGGCTTGAATCGGTTTCTTCTCCTTTCTCTCTTGTCTTCTTCCTTCTTGGGCTAGAATAAACCTTCCACAGTAGCTGGGAGCGGCATTAGAAGCAGCAGGGAGCACACACGCTCTCTCTCTCTCTCTCTCTCTCTCTCTCTCTCTCTCTCTCTCTACACGATTCTCTCTCTCTATCTCTCTTTAGAACATCTCTCTTTGGGAGATCTATGAAGGAGGGGAGGAAAATGAATGGGTGGATGTATAACTTACCTAAGTCGGTGGGAAGGCACGGTGCCAAAACGAGATCCGGTTTTCCCGGTTTGAAAAGGAGTTGAAGAACGGCTTGATTCTTGGGATCATTGACGCGTGGGAGCCGTTGGGATAGTAGGTGGGGTCCACACGACCTTACGTACGAGATTTAGGAAGTCCATGCAAACCAAGGAAGTAGATCTTGATCTTCTTATATTTGGACGGTGATTTGAAGAGGATTACAAAGATAACGTACAACTACCAGGTTTGGACGGACTAGGTTTGAGTTAAGTGCCAACCTGATGAATGGCTTGGATCAACGAAGTGGGGCCCAAGTGATGGACAACGTGAAGAGGTTGGACGGCAGTGGAAGCCGTTGTTCCAGTGAAAAACGGAGAAGACGAGTTTTCTTCTTTACGTGCGTACGGAATACGCGACTAGTGTGGGTCCACTATGAATGATTTAGACCATTTCCTCCATCCAATAGGTGGGAAACACTAAAATATCCGTTGACTAGAAAAATGAGGCAGATCCGAGTTAAGGTGGGCCACTTATGGCCCGATTTCTGATTAGGGTATTTGTAGGATGATCGGAGGGCAAAAATTCGATGTGTACAGTAAAAATGTGCCCAAAATCTTATATACTAAGTTTTGTATAAAAGTGATTGTCAGAAATCATAATACTTAAAAATGGTGCGTTACGTTAAGTTTAGCTAATGGCATTTTCGTAATTAACTAAAAATAGTGAAATTTTTTAAATCTGGTCTCTCTGTAACGTTTATAGCGTTATTCTAAGTAACTTTTGTAAAGGGTCCCCTTTTGGATTTCCTACGGATGGTCTGTTGTTTTCAAAACAAGGTAAATGTTCAATATTTAATAGTAATAAAAAAATCAAATAAACCCTAAAATCTGGGGCGTTACAACACCGGCATTCACTATCGGAGGTTTTAAATGAGGTTCACCTCTCTACCTTTACAACCTACACAAGGACTAATCCTACACAGGACCACACACATATTCTCCCATGTCAGAGGCCTACACAAGGACTTCCAAGTCCTACACAAGGACACACGTCCTACTCGAGGACAAAATCGAGATTGGGTCACAATCTCTAGACCCCAATCTCAACAAGAGGGGGGAATCAAATAGTGGATGCTATAAGGTTAACCACTTACAAGAGATGAGCCCTGATACAACGTCGTTGATTAAAAAAGCTTTGTCTTGCACGAATGATCTCTTCTTCAGCTCCCTCGATCAGTAACTTTGCATTGATTGATGACTTCTAGCTTCCAAGGAGAGGGATTAGGGTTTGGAGAACCTATTGTGGGATATGGCTTTTATATGAGGAATGGGTTCTACCTAAACCACCATTAATGGCATGGATGATAAGAATATGACTATTTGGAGTTGGTCAATAAGCCATTAAAGAGGGGTTGAGTTCATGATTCAATCCAAGCTTTGAATGCTCTTTAATGTTGGTCAAATCAACATGGATTGAACTATGAACTCAACAAATCTAAGGGAATGATTGATAAGAATCAAAAGGAAGAAGCCCAAACAAACCCTAGAAGATTCTCAAGATGCTCCTTCTAAGATCTAAGTAAGATGGCTATATAGAGTGGTTCACAACGGATAGAAAATAGTCATCTCGATAGGATCAGAAGGAGTTCCGATCGATCGGACATAAGAATCAGCACATTTTTTATTTTGCTAAAATAGATTCTCTGATTGATCGGAAGACCATCTCCGATTGATCGAAGACAGGGTCCGATTGATCGAAAATGTGTCCAGATGTATGATGTAATATTGCTGAACGTTTTTTCGATTGATCGGATGATCCTCCGATTGATCGGAAGCACCTAGTCTGATTGATCGGACATATCTTTGATTGATCTGAATAATGTCCAGAGAGGTTGAAGTTTTGTTGGATGTTTGTTCGATTGATCGGGCATATACTTCAATCAATCGGACATCAATCGAAACTAATTCCGATGGATTGAGATTCCATCGGAAACAACAGATAGAGAATATATTCTGATTTTCAACAACTGCTAGGACAAATGATTTCATAGCTGATCTATATGGAAGAGGGACTACAGAGAGGGCTACAAGGATGTTCCTAAGTGGGTGTGGCCATCTATAGTAGAGGGTTTTAGGATAAATGGTTTAGGGAAAAAGGATTGAGGCCGGATTGAACAACATGCGATCTTCTTGAATGGCTTTTGCCGGAGATGTCCCAGGACTTCAATCTTCAGCAACAAGTGGTTTTACAGGCTTGACAACACACTAAACATGGTAATTGACAAATCTTGCATTAACAAATTTAGCCCTGCACAAGAGCCTTGGTCCTACATAAGAACCTATTCAAGTTTGGGTCTTAAATTCATAAACTCAATCCTACACAAGAAATGAGTTTAACATGGACTCTTACAATTCATAACTTACTCCTCAGATTGAGCCCCTTTTGACATACATTGCTTGAGTACTTCTTCATACTCTCTCATGCTTGAATTAGCTCCTCATGTGCTCCTAAGAACATTGGTGTGGATGCTTTAGCTCCTACGATCAATCACCTTGCATATTATGTCCCGATGAGATTACTAAGGCTATGAGAGTGGGTGAAATCTCTACTACATAAAAATGTGAGTTGGTTCCAGGATGAGGTTTCACCTAGATGGATGTTCTAGAGAGTTTAGACAAAGATTAATTTGCCTATTGGTTTAAGTCTAGTCTCTATAAATTAAAGAGTCTGAGCTCATCTTATAATTGAGCTTGGAATGCTCATTAGAGTGGTTAATCACATGGAAGTAAGCATGAGAACTATTTTGATTGGTGGCTATGATAAAGGGTAAGAGTAGAGAATCACATAGGCTTCTATTACACCAAAAACCCCTCTAAAAAGCCCAAGACCCGAATGCCATTTATAAAGAAGTAAGTTTGCAACGATAAGAAATTGGCTGAAAATGGAAACTGTCGATCGATCAATCTACCTATAAAATGAGAATTTCATATAAAAGCTACTGGAAACAAACAACCACTATCGATCGATCTACAGATCAATCTACAACACCTCGATGACACCCAAATTTCAACAATTTTGGGCCATTTATTTTCCTGCAGCTGTAAACCTCTCAATAGCCTATTTTAGCATGTTCAATTAAGGCTTCTATGGCTAAGGAAGATGACCAAGAGTTTACCTATTAAGTCCAAGTCATTAAGAAGCTAATGTTGTTTTGGTTTTAATGGCTAAGGTCACCAAGGCACCTCTGATTTACATGTTTCTTCATTCCTTGATGCTCCAAACTTCATGTGTCTTCGATATTCCACATCCAAGGCTTAACTGACTAACTTGACACACAAAGGCACGTGATTGACAAACAAGGTGTACAAATGATGGAAGGAGGACGTGGCAGGTCGATCACCGTCTCCCTAACCGAGTGTTTCTCGAATCCACGAGAAGAAATAAAAGGATAAAAAAAAGAAAATTAATTTTGAATGATTGTTTTGATAGATTGAATGAATAGAAACGTAATTACAATGTATATAAATAGGAAACTAAACCCAAGGTAAAGTATCAGACTCCAACTCAAACTCAAACTCCTAGAAAACGCAACTTACTATAAATAGTAAACTTACTATTTATAAAAGTCGTTAAATCCTAGTACTAGAACTCTTGGTTTTCGGTCAAAAATAGAAAGTTATCAAACGGGCCCAACCATGTTGTTCTACTAAATATTCTAAGCCCTTTTCATGTTGGGCACCAACTCTAAAACCCTACAGATCCAAAGTTATGATCGAATTAAAACTTACTATAAATAGTAAAACTGAAAATAAATTAGCCCAATGACCGTCGATACGGTCGAATCTCGCGATTCTGGCATGGGCATTTTGGCATAGCAGGGTTGGTTGGCTAAAGTAGCTCGAGCTACCCCAAAATGATATATTATATGTCCAGAAACTCATTCCGGATTGCGAGATACGACTAGTTTACGGTCCTGACGATCTGGATCACTTTGGACCCCGACCGGTCTTCTTTTGGTCCATCTGGACCATGAAATAATCAGCGACCCGTTCTACATCAACAAATCAGTGCACTAACAGTGCCCACGTTAATGTGTGTATTTTGTATCCACCTCGTCCATCCATTTTTACAGATCCTTTTAGGGCATTATCTAAAAAATGAGGCAGATCCAATCATTAGGAGGACCACATACCATAGGAAATAGTGGTGATTAACCATTAATCGGCTACAAAAGTTTTGGATCAAATTGATATTTATTTTTTCTCTTTATCAAGGCCTATGTGAACTTATCAACAGGTTGGATGGCAACTAAAAACTACCAAAATATTAAGGTGAGCCCTGGGAAGTTTTTAGTGGTAGGGCGTTTAAATACCACTTTTCCTGGAGTATGGTCCACCTCATAACTAGATCTTCTTAATTTTTGGGTTCATGCTCTAAAATGATCCGAAACAATGGATGGATGGAGTGGAAATAGAATACACACATCAAGGTGGGCCCCATGGTAAGGGTTGCACGGTACGTCTTGGGTGAGGCCGGGGTCTCAGCTAATCCATTCCCCTGCATCCCACAAGAAGCAAGGAAATTTCCTAAGGTATCAAATTTATGTGGGCCCCACGGTGATATATTTCTTTGATCCACACTGTTAATCCATTTTTTCAGATCAATCTAAGATATGAACTAAAAAAACAATGTATATCCAAAGTTAAAGTGGACCACACCACTGAAGACAATAGGAATTGACACTACCATTGAAAACTTCTTGGGGCCACAGAAAGCTCTAGTCAAGCTGATATTTGTATTTTAACTTCATCTAGCTATGTGTGATCTTATGAACAGATCAGGTGGAAAGTAAGCCTATCAGTTGGCCCTAGGAAAGTTTCAACGATAAGTTATTCAATCCCACTGCTTTCTGTGGTGTGATCCACTCAAGTTTAGATACACTTCATTTTTGGGCTCATCCTCTAAAATTATCTGAAAAAATAGATGGACAGTATAGATAAGTTGTGTTGTGTGGTTAGCAATTTATTTGGGACTGAGATCCGGCATATCTTGTTATCTGGAGCTATGGGAAATTGACCAATGAGAAGCAACCCTAATGGAATTTCCTGTACCTTCCACACAAACCAGTAAAAGTGATGCATAGTGTGGATAAAAACCGCACATCACGCAGGCTCGACAGATTCCTTACACCACCAAGATCGGTGTGTGTTGGGTTCATCATCAAACCCGCATCCCATTTTGGTAGACGGATCACACTGGCACAGCACGCAATCCGCTGGGCGCGGATCAGCTAGTCCCACTCTAGCATAAGGGGTGGTTTCCAATCTCTGTGGGCCCCACCATGACGTATGTATTTTATGCACGCCGTCCATCCATTTTTTCATCTTATTTTAAGGCACGATCCTAAAAATGAGACGGATCCAAATCTCAGGTGGACCACACCAGAGGAAAACAGTGGGGATTGAACTTCCACCATTAAAATCTTCCTAGGGCCACTATAATGTTTATTTTCCATCCAACCTCTTGATAACGCCACATAGATCTATGGAAAAAACACATACCAGCTTGATACCAAACTTCTGTGGCCCCCAAAAAGTTTTCAACGTTAAGCGTCAATCCCCACTGTTTTCCTGTGGTGTGGTCCACCTTAGATTTTGATCTGTCTCATTTTTGGACTCTTACCTTATAATAAGATGGAAAAATGGATGGATGGCGTGGATAAAACACATTCATCATGTTGGGGCCCACAGAGATTTGAAACCACCCCTTATGCTAGTCCCAGTGGGACTAACTACCGGGACTAGCTGATCCTTGCCCCAATCCGCTTCCGCTATCCGCCTATTCAGGTAATCTATCCGGCGAGCATCAACACACTCTTTGTAGGTCTCTCTTCCTTACCCTCTCGTGTTGGTGCATCTTGATACATCTCTCTTTCCTCCTCTCGTGATGGTGTATTCCTTTAACCGGACAGGATTAGGTGCGGGGCCCGGCCTCACAAAAGACGAGCGAGGCCCTTACCGTGGAGCTCATTTAGCTTGATACATTTATTCTATATCTACGCCTCTCGTTCGTTTTCTGATATCATCCTAGAGCATGAGTCCAAAAATGAAGCAGAGAGAAGAATGAGTCAAAAAGTTGGGCGGCGCCACCACGTCGAATCATTGGTACCTTGAAAGTTCGCACGCCTTACGTTTGAGAGAAGAATCTTGGGCTTCAGTATTTCAGACGACAGTGTGAAGAAGTGGATAAGAGAGTCTTCACTAATATCATTTTGTGTGGGTGAGAGAGAGAGAGAGAGAGAGAGAGAGAGAGAGAGTGGAAGCTACTATTTACTGATCTAGCAGCTCTAATGATGTGTGTGAGAGAGAAAGACAGAATGGATGCTGGGCTTCACGAGGGAGCTCTGAAGGGGGATGTTGCTTACTTATTGCTGGAGGAAAATGCTCACATTCTCGAGAAGGCAACTGATTTTTCCGAGACCCCTTTGCACGTATCAGCTCTCTTTGGGCACGTCGCCTTTGCAAAGGAAATCTTACGTAGAAAGCCAGAACTTGCTCGCGTATTGGACTCTAAACTGTCCTCACCTTTGCATTTGGCGTCTGCGAGAGGGCACAAAAAAATGGTAGAAGAACTATTGGCAATCGACACTGATATGTGCCTCGTTCGTGACCAAGATGGAAGGATTCCTCTCCATTTAGCAGCACTCAATGGTCATGAGGAGGTCGTGAAGATGTTAGTTGATAAACAGAGAACAGCTACTCGGGTCTTTACAGGTAGAAGGGAGCCGATTTTGCACTTCTGTGTGAATCATAGCCGTTTTGATTCCGTGAAGTGGCTCTTAGAGTGTGTAGAGGAAGGTGAAGATAATGAGTTTGTGAAAATGAAGGATGATGATCGCAACACCATCCTCCATCTTGCTGTTGCTAAGAAGCATGTCAAGGTAAGTATCCTCTTCTCTCCTCCTTTTCTTCTTCAGCATTGACAACACCATCTATACTGCATATATATATATATATATATATATATATATATATATATATATATTGAAGTAACGAAGAACCGAAAGTAACGATCTTAGGTTATCCGAATTTCCCATCATTGTCTATCTATTTAATCACGTAGTTTTAAAGGGGAGAATGCGTGTATCTTGATTGTTGCATCTTTTTAAAGCTGTAAATTTAACTCTTGGATCTTCCTCACCTCTTCCTTTACCTAGCCCACGTGAATGGAATTGTTGAAATGGTGAGTTTGTTGTTATGGGTAAGTCCGAGCTACCCTCAATTTGATCACAGGACCAATGATAACACCTGATCCTGATACAGGCATCTTCAATTTTTGCTACATTCTGCTCGTTCGACACCTTTACCAACCACGGGATATTGCGCCGAGACTTTTATGCTTAAGAATGTTCAGCTTCGGGTAAGCACTCAGTTACCTATTAAAGTCGAGCGTTATTTTTTGAAGATGCGTCTGGTCCTCGCCAACAACCGAACGACCCTTGGTGAATGGTATTCGAATTCTACTTAGGTTTTGTCGAATGCTTGCCAAATTCGCGCGATCATTCACACCGAGCGCCATATCCCGAATAATCAGGATTCAGGTGGCGTCTTCCGCAAGTTGCGGGATTTAGCCTCTAGAAGCTACCAATTGATATATCAACTGTACGCAGAGAATCTCGCAAACCACCTTGAAGTCAATCACGTATCTGGCCACAATTACGGCCCACTTTCGTAGGAGATCGTATCTCTGTACAATTAGAATCATGGCCCAATACAATAAGGGAAAACATTATAAGAAGCCGTTCATGCCACGAACTAAGGTAGGTAATACATTCCCGTGCAAAGCTCCAAGTAAACCCATATTCCCATCAATTACTGACTTAGGCATCGAAGGGCCATCAGCCAGAACCCCCGGCGGTCGTCCTAACTTTGGTGGTGCTTACAGGCTCGTTGATCCAACTCATTCCAAGATCAGACGACGGAGATTCAAAGTTGGTCCCTGATCAACATCTAGTGATGCATTTTAGCGTTAATAGATTGGCGCCCACCGTGGGGCCTAACTAGTAAATCATCTTGACTGTCTATCTTGTCACTTTTTGGAGAGGCCGTTGCAATGCCTACGAAAAAGAAGAACGGGCTGAAAACCGCTGCTTTGGTGGCGTCTGCCCAAAGAAACGGGTACGCTAGCGCCACCCCAACTTCTGCTTCCATGGCGCACACTCAGTCAAGGACGATACGTGAGAGGTCACCATAGAGGGAAGGGGCAACCGTTCTTTCACTACCTCCATCGCGTCCAACGACTGAGGACCTTGCATGGAGAACAATCGTGGAAGCCGATATTCATCTCATGTGCATAGAGATATTGGGTTTCGCTAACATTGCAGATCGGATGGAGCACCGTCTGCCACCCATACCTACCCCGCAGCACGGGGAAACACCTCACCCTATTTAACAAAATAGTCGTGCACCATCCATTAGTTGAGCATGGCCGCTTGCAGATCCTGTTCCGCCACAAATGGTCCCTACCTAGCGGTATGCCAATCGAACAAGAAGCAGGCTTCCTGCTGGAGACCTGCACCACTCATTGGATGCAAGGCATTGAAGCCATATCCACGATGACAAGTGGGACGACAATCATGACGATAATGCAGACCGGGAAGCATTCGAGGTCTCCACCACCAACCATGCTCCTGACTGGGAGAAGGAATTAGATTATCTGAGAAAGAAGTTTATTATGATGGAGCAACGTTACCAATCTGAAGTGCCAACATAACTACAACGCATGTTGGACCAGACTGACTCACCCTTCACTGTCGAAATTATGCAGGCCCCTCGACTTGAGAAGTTTCAATTGCCTAATAAAATCCCATCCTATAATGGATCTGTGGACCCTATTGAGCATCTCGAGGTCTTTAAATCTTACATGTAGTTGGAGGGGGTCAGCCAGAACATCATGTGTGGAGCATTCTCCCTCACTCTGAAGGATGCGGCTCTGGCCTGGTTTCAGAATTTGAAGTTGAGATCCATCAGCTCTTTCTCACAATTGTGTACCCTATTCGGATCACAGTTCATAGGAAGCAAAAGGATGAAGAAGACAATGGCACACTTAACGACAATTAAACAGAAGAGTGACGAATCCTTGATGGATTTCTTGGTCCGTTTCACGTTAGAGGCGATCCAAGTGGAAGGTTATACAGATGAAATAGGCATCCCGGAACTCCTCAATCGGGTCCAAAATAAGAAATTCTGATGGCCGCTGGATAAGACAACCCCTAAGACAATGATGAAATTTCAGGCCAAAGCCTAAAAATATATTAATGTAAAAGAACTAGCGAAAGCTAGGTGAGAGTCCGAGGCTAAACTTGGAAAGAAAAAGAAAAGGTATGAAGAGAAGAAAAAGAGGGACGATCAGAGGGATCGATCCCTGAGAAGATGTTCCCTAGAGGGGCGTTACTCAGAGTACACCCCACTCAACACCAGTATGGAAAGGGTCCTCATGCACATTAAGGACCAGAAGTATACCACGTGGCCGCCTAAGTTGAAGGCTGATCCTAACACTCAGAACAAGTGAAAGTATTGTGATTTCCATGATTTCCATCATGACCACGATCACAACACCAGAGACTGCATTTCACTCAAAGATGAAATTGAGTCCCTCATCCGCGGAGGACACTTGTGAGCATACATGGACCAGAGCGATCGCCCCGAGGAAACGAGAACGATCTCCTAGACAGACAGATTGGTGACGACAGGAACCGGCACGACAGCAGCAAGGTCGTCAAGAGGGAAGAACACATCTAAAGCCCTCTAAACTCACAGGGGAAATCCATATTATCTTTGGTGAGCCCGGAGGAGGAGGTGACTCCAACAATGCAAGGCAGGCTTACACCAGCAAGGCTCACGAGACACTCAAGACCGAAAAGATGGTGAAACAGCTCAAATGGAAACGTCAGTTGATCACCTTCTTGGAGGAAGACAGTAAAGGAATCCAGTTTTTCCATGATGATGCAGTCGTCGTCACGCTGCGAATCTCAAACTACAAAACTCACAAGATAATGCTGGACACAGGAAGTTCGACAACCGTCCTATACACTTCGACTTTTAATGCAATGAATATCTCCTGAAGCCATTTAAAGCCGATCCAGATTGCGTTGATAGGGTTCGGTGGTGAATGTTGAGCTCTCAATTTGCATATTCTAAACCCAATTCATCACTCATTATGCATGGTTTTCATGATTCAAAGACTAATCTAATGCACGAATTTGTGATTGTAGGAATGAGAGGGAGACTTCACTAATTCATAGTTAAAAGAGTCACTTTGTATGCATTGAAGATCAATACAACAAGTGCCAAAAGGTGGAAGAAAGAAGCAAGAAAGAAAGAGAAGAGATAAAGAAGAAAATCTGAAATTTTGTTCTTAGACCTGTCTGTAGACCGGTTGCCAAACAGGTCGACAGACAGGTCTATAGTGTATGTTTTGGACTGTTTTTTTCTTCCTAGACTGGTCGCCAGACCAGTCGCCAGATAGGTTTAAGGTACTCCAGAAACTTTGATTTTCAAGGACAAGTTTCCAAATTGCGAAAGGACTCCGTGGATTCTCGAAGTTTCCAACTTGGTGCGAAATTTCTCTTATAAAAGGCCACCTCCACTCTCTTCCTAACCCATCTAGCAATGTGGGGAGCACAGGATTCAAGACCTAGGAGGCTTAGCCTCCTACAACTAGTTTTCTTCTTCTTCTTCTTCTAGTTCTAGTTTCTAGTTTGTTTTTATGCTTTTCATTAGCTAACCTCTTAGCTAGAGCTAAGAGGTGAAACTTATAGCTTACTTAGATGTTTTAATTCGTTTTATTGGTTTCAAGATTGGATTTAATGAAGAACAATGGTTTTTAGAAGTTTGAATAAAGTTCTAGGTAGTTTTTCTTGATCTTATAATGGCTCATGGATGTTTGGAAGAATTGCCTTAGTTCTTAATTGATTTGCATAGTTCTAGACCTATACGCTCTGAGGAATAGGATTCAATACGCTCTAGACTTGGATTTCCATGTGGGAACTTCAACCAAAATTCTACCTTTTTGTTCTAAATTCTAAATATTGTGTCGATTGTTCATATGATTTGAATGAAGTTCAAATCATAATATAGTCAAGTCTTGTGACAGGGTTTGATGATTATTATGGTTATGATCTTAATCTATTGGAACTAGGATTGACCTATGCAATTGAGTGTGCTCAAGTCCTAACTTGAATTGAGGGAATCATGTTGATGAACAACACATGTGATGCATTGCTTTGATAATATAACCGCTCTATCATCCGGCTGGATAGGATTTGATTTCGATTCTTGAGTAATTGAGAAACCATATGAATTATACATCCAAGGAGAGCAATAAGTGGATCATTAATGCTCTAGTTACCCTTTCATTATCAGATTTTCCTGTTTCATGTTTAAAAACTGATTTCACAAACCTCTTAGATTCTAGTTGTTAGAGTAGTTAAAATTGTTTACTTCCATCACTGTGGATCGACCTCGGCCTTACCGAGATTATTACTACATCGCAGCCCTATACTTGGGGAAGCGAATAGTGAAACTGTCGAACCGAAAAGATGCATCGACCTCCCGGTCATCTTTGGGGAGGCTCCTAACAGGATTAATGTAATGATAAACTTCTTAATCGTGGAACAGCCGTCAACCTATAATGATATACTGGGCCTACCGTCCACGATAGAACTCGAAACTTCCATCTTCGTGCTCTATTTGTGTGTAAAATTTCCTACTCTGGAGGGCATTGGGGTGGTCAGAGGAAATCAAGCAACCAAGCGTGCCTGTTACTAGACAGTGCTTCAAAAGGAAAAGGGGAAGTAGGTTAGCCCCATCATAATGACCACGTCCCGAACCCAAGAAATTTTTGACGAAAGAATGCTGGCCTTGGACCCTCGGGAGAGCTGTTAGTGCACTTTTCTGTGGCATACCAGTGCATCTTATTTGTCAAATACTTAGGTCAGTGAGTCTAGTGTTAGTTGAGCTTAATGAAGACGAAGACCGAAGACTCAAGACGGATCAGCTGCATCAAGGAAGAAGAAAGAGGTAAAAGAGATGCCTTGGTGAGCCTTAACCTTGAACCTATTCAAAACCATAACCTCTAGATGATCATGACCATTAGGATACCCTTAGTCATCTTAGATTGGCCTTAGGTGTCCTATAAGATCACCTAAAGAATGGCCTCAGAGGTTGTATGGATTGTGTTCGCTTGCCTCAAGTGTAAGGCTGCGATGTAGTAATAAATCTCGGTAAGACCGAGGTCGATCCACAGGGAAAGAGGTAAACAATTCCAAGTACTCTAATAACTAGAATCTAAGAAGTTTGAGAAGATAGTTTTTCACATAAAATAGAAAAATCTGAAATTAAGAAGAACTAGAGCATTAAGGATCCACTTGTAGTAGTCCAATGCCAATCCATTCATCCAAGTACAACACAATTAGAATCAAAGTCCTATCTCTCATCTAATTGGAAGATATAACATTCAAGCACAAACAATCCCACTTAAATCTGGAAATTAGATTTCTAGTTCTAATGAAGCACATAGAACTTGAACTTGTAGCCTTCGGAGTAACAGCCATGCCTATGGACTATGGCATGCTCAAGGGTTACTACAATTCTAATTCAAACAACCCAATCATGGTAATCTTAGAGAATTGTAAGGAACTCATGTCCGGAGCACACAAACTCTCACAAAACTTCTAAAAAACCAAACTTTATTCAAACTAGAACTTCAAAATCCAAAATTAAGAAAAGGGTACTTGAAATAAAAGAATTAAAGCATTGGAACCAACTACAAATTTCACCTCTAGCTCTAGCTAAGAGGTTAGCTAAGGAAAAACATATTAAAACTAGAACTAGAACTAAGAAAAGGAAGAAAAACTAGCTGGAGGAGGCTAGGTAGCCTCCTGGGACTTGAACTCCTTGCTCCCCACGTCCTTGGTTGATTTGGAATAGAAGAGAGCACCTCCTTTTATAGTGCAGCAATAGTACAGCAACATAGCAGAATTTGTTTCGCCTGGTACAGCTTAACCAATGGTCGGATTGCTTCAAATTTGGTTTGTAGCTTTCTTGTAATGTGATCTTCCTCATAGATGATTTAGATTTACAAGATTATCCTCTGAATGGGCCCACCAATCACATCACCGACCGCCTCTCAAAATCGCGCACTTTGGGTACCTTCAGAACCAGTCATCTTGCTTTCAACGCCCTGGAGTGTAGAGAGGTCGGATTGATCTCAAATTTTAAACATTGGTAGAAAACTTCATCCTCTACATGATAGACGGATTAGATTGTCCAAAACAATCCCAAAATGTGGTACGAAAATTAGAACACTTAGGGCTTTTATAAACTCTGCGCAGTTGGATCTTTCTGGATGGTCCATCTTTCTTCAACCGGTACTATCAAACCACACATCCTTTTGATCTGAAACTTTTGTGGTTATTCATATATAGATGTGGTCTAAAAGATGGTCAAAGTAGATTCTTCATATCATCAATGATGAGTCCTCTGGACCGGCCCAGAGTTGAACAGCGAAATCTGGAACTTTCTGGACAGTTCGTATTGTTTTGGCCACCACGGTCAATCTGTAGCTCCGATCGATACGAAACCACTTGGGTTAGTTCGGCGTCGAGCTCCTCTTCGACATGGATATGTTGGATTTCCAAATATCATCAAGATCAGCCCAGAAAAATGGTCTGAAAAACCTGGTGCGGGAATACATTGCTGTTTTAGAATCTGGAATCTGAAACTTGCATGGCCGACCGGTCACGACCGGTCGGACAGGGCTGGCCGACCGGTCATGACCAGTCAGGCCCTCTTCGGCATTACTCCAGCAAGCATGGCCGATCGGTCAAGACCGGTCGGGCTTCCTTGGCCGACCGGTCAAGACCGGTCGGTCTCTTTTTCTTCTTGTTTTCTTCCTTTCTTTCTTCTATTTTCTTCTTTCTTTGCTTCCTTCTTTCTTTGGTCCACCTTGGGCCTTCATCAAAGGCTCCAAATGGCCCCTTTTTGGTCTCTAATTGAGTGAAGTCCGCTCTCATTCCTATAATCACAAAACATGTGTTAGATGGGCCTTTAAATCATGAAAATCATGCAAACCATGTCATGTAATGGGCAATGCAATGTATAAATTGGAGGTTCAACAAATTGCTCCAAAACACAACTATCATTATACAGTTTTCATGCCCTAACCGGTCGACAGAAGGCCCAAAATAGACAGCGAGCTCCACTTGAAATCATGTCTCGGGGCTTAATTTGACTGGTCTTCTGATCGGTTGGTGATCGATTTAAAAGAGACAACAAGCATTCTGTCCAGGCCACTTAATTTGATCGGTTTACGAGCCCATCCGACTAGTCGGAGAGAGCAATTTTATAACCGTTTTATAGCCGTTGGGGCTTTGTTTATTTAAAGGCTTGACTCGTTTTTAGGGGCAAGAAGAGACATTTTGAGAGGATTGAAGCCTACCATTGTTGGAGATCATTAAAGGCTCAATTCCTAACCATTGTAAGGCATCTTCCTTGAGATTTTACACAAGAATGGAGCATTCCAAGCTCATGAAGAAGATGACCTTCATCCCCTCTTGATCTCTAGAGTTTGGATCTTACTTGATAGTCATATCCTTATCCAAAGTTCGAAGATGAGATCGTTGTAGGTGAACAACTCTAGGCAACCCATTCCTATTAGTTGTAGAGTTCTCCAACCTACCCTCTATCACCTTGGGCATCTCAAAGGAATCACAAGCGAGGTAATTGATCAAGTGTAGCTGAGGCATTGGCGACGCAGCGGCAACACGATCGGGGGGAGTAAGTAAAGCTGATTGAAGCATGGAAGAGCAGGGATCAAGCAACTCGAATCGGCACTGAATACGAGGCTCATCCGTAAGTAAGGTTGTCTTTATTGAGAGTCCTTCCTATGGGAATCGAGTGTAGAGTATGTTTGTCAAACTTGATCTAGGGTCGTTTGCCGATCCTTGATACGTTTGTCGAGCCTAAACATTCAGGGACGTTTCCTGTTCCTTAGCACGATTGTCGAGCCTAAATTAGTCTCCAAGGGGGAGCCTCCGACACAGGAGTGAACTTGCGTCTGGTTGAGAGTTAACCTATGTCCAAAACTCCGTTCGGGTAGAGAGTTAGCCCTTGTCTAAAACTTCATTATGATTGAGAGGCGGTAAAACCTTCGTGTAAAGGTTGAGAGATGAACCTCATTTAAAACCTTCAATAGTGAATGCCGATATGCCCAATGGGGTTAACTACTTGAACCGGGAGTGGAGTAGACCCGAAGTTGAACCACTATACATCCTTGTGTTTGTGATTGAATTGAGCACATTATTATTGTTGTAGAATAAAAGTTGGTCGTCGAAGGAGTATGAGAAATATGCGATCAGCAAGCACCTTTCTATAAAAGTCACGACCAGAATACTTGATCATGAGCCTTCCCTACTCATACTTTGTATGTCATCTCAGACCTCCGACCACACCACTCAAACGCATGCGAGCAGCTCAGCTCATGGTCGTTAAATGAGGTCATCTCTGCATGCGAGCAGCTCGACTCGTGGTCGTTAAATGAGGTCACCTCCGCATGCGAGCAACTCAGTTTGTGGTCTTTAAATGAGGTTATCTCCGCATACGAGCAGCTTAACTTGTGGTCGTTAAACGAGGTTACCCGAGCCCAAATATTCGTCATTTTATAGTATCAACAGCCCGTATAGATCGATTTCAGCTTGTTTCTATTCGTAGCTCCGAACCATGGGGGATCTCCATCAAGAGATGTAATCAGCTAGATATTTAGAGTGATTAGGCCATCCCCTTATCTAAGGATTAACAAGATAAGCACCTTATCCCCTGAAATCAGCAGTGATATTAACGGCTTGCGTAAAAGACTGAATCACCCGGATCTATATAAATAGATGGCCCACAGATGATAAAGGTACACAATCTCTAAGCCTACATTTCACGCTTCATCTTACGATCAAGTTATCACTGACTTAAGCTTCGGAGGGCCAACGGCCGAGCGTCGGCCACCCTTAGTTTTCTTATTTAGTTTTCAAGTTTGGAGGGAGGCTCACTCTGAAGAAGGCATATAATCTGAAGGAACCTGTTATTGGAATCTGACGTTAACAGTTATCTTAGCATTGAATGTTTAATTGTTAATTATGAATGCTTGATAGGAATGTATGTTAGACACTAGATAGGCACATCCACACACAAGATGTACTTTCACTTGTAGTCTAGACTTGAGCTCATTGATTCATTCTCATAACTCTACATGGGTTGTATAGATTAGGACCTTAATTTATTTAATCATTTAATTATCTATGCATGCTTAGACTAGGTTGCTTATTTCTTAAATAATATGTTAGTTTTATGATTGGACCCACTTAGGCTTGGAAGCTAAAGTATTAATCACTTACTTAGTTTAATTTGTTAGAACTGTTAAGTAGGCAAAATGATTTTAAAATGTCCTAATCATCCCCCCCCCCTCTAGGACTTAGCCATAATTCTAGTTGCTCTAAGATTTCGCATGCATATGCCTATAATCCAAAAGGCGTAATTTGAATTGGTATCTGTTGAGCTCCGAATTGTGCATATTATAACCCCATTACATCACTCATTATGTATGTCTTACACGTTAAAAGACCTATCTAAATGCATGTTTTGTGATTGTAGGAATGAAAGAGAGACTTCATCTATTTAAAAGCTAAAATAACACAATTTGAAGTTGTTTGATGATGACTGAAGGTGTGGGCCAAGGAAGATAGAAGAAGCAAGTGAAGAAGAGAGAGAAAAGAAATGAGATCCCATTATTTTCAATAAGCTAGACCGATCAAGACTGGTTGGCCAGGAGCTTGACCAGTAAAGACCGGTCGTCCAGCCTCTACAGACCACTCCAGCAACTGCTGGAGCTTGCTGGACCTCCTCCAGAACCTATCCGACCCGTCAAGACCGATCGCTACAGTGTCACGACCGATTAAGATCGGTCGGCCATGTGAAAAAATCAGGATTTTTTAGATTTCCAACAGCTTCTCTTAGAAGCTCTGATTTTTATACGCGCTACGTAAGTATTGCACTAATTTTAGAACTTTTTGAAGCGGTGAGCATCAAAGCTATAAAAGGACACCTAGGGCTCATTCCTAAAGGATTATAAAAGGCTTGGTAAGTTACAGGAGGTGAAGGAGATTGCTGTGGATCGTCTGCAACTCCTCCAAACTCGATTTTTCTATGTTTTTCTTTAGTTTTCTTTTAAGTTTTAGTTTAACCTATTAATGGTTGGCTAAACCTCTTAACTAGGGCTAAGAGGTGAAGCTTTTAGTTATTTACAATGCTTAATTCAAATTAGTTCAAGTATTTTTTGTTTAATGAAGAACACTTCTAGTTCAAGTTTGAAATAAAGTTAGTATTTTTAGTTAATCTTCTATCTCTTGTGATTTCTCTTACATGGAATGTTTTGATTACTGAGATTGCTTAATGGGATATTGATTGATAGGATTTTGAGTTGTGAAGATCATAAATCCATCATGATATATTGGATGCTAGAGGATTTTACAAACTAAGTTTCCTAAGAGCTTATCTAGAACTAAACTAGAAAGGGTTCTTATCTTTTAATTGATTTGAGATAGGTATTTACGTATTGATTTTGGTTCATTAAAATTTTGGATTGCTTAATAGGATATTGATTGATAGAATTTTAAGTTGTGGAGATCATAGATCCATCATGATATATTGGATGCTAGAGGATCTTACAAACTAAGTTTCCTAAGAGTTTATCTAGAACTAAACTAGAAAGGGTTCTTATCTTTTGAATTGATTTGAGATAGGTATTTATGTATTGATTTTGATTCAATAAAAGATCAATTCATGCTTCTAAATCAAGTCTAGTGACAAGGCTTGAGGAAGAATCATGAATGTGATCTTAATTATTTTGTGAAGGATTGGGTTGTGTGATTGAATACGCCTAATGGCTGAGTTGATTATGAGAGAACCATATCACTAGATGATCCATCTATGTTAGATATGTTGTGATGATTTAATTGCTCTATATTTCGATTAGATAGGGATAGAACTCTGACTCCAATTGAGTTATTGGCTTGAATGGTTTGAATTAGTATTATGAGTGATTATAAGTGGATCCTTGGAGCTCTAGTGTTTTATTTTCCTAATTTAACTCTTAAACAAATAGTCTTATGTTTTTAATTTCCATCCATCGATATAAATCCGAATTTAGCCCATCCTAGTTATAAAGTTTAGAATTGTTACGACAATCCCTGAGGATCGACCTCGGTCTTACCGAGAATTATTACTACATCGCAGCCTTGCAATTAAGGCGAGCGAACAAGTTTTTGGCGCCAGTGCCGAGGATTAGGTTAATGGTTTTTAATTTTATAATTAGGTAGATAGATTAGGTTAGGGTTTATTGCTTTAGTAGTTTTTTCTAAGAATTTTCTACTACTAATAGATTTTTTTTTTAATTTTGTAGGATCTTCTTCACTAACCTAATTCTTCAATCCGGTAACACCGTTCGAATTTAGACTCTTTTATTTCTTAGTTTTATTTTTATCTACAGGTTTTTATATTTTAGGTTTAGGCTTAGTTTTTGTGTAGTTTATACCCCATTGGGAGCATGATCATATATTGTGACTTCTAAGCGAGGAAGGTTTAGTTGGAGGATTAATTAATCACAAGCGAGTTAGTAAACGTCTAGGAAATTATGAATCGTTTGAAATCATGACTGAGAACGAACCACATAATGTTAAAAATGTTGAGTATAATGCACCACCTAAATATGATGGAATGTAATGAGAATGAGGAACGCTATGCTCCTCCGGTTAAAACATTGCGAGATTATCTACAATCGGAGAGAATAACCACGTCTTCCTATATTGTTTTTCCAACTAATGTAGGAAATGTGGACCTTAAACTGAGAATCATCAAGTTACTCCTGAAATTTCATGGACTCAATTCTAAAAGTCTATATGCGCACCTTAGTGAGTTTGAGGAGATAACCAATACCTTTCAATTTAATGATGTCTCCCAAGATGTAATCAAACTGAAATTGTTCCCTTTCTCTCTAAAGGATAAAGCCAAATCATGGCTTCAATCACTTAAACCTAGAAGCATCAGGACATGGGCTGAGATGACCCAGGAGTCCCTTAAAAAGTACTTCTCAGTCCATAAAAACAATGCACTAAGGCAGACCATCATGAATTTCTCTAAAAAATTAGATGAAACATTTTTTCAATGTTAGGAGAGTTTCAAGGATCTCTTATTAGAGTGCCCTCACCATGGTTATGAGAAGTGGCACTTGATTGACTTCTTCCATGACGGATTAAGTTCAAATATGCGTCGATTTGTCCAAATGATGTGTAATGGTGAGTTTTTAAACAAACCACCTGATGATGCTTGGGATTACTTTGATATACTAGCTGAGAATGCCCAATCTTGGAACATCTCCACTCCAACTAGTAATCCCAAGTTAGCCCCAAGAGAGAAAGGAGTACATGTATTAGATAGGGAGGACAATTTAAATATAAAGGTGACAGGTCTCACAAAGAAGGTTGAGGCCATATAATTGAGGAGTGTTACTATGATAACCATCGGTGAAGCCGTTGAGAGTGTATGTGGTATCTATGAGAGTGATGTTCACTTAATAAAGTATTGCCCAACAATCCCTGTGTTTCAAGATATCTTGCAAACTCAATCGAACACCACATACGCTTACCAACGCTCCTTTAGTGGACCAAATTCTAACTTGAATAATCCTGATTGGCAGTGTCAACCAAACCTTCATGGGAGGAATGAACCAATGATAAATACTAACAATGTTTCCCAAGGGCCTTTGTTGAGCTCTGAATTGTGCATATTCTAACCCCAATTCATCACTCATTATACATGTTTATTATGATTTAAAGACTAATCTAATACATGATTTTGTGATTGTAGGAATGAGAGAGAGACTTCGTCATTTGGATGCTTAGAGACCCTTCTTACGTGCCTTGAAGATCAAAGGAATAAAGGACAAGAAGTGGAGGAAAGATGTAATGGAGATGGAGGAAGAAAAACTGAAAAGAGTCACAATTTACATGCAATTGGCCGGCCAAACCCTCCGGAAACTACATTTTCTCTGGACCATTTTTATGAAGGCCGACCAGCCAGCTAGTAGATCGGCTTGTAAACTCTAACGTCCAGAGAATTGGAGTATTTTTTGTGCAACCTTCGGCCAGCCGGCTAGGGGGATCCGACGGGCTGGCCAGCGTCCTGACTACGCAAGGATACTTCTAAATCCGGATAATTCCAAGTTGGTGTCGAATTTCTCTTATAAAAGGCCACCTCCACTCCCTTTCTAAGGCACCATAGAAGGCTGGCAAGTTCATGGGAGGTGGAGAGGAGCATCGTGGAGCGTTCACAACTCATCCAACTAGGGTTTTTATGGTTTTTCTACGCTTTTAGAGTAGTTTTCTTTTGAGTTTTAGTTCAATCTGTTAATGGTTGGCTAAACCTCTTAGCTAGGGCTAAGAGGTGAATCTTTTAGTTATTTACAATGCTTAATTCAAATTAGTTCAAGTACTTTTGGGTTTTATGAAGAGCACTTCTAGTTCTAGGTTGAAATAAAATTGGTATTTTTATTTAATCTTCTGTCTCTTGTGATTGCTCTTACATGGAAGGTTTTGATTACTGAGATTGCTTAATGAAGGTCTTAATTGATAGGATTTTGGGTTGTAGAGATTTTAGATCCATCATGATATGTTAGATGCTAGGTGATCTTACAAACCAAGTTTCCTAAGTGCTTATCTAAAACTAAACTAGAAGAAGTTCTTATCTTTTAATTGGATCTGAAGTAGGTGTTTATGTATTAATTTTGGTTCAATAGAAGTTCAATTCATGCTTCTAAATCAGGTCTAGTGACAAGCCTTGAGGAAGAATCATGAATGTGATCTTAATTGTTTTGTGAAGGATTGGGTTGTGTGGTTGAATACACCCAATGCCTTAGTTGTTTATGAGAGAACCATATCAGTGGATGATCTATTATGTTAGACGCATTATGATGATTTGATTGCTCTATATTCCGATTGGATATGGATAGAACTCCGTGTTTACAAAACAAAATTTCCTTATTGTATGTGGGGGAAATCATAGTCATATTCCAATATTAGACAAGAAAAATAGAAGAGCATTCGTCATTTCATTTTATTCATTTACTGAGTTTTTCATACATTTCATGTTTAAATCATCCCTTGATTCTAGAATAAATTGTACATTATGCTAGAATGAAGTATATTCAGAAAGTGATTTCGGCGGAGCTTCGTCGTGTTCTTATTTCATCCTGTCTTGATGACAGGGAAATAGCCTAGCCAAAGCATCCTAAAATTTATCTATCTGCTTGGAAAGGAAACAAAGATTCAGAAGCCTTCATGCATCCTTTACAAAAGTGAAGAACAAATATCTTCTGGTGCCATGACTTGCGGCAAGTTCGGGAGAGCTTGCCGCGACCCACAGCAAGCATCCTCCTGATCGATTCTTCTAGTCTTCTCTCTTTGCTTTCTTTAATCCGGTAGCATCTCCCCCTCGTTCATCTTTTGTACACGGGGTCCGCACTTCGTGTGTTCGACCCAAGAATAAGAGAACTCAAGTCTGCTCTGTACCTCTGAGAACCTCTGGAGCTCTGAACTTCAGAATCAAGTCCTAAATGAAGACCTCAAGGGGGGTATTTATAGGCATTTGCGGTCATTTCCATTTTAAGAGCGGTCATCCCAATATGTGCTTTACGCAACCCGCAGCAAGTGCACATTTTCTAAACTTTTCTTCTTTTCATTTATTTTCTCTTTGAATCTTCCTTAATTCTTTTTCCCTCCTTTTGTTTCTTCATTTTTCATGTCTCAACAGATGCCCCCTTTCAAGCTTGATATGAAGAAAACACCCTTTCTGAAGATCCAGTTTGAAAACAACCTCATTTTGAATTCTTTCAGACCTTTCCACGACCCGCGACAAATACCCCAGGCGCCTTATAAATACCCATCATTACTTCATTTCTTCATTTTCCTTTCCAGCAGCGGAGCCCTGTCTGACCTTTCCGCGTCCTGCGGCAAGCTCCATAAATTTCCGCGACCCAGGGAAAGCAACTTTTAGTTGCAGAAATTTTCAAGTACCGGAACTCTGCCGAAATTTCCCTAAGTCTGAGACTTCCTCTTTGAAGTATTAATACCTCTTTCTTCCTTGTTTTCATACTTAAAAATTCTTCATCAATAACCTTTACTTCACTCTTTTTAATCCTTTGATATTCCTTATATTATCCATGAGATGACTTTGAAAAGAAAAACTTTCGGGGTTGGTTCTTCATCATCCCAATGCTCCCAAAGTAAGACCCCTCCAACTACTCCTTCCAAGTGTACGAGAAGCCAAACTTCGTCTGCTCTGACCCCGTCAAGACAAATAAAAAGCCAAACTGTTGCTAGTCCAGCTCTTCAGAGTTCACTCCTCTTCAACCATCTGTTCCTAAGAGGAAATCTAAGATTGCCGTGAGCCGATCAAAACTCTTCAAATCAAGGATGTCATTGCCACATACTGGGTGGACCGTTCTCCCTTGAAAGGGAAACAATCATCTTGGGAAGCATGGATCAAAATGACGGAAGGAATTCATTCTGATGAAACAGAATCTCCTGTTCGTGAAGTAACTCCTCCACCTTCTCGTCCTCAAAAGAAGAGAAGACAAAGTAAGAACGAGCAGCTTCAAGAGAAGATTGCCAAGCACAAACAACCACGCCTACAGAATACATGGACTACGGTCCGATCTGCCAATCAACAAAACAAACACTTTTACAACCCATGCAAAGATGAGTTGACCATGATAGCCTTATCCTTATATCGCAATCAATCGATGCTTTATCTGGAACCGATTGATGCATGCTCTCGTATCCTTGTGACACCTGATCTGGTCTACAAGGAGCCTCAAATCTTATCAAGTTGTCTTGTGAAGAACAGTTCTCACCAACAAGTCGGAAACATCACTCCTATGAGATTTCTGATGCCAAGCTATAGCCCTCACACCATATTTTCTACGCGATATTATGAGATACTACAACAAAGATTTAGCGTTATGCCTTTTGAAGAAGGTATTTTTTAGGAAAAAGAAAAATTTCATCCTCGTGGTTTTATGAGCAAAAGAGACCATTATGAAAGTTGGACTTCGGCTATCCTCAAGAAGTACCGCAAGTCCTCGATTGATTCAGGCCTTTATTCCATCATAGAAGGCACTTCCAGTTATTTCTGCCGGGACAACACCATATATAGAGGTTTCTTGAATTTCTTGTGTCCGACAACCAATTCCTTCCATCTTCCCATAGGAGAAGTAAGTATAATGCTATGGGATCTATACAGAATGGCTGGCCTCCCTATCTCTGGGGCTTATTATGATGAGTTCTTCCCCATGAATGAAGAGTTCGCTTACGATCATCCTGTTACTCGAGAGCCTTCTATCTCTAAGACCACTATCAAACTATTCGAGGAGTTTGCTAAGTTTAAGAACCCTGACAGAGTTCTTTTCAATGACTTGATGGGTCATTTTACTCGAAAACTGAGGCATATTTCTTTCTCTTATTCTTCTTTTGTCTAATTTTGTTAATCCCTTCGTCATCATCCATTTATTCTTTATAATCTTTTTCCTTCTTTTAGATTCTCAGAATGTGATGATGCTTATTTATTGAAGTCCAGGAGTCAAATCCAAAATCCTAGCAAATTCTTAGATGCTTGTGAATCGGGTGGATTTCTCATTTTTTGGCTAAACACAGTGCTCCTCCCTAGCTCCAAATGTGCTGACAGGATCTGTGCTTCAAGTCTCCTTATTGCAAGATCTATGGTTAAAGGTAAAAAATATTCATTGGCTCCGCCAGTACTTTGCTCTCTATATCACGCTTTAGGTGATGCAGTAACTCATTGCAAATCTTCAACTATAGGGGTCTCTTCTGCCTATGCTTCATGACACTTTTTATCAGGGTGGTTAGGAGTTTATTTCCCCTAGGTGTACAATGTGAGTGACAAAGCATATGTTCATCCGGAACATCTTCCTTTATGGTTCTTTCAACAGCGAAAGATGATCAATCAAACCTATCCATGGGTGATGGAGAAGATCAAGTCTACTCAAGCCTTCGTATTCAACCATTTTTCCATTTCTTTAGGGGCTGATGATAAAGATGTTGTAGATGATGATTCATTGACATCCACAGAGAAAAACTTTCTTATCTCTATTCGATCAAGCACACTTCCTTCGAGAGAAAGCAATGAATTTTGGAGGGAACCATATTACCCCAGTAGGTTTGCTCGGCAGTTTGGTTTCGATCAGACAATGCCTATGTCTTCTGAACCAGTAATAAGGCCAATGAGAAGTTATTGTGTGGGCCCTTATAATTGGGTATTCATTTGGAAACGGCTCCTTACCACTAGTATTCAAGCGCGTTTCATCATTCCTAGCTTCAGACGCAATGTTCACAGCTCTTATGTATGGATGAGGTGGTGGGCGTATCAATATCATTTAATTCGCAATAACGACCTTGTTAATTATCCTATCTGGATACCTCCTCCACAAGTGTCAGATAATTTGAAGATTGATCACATTGGATTTTCTTACGAAGCAAAGAGAGCATCGTCAGAGGGGAGATATTGTCGCTTTATTTCTTGTGATGAGCCAATTAGGGAGACTAAATCATTCGGTACTTTAGAAGGATGGGTTGTCAGTGGTAAGGCAACAAATTTTCCATTAGTGTGGAAACAAAAGGGAGGATCTACAGTTGCTGGCACATCTTCTTCTGTCCTCGAGAATAGATCTCTTATAGATCTTCCTTCACCTACCCCTGCTTTAAAGGCACATGGTCAATCAAAACCTCCTGCCACTCCTCCAAATCAAACGAGACATTCGGAAGTGCCAGAAACTCCAGGTGGCAACTTTCCGTTGGAAGATTTCGATCATCTTATTGAAGATTCTCCTGTATCTAAGCAAACTTCTCTACACATATCCTCCCATTCCCCGCAGAAGAAGATTGTTACTACTAATGTCGATACTCGAGGGAAGCAAAAACAAGTGACTACTACATCATCTTCATCAACTGATAATAACTCTGATGACAAGCAGAATCGTAGTACCTGTAACTCTGGCAGTTCTACTAGTGACGAAGAAGATAATGAGGACTCTTCATCCTCGGCTGGCTAGGAAATTTCTCCAGCTAAGGATTTCGATGAAGTGAATAGAGGACCTGATGAAGATGTTCAAATTACCGACGACAGTCCTTATTGTTCTAGCCAATTTCCATATACTCCTCAAGATTTGGTTGCTAAGGGTCTGGTCCTGTGTATGAATCATTTCAATATTCCCCTGATCACGCTTATCAGCATCAACATCCTTTATCACCTATGTTCACTATTAGTGAACTTCTTCAAACTCCTCGTGCATCAGACCACTTGTCTACAATTACAGAAGTGTCCTCTTCTAAGGAAGCTGGAGTTCCATTTATTCAAGCAGAGAAGGTGATCCCTCCCCCTCACATAGGTACAAAATAACCCTTTTGAGATAGATAATGACCCTTTAAGAAAGAAATCCTCAACTTTATTCTTCTTTATGAACAGAAATTCCACCCTTTGCCCCCGTGGCGGATACTCCCATCATAGAGACTGTTCGCTCGCCTCAAGTGTAAGGCTGCGATGTAGTAATAAATCTCGGTAAGACCGAGGTCGATCCACAGGGAAAGAGGTAAAAAATTCCAAGTGGTCTAATAACTAGAATCTAAAAAGTTTAGGAGAATGGTTTTTCACATCAAATAGAAAAATCTAAAAATAAGAAGAACTAGAGCATCAAGGATCCACTTGTAGTAGTCCAATGCCAATCCATTCATCCAAGTACAACACAATTAGAATCAAAGTCTTATCTCTCATCTAATTGGAAGATATAACATTCAAGCACAAACAGTCCCACTTAAATTTGAAAATCAGATTTCTAGTTCTAATGAAGCACATAGAACTTGAACTTATAGCCTTCGGAGTAACAGCCATGCCTATGAACTATGGCATGCTCAAGGGTTATTACAATTCGAATTCAAACAACCCAATCATGGTAATCTCAGAGAATTGCAAGGAACTCATGTCCGGAGTACACAAACTCTCACAAAACTTCTAAAACACCAAACTTTATTCAAACTAGAACTTGAAAATCCAAAATCAAAGTAAATGGCACTTGAAGAAACGAATTAAAGCATTGAAACAAACTACAAACTTCACCTCTTAGCTCTAACTAAGAGGTTAACTAGAAGAAAACATTAAAAACTAGAAACTAGAACTAGAAGAAGAAGAAAACTAGTTGTAGGAGGCTAGGAAGCCTCCTAGGTCTTGATCTCTTTGCTCCCCACGTTGCTAGATGAGTTAGGAAGAGAGTAGAGGTGGCCTTTTATAAGAGAAATCCCGTACCAACTTGGAAAGTTCGAGAATCCACAGAGTCCTCTCACAATTTGGAAACTTGGCTTTAAAAATTGGAGTTTCTGGAGCACCTTCGACCTGTCTGGCGACCGGTCTAAGAGGAAAAAAACAGTATAAAAATTACACTATAGACTTGTCTGGCGACCTGTCTACAGACAGGTCTAAGACAAAAATTTCAGATTCTCTTCTTTTTCTCTTCTCTTTCTTTCTTGCTTCTTTCTTCAACCTTTTGGCACTTGTTCTATTGATCTTCAATGAATACAAAGTGACTCTTTTAACCATGAATTGGTGACATCTCCCTCTCATTCCTACAATCACAAAAACATTTATTAGATTAGTCTTTAAACATGAAAATCATGCTTATAATGTGATGTAATGGGTCGGCAAATGTATAAATTGGAGGCTCAACACAACCCCCAACCAGCATTTTGCTAGTCCCAAGCAAAACATGCATAAAACAAGTTCAATTCTCCAAAACTAACACTCCTTCAGAAATTATGCTTCTATCCATTCCAAGACATACAAGTGTAAGAATCAGAAAAATTAGGTGATAGAAGTTGAAACCTTAAGCTCTCAAAACATAATAAGTGGTCGTATGAAATTCCCGCTGATTGATTGATAAATAGAAGAACTTGAAAAAATTCAACCTAGTGTGCTTAGTGAATGTTCATCCCATGGGTTTCCGGGATTATCTTCTTCATAGATCAACTACACTATGGATCTCAAGGTGCATAGAGTAACAACAAGCCTATGACAGGAATTTTTCTTACCGTACTTCCGACGGCTTTCACACTACATCCCATTTCCGGCTTTGGTTACGGGTAGACCATCCCCCGGTTGGTAATAGGTAGCCCTTTCGGAATTTTCCACCATTTTTCCATCATTTCCAATTTCATCCTTCCTTTTCCTTTTTCTTTTAAATTAAATAGGATTTTTAGAAATCCATATCTTTCGTTATTTTCTCATGGACAAGGATGGACAAAGTACTCCGGCTTGGTTTCTCAACACCTTAAATCAAAGTCTAGCTAATCCACAAATCACATAATCCTTTCAACTCATGAAAATCGTGTAATGTGAACTTGGTGTAAAGGTGTTCAAATTTTCTATCAATCACAACAATAGGGGAACTAACATATAAAACCATTATGTTGGGAGAAATTCAAGACTTACAACATCACACACTTCGTATCTCCTCTTCTTATACTCCTATCATCTCGAATGCATGGAAATAAGGTTTTCTAAAGGAGTTTTGAAATTTTAGAAAATTCGAAAAAATTTGAGCATATGAGGCTCGAAATGTTGCAAACTGCTAGATGAAGGATCTCATCTCACCCCCCAACCAAATCTTGCATTGTCCTCAATGTAAAAAGATATGTAATGAGCATGAACATGAGAGCAATGGTAAAATAAAGAGAGTGAGAACAATAGTACTTGATATGGCAAGTTGATCAATTCTAGCATCTTCCATTATCTCGATGAGACTTATTCAATCCTAATTGCAGAAAAATAAATCCTAACCTACCTACCTACCTTTGATTAGTCCGATCAACTACATGATCAAAGTTGAGCAGGATCTTCATGAATTTCAATAAATTTCTCATGAGGACCATCTAAAGTCCTGCTCGACAGTAAACATGTGTGCTTCTTATCATTGAAGTCCAATCGTATTGTGCACCACATGCATAAAAGGAGGAGATAAGAGCAGCAAAAAGATATCTCCTCAAATTCTGATTTGGGTTATGATTGATTAGAAATGGGTCCTCCCAATCAAAACTTTCAATGGGCTGAAGGACCCATGATGGTGGAGAGACATTTATCGAGTTTTCATTGCTTAATGTTGTCTCTTCCACAATTTCAGAATTGTACGGTGCTTCCACAAACAATGGTAAAGAGTGTAAATCAGTGAAAATGTGTTTTTCAGGCACTAATACCGTGTCTAACAAAATATCCAACTCCTTAATCATCTCATCATCAAGATCATAAGAGTGGGCCAAGCATTCCTCTAGGAAATCGAGATAGTCAGATGAAGGGTCCTCATCCTCCCTTAATGATTGAAGAAATTCTATTTCAATGGTAAGGAATTCCTCATCTATAGAGAGGAGGTCTTCTAAAGAGAATTCTTCAGATTCAGTGGTAAGCACATCATATAACATTGGTTGATCTTCTAAAATTTCAGATTGTGTCACCTCATCATCTAAAGGAACAGAATTTGCAATCAAAGGGAGGTCTACCGCACTAGAATTTGGCATGTGTTATTGGTGGAAGGACTAAAAAAGATCGACTTCGGCCATCTCACTAGCATGCATATCCTCTAGAGACTCATAATCATTATGCCCTTGGGAAAAAGAAACCATAGGTTCATAAGTATTCACCAAACCCTCATTGTAGGCAACATCACTACCGCTTTCAAATTTTATGGATTCCTTGGGTTTATCAACCGTTATTGAAATCTCTTCATCATTAAGTTCAAAGCATCTAAAAGAGATAGTGGACTCACCATAATTAATGATGATATTGGGATCATCAAGATCAATCTCCTCTAAAAGCCTATTCATTAAATCCGAAGAAGGTGAGACTTGGGTAGCCCCATCCTCCTCATTAGAGGGGATTGATTCGATGCCCACAATTTCGGGCTCAACGTCTTCACAAGATGGTGAGTAGGCTTGATTTGATTGTTCATCTACATACTCATTCCATATTTCCTCAAGTATTTATGTATACTTGTCATCACAAGAGGAAGACGTTTTAGGGTGATTGTTAACAACCATGGTTGGTTCTTCCCTTGAACAAAGAGAATGGTGGTTTTCCCAATTAAGACCGTACACATTGTAGGATGAAGAGTTATATGATGGTTGATAGGCATATCCATACAAGTGATCACGCATAGTCTTAACCTGTTGGCTACTATTCACCCGTTCCTTTTGTTGTTGCACACCTCCTACCATACTCGGTGGAACACTCATGTTATTTTCAATCAGGTAATCACGTAATGTTTTTTCTGAATGATCATGATTCAATTTTGCTTCGTTTCGGTATTCCCCCATCGTCTTACGTCGTGTCTCAACATGTGTATTGTTTTCATTAACGATACTCACGCATCGTCTTACGTGGGGGGGTAGTGGAGGTTCTTTGACTCTCAGAAAAATATTCATGCTTGGAGGGATCCCGATCACAAGGAGTTTGGGTCCCCCAATCCGACGTCTCATCCTCCAAAAGGTACTTGTACGCACCATTCGTCCAATCATACATGATGAAATTTTAAGGAATTAGAAACTATCCTAATTTAGAAAAAAGAACAAAAAGAAGGGAGATGGGGAGATGTTACCCAATAGAGTGAGATCTATATTATCAGCAACAATGTCCTACAAAATCAAACAAAAAATTGTTAGTAGTTTAGAAAAAAAAATCAGAAAATCTACTTCTATAAAAACTGAAAATCCTACCTAACTAAGATTACTCTATAGCTACTAGAACAATTAGAACCATTTAACCTTTTCCCCAGCAACGGCGCTAAATTTTTTTTCGCTCGCCTCAAGTGTAAGGCTGCGATGTAACAATAAATCTCGGTAAGACCGAGGTCGATCCACAGGGAAAGAGGTAAACAATTCCAAGTACTCTAATAACTAGAATCTAAAAAGTTTAGGAGAATGGTTTTTCACATCAAATAGAACAATCTGAAAATAAGAAGAACTAGAGCATCAAGGATCCACTTGTAGTAGTCCAATGCCAATCCATTCATCCAAGTACAACACAATTAGAATCAAAGTCCTATCTCTCATCTAATTGGAAGGTATAACATTCAAGCACAAACAGTCCCACTTAAATCTGGAAATTAGATTTCTAGTTCTAATGAAGCACATAGAACTTGAACTTGTAGCCTTCGGAGTAACAGCCATGCCTATGAACTATGGCATGCTCAAGGGTTACTACAATTCGAATTCAAACAACCCAATCATGGTAATCTCAGAGAATTGCAAGGAACTCATGTCCGGAGTACACAAACTCTCACAAAACTTCTAAAAAACCAAACTTTATTCAAACTAGAACTTGAAAATCCAAAATCAAAGTAAAGGGTACTTGAAGAAATGAATTAAAGCATTGAAACAAACTATAAACTTCACCTCTTAGCTCTAGCTAAGAGGTTAACTAGAAGAAAACATTAAAAACTAGAAACTAGAACTAGAAGAAGAAGAAAACTAGTTGTAGGAGGCTAGGAAGCCTCCTAGGTCTTGATCTCTTTGCTCCCCACGTTGCTAGATTAGTTAGGAAGAGAGTAGAGGTGGCCTTTTATAAGAGAAATCCCGCACCAACTTAGAAAGTTCGAGAATCCATGAAGTCCTCTCGCAATTTGGAAACGTGGCCTTGAAAATCGGAGTTTCTGGAGCACCTTCGCCTGTCTGGTGACCGGTCTGGCGACCGATCTAAGAGGAAAAAACAGTCTAAAAATTACACTGTAGACCTGTCTGTCAACCTGTTTGGCGACCTGTCTGGCGACCGGTCTACAGACAGGTTTAAGAAAAAAATTTCAGATTCTCTTCCTTTTCTCTTCTCTTTCTTTCTTGCTTCTTTCTTCAACCTTTTGGCACTTGTTCTATTGATCTTCAATGCATACAAAGTGACTCTTTTAACCATGAATTCGTGACATCTCCCTCTCATTCCTACAATCACAAAAACATATATTAGATTAGTCTTTAAACATGAAAATCATGCTTATAATGTGATGTAATGGGTCGGCAAATGTATAAATTGGAGGCTCAACAGAGACATCTGCAGTTCCTCCTATAGGCTTCAATTCTGTAGGTGAAGAGCCTACTCTGAACATTAACATTCAAGGAGACATCACTGCAATATCTTCTTTAGTGTCAATTCAGAACCCTCGACTTGCTCCTAATCTTGGTACATGTTTTTTTATATTATTCCATTCATCATTCCTCTGCTTATGTATGTAACGCCCCCAAAATTCAACACTCGAGTATATAACTCAAATTTCGAAATCAAGGGTGTTATGAATGAATCATTCACAATCACAACTGAAACTTTTATCCTTTCCATTCACAAGGTACCAAATATATGGAATAAAAAATAAACCAACTTTGAAAATTAAACTAAAATCAACGAGTCTATGAAATTGTTCCCAACTGTCTAAACTAATGGCCGTCTAATGGACCTTATTACATCAATGCTTTCAAACCAAAAATCAAATAACTAATTCAAATAAAATCTTCTAGAGTATTTCCTCATCTGGAACCGCTTCTTCAAAGTCCTCTAAATCATCACCTGTCACTACGGTTAATCGCATAACACTGCGTCAGCTATAAAAGCCGGTGAGCATTCTCATATAGTTTAGCACATGTAATTCGATATAGAAAACCACTTAACCATTAAAGTACCAATTCTCTACAATTCCAATAGTAATTTCATCAAACCAAAAACCTCTTAAACATGCACGTGATGCATGGAATGCAAGTATGCTTCAACAATCTCAGTACGGTTATCAGTAGAACATCCAGGGCCAGTTTATAGTCGGGCCTACACTGTTTCACAACTGCAGAGTTGGTCTCTTGTACACACCAGGGAACTCACCCAACCTGCTAAAATCATCTGATATCCACCGGGTACGCTAGTATGGTATCTTGCACACACCAGGGAGCTCAACCAACCCGTCCACAATCGATGGACTATCAGAAGGGTATATTGCACACACAGGGCGCTCAACCAGGGACTGTTGCACACACTTGGGTGCTCACCCAAACAATCATCAATGGGCTTATTGCACACACCAGGGTGCTCACCCTACGGTAATAACTGGAGTTCTCAAATCGTGCTATGCATGAACCAAATCAACACTCCATAACATCTTTCCAAGATAATTCAAAAATAAGCTCACACATGTACAACCTTAATGGGTATCAAATTCATATGATTTATCAAAATCACTGTAAAACCAACCCTTTAAAATCCAACTTTCAAATAGAATGTAATATAACAAAATTTCAGCTCATCAAGGCACCAATTACAATCACGCAAATCCATAAATTCATGAAACTATATAAATTTCCAACAATTGTTTAAAACAAAACCAAAGAAAGATTTCAACTTTCACATGACGATTAACCAATCTACAATATAATATAAAATAAAAAAAATAATTTCAAATAAAAGGAAATTTTGAATACAATGGAAAAACGATATGAGATAAACTCACAGTTTCAATCTTTCTTTCTTCTTTCCTTCTTCTTTCTTCTTCTTCTTCTTTTTCTTTCTTCTTCTTCTCTCCTTGCTGCTGGGATATTGCCCCAGAAATCTCTCTCTCTCTCTCTCTCTCTACAAAGCCTCCCTCTCTCTCTACTCGTACTCACTCTCTCTCTCTTTCTCTTTCTCTTTCTCTCTCTACCCGCTCTTCTCTCTCTCTACGTTTCTCTTCTAGGAAACGACACCTAGGGGGGTCTTATACACCACCCTAGATGAGATTGGACGGTCTAAGATGGGCTTGAATGGCCTGAGTTCGCGGTACTACAACCGAACCGAAGGTGGTAGAGTTTGAGTTGGAGAAGGCTTCCGTTTTCGTTTCTTGTAAACAAAACCCCAAGTGTGACGTTGGAAACCTAGGTGGGGTCCACACGAACCCCCTGAAGAAGTTTGGTCCTTCCATGCAGAGCAACGGACCGGATCTTGGGATCTTTTGGTTTGGACGGTGATTTGGAAAAGCCTGGATTGGCGACCGTTATGAAAGAAACTCAAGGGGACCCCATACGTGGGTTAAAGGAAAAGAATGGGTGGTTCAGATCTTAGATGTGGGGCCCACACACGGACGGAGTGGATGGTGCGGACGGACAGCGTCCGTTCGCTGTTGCAGCGTCCAGCCAAGAAGACGCTCGGTCTTCTTGAATAATGGGTCATCGCACGCTGACCGAGAGGATGACGTGCACGTGGGTTCCACCGTGATGTATGTGACAAATCTACTCCGCTCATTAGTTAGGCCAGGGAGTTTTAGGGTGTGACACCAAAAATGAGGCAGATCCGATGTTTAGGTGGGCCGCTTCATGCAAAAGATGGGTAAGTAAACTTACGTTAAAACTTACACTAACGTAAGTAACGATTCAACCATATATATATTTAAGGTAATTCCAAGTTTACCCTTTTCTTTGTTTTTGAGTTCAACCACCTGTAGGGGTCCCGTTTACCATCAGTTTTCGGTGAAACTTCACCAAGGCCTATCATTTTCTGCGCTCTTTATACAGGTTAATTTTGGGCCTTGATCTCTTACAGATAACCAAGATGCACTTTTAGTGGTCCATTATACTAGGTGATCCAAAGTGACATTTATACATATCTAATAGAAAATTTAACCGGTAGTCTTGGTATATATCCTATGATCTTCGAAATGATCGGTTCGGTTTGTTATTTGGGTGGCCCAATCAGCAGATACGAATTCGATGGATGGTTATATGAAGGGCCAATTTTTTTCTAATTAGATGTTTATGTTCTTAAACACAAGTATGACTTATTGTACGGTCAGTTTCTCAAACTGATATTCCTAATATGGTCTTTGGGTGGCCTATTGGTGAGACCTATACACCGTTAGACTTTAATGACTTGTCTACTCATGAAATTTCATCAGATCATAGTTTTGACGGTAGGTTAAGCATGTCAATGTATGATAAACAAGATGAACGGATCAGAATGTTAAATTGATTTGTGTATGAGCAGCTATGGGGATCAAGGGTTTAGTTTACCATGATCGGCTTGTCCAAATTTGAAGTGTATGGTCAAATACATTTACCTAGTGATGAATAATTAATTGAACAGTTGGTTTTGATAAATAAGTGTAATTGATGGTTCATCTTGGAAATCAACAGTTAATGGATTTATACATGTATATGCTTGAACTAACGTAGAGTACATACTCATGTACGTATCTACACGCACCCAAAATCCCGGGTCATTACAATGTATCATATTTTTCATTCTTGAAAATACGATACATATTCTAGAACTAGCAGTTCGAATCAACAACAATCGCTCAATCTTCCTTTAGATTTTGAAGGTATTAAGAATCTTTCTTCTTTTAAGGTTGAGGCGATAAGGACTGGCATTAATGAGATTGCCTCTTCCATAAAGAATCGCCACTTATGAGGTCACTTACCAGAATCCTGGTCTCTTTTGAAGTTTTCTGCAAGTTTGGCGAGGATCGATATATCTTTCTTGGAGAGGTCTACTAATGAATTTGTTGAAGCTATCAATTCTTTGAGCGATAGTTAGAATACAGAGATAGATCATTTATTGGACTGTGAGCAAGCGAAACTTTCTCATCTTACTAACGAAATTACGGAATGCTCCTCTTTAGTTTCTCGCTATCAGTCAGAGTATGAATCTTTAATGGCACAGGCGCAAAAGCACATTGAACAAATCAATTCTATTGATGCTCAAATGGCTTCTCTTGCTACTCAGAAGCAAAACGAGGAAGATGCTTTGAAAGCCGTACGGTCTCGCATTCATTCCAACAAAGGTTTGCTGGATTCTCAAGAAAAGGAGCTATCTGAAAAGCAGGTTAGTATGACTTCATTACAACAGGAGCTTTCTAATGTCCCTGACCGTAAAAAAAATGATAGCAGATGCAGAATTACTTTTATCACAAAGTCATGCCCGATTCAGTCAGGAAATTCATAAATGTATTGCAGCATTTAATTTCTAATAACTCTTTTGTATGGAACAATCTTTTTAAGACATGAAGTAAATGAATCAACCCTGAGTCTTAATCATGCTATTGACGTGTATATGATCATATACTGAATGTTAACATTTATCAGAGTTATTGATCTTTATTCACTATGCCTTTTCAAGTCTTATGTAATTTTGTCTTCTTAACTCATGGCTAGATGTATGGTTTCTCATTATTTCATAGATTATTTACTTTGGGCGGTACTATACTAAAATCTTGTTAGTAGGCGCCTCTAATAGAAACACAGTTTAGGCTCATGAGTATTTGGAGCGCCGACCTCACGCGTGGTTGACCCTTATGGGGTACTTATCGCTGCCATGAAAGCGGCCCTCAGAGGGCACACTCCTCTATGGGGAGTTACCATGCCATCAATCCATCAGAGGGGCCCAATGATGCTATTGGGGTGGTGACCTTAGAGGCTTTACGCTTTTGGTTGGCCATTTCAGGCTCTCATAGCTACCTCGGGTATCAAAGTCATGGTCGTCGGTCCTATAATAGGGGAAAAATCTCAACCTCCCTATGCATTAATATCAGGAACGGTCTAATAAACCTGGGGGGAATTATGCACGGTTAGCTATGATCAGCGGCGGCAATGCAACCCTCTTTTCCTTTGCTTTTATACCAATAAGTCCATACACAAGGAATTAAGTTATACGCATTTTTCATGTTCCTTGTGGCACTAATGTGGTAATAGGGGCGGTAGGTCTCATACATGAGATTGGCCTATAGGACTTCTTTAAATTTTCTGTCCTTAGGGTTATTCTCTCTACTTGCCTGTAAAGTATTTGCCTGTAAAGTCTTTATTGGACTTGTGAGGGGATTCCTATTTAGGGAGCTCTTTAATTGGCTCGTCATCGCTTTTGGTTTCATTAAACTGGAGCATTTATCAGTAATCATTTTTTTCGTGATTCTGATATTTCACTTTCCGACTTTCCTTTCTTTATATATATATGTAATCACTTTGCTTTCTTGTAGTTTATTTCAGGAACGAGTGTTGTATTTGACAACAATATAGGTTTTTCGAAAGGAGAGATCCGTATCACTTCACTTTTTTATAATCTCTGATAACTGTCTCTTTAAATTGGCTTTGTTGGAGACCTTAATAGGGAGAAAAGTATGCTACGTGAACTTTTTCATTACTTTCTTTCGGTACTACATTTGATATCTATATCATAGATGCATATGTCTTGACCCTTCTTACCCTCTTTTGATCAGGAGAATGCTCATTTATATCCAAGGATTGTCGCGATCAAAATATTTAGTATCTGTCTTCATGGATAGTATTTCTTGATGTATCGGTCGTTGACTAATATGCCGATTCCTTTACCATTGTAACTTGCAATTCTGTAAACCCCATTTGAGAAAACTTCAGTGATGACACACGGGCCATCCCATTTGGATTCAAATTTGCCCCATGTCTTGCGTTTCATCACAATTGGCCTTTTCAACATTACTACAATGTCTCCCTATTTGAAAGATCGGTATTTTACTGTCTTATCAAATGAGGCAGATATCTGGGCTTGATACGACTGTAAACGCTGCTGTGCGGTGATCTTTTTTGTCCAGCATATCTAACTCTCGCAATCGAATTTTAACATTTTCATCCTCTGTAATGCCCTAATGTACTGCCACTCTTAAGGAAGTAACTTGTACCCCGATTGGAAGTGCAGCTTCTACTCCATATATTAAGGAGTATGGTGTTGCTTTTGTTGCTATGTGATGCATTGTTCTATAAGCCCATAATGCTTCTTGCAATTTTTCATCCCAGTCTCTTTTATTCCCACTTACCGTCTTCTTTAGTATTATGACGATCGTTTTGTTGAAAGATTCTGCTAATCCATTTGTTGCTGGATAATACGGTGTGAAATAAGAATGCTTGATGCTGAATTTCTGATATAGCTTGTCCATATTTTTGTTTTTTAATGGAGTACCATTATATGTGACAATTTTCTGAGGTATTCCGTGCTTGTAAATGATAGCATGCCTGATGAAATCTGTCACATCTCTTTCTTTTACATTTCGTAGTGCGATTGCCTCTGTCCATTTAGAAAAATAATCTGTAGCTGTCAGAATATACTGTCGTCCTCAGTGAAGATGGCGGATTAATTGGACTGATCACATCCAATCCCCAACTAGAGAATGGCCATGAAGAGACTATCTGATGAAGTTCTTCGGGTGCCATATGAATGACATCACCATGAATTTGACACTCATGACATCTTTTTGCAAAATCTATAGCATCCTGGAACATCGTCGGCCAATAATATCCCATGCGATGCACATGATTGAAGAGATTTTTGCCCGCCTGATGAGCTCTGCTTTCGCCCGAGTGGGCCTCTCGCAGCATGTTTCTACCTTTATCCATATCTAAGCACCTTAGTAGCATCTCATTATATGATTTTTTGTATGACGTTTCATGAAGTAGCACAAATTTCATCGCCCTTTGCCTTATTTGTGCTTTCACAGAGGAATCCTCTGGTAAAATTTCATATTTCAAGTAGTCGAGTATTGGCTGTCGCTATTCTTTCATTGTTATTTCATAACAAGAGACAGGCTTAGCCTCATCAACATAATCGTCTGTCTTTGCCAAGGGTAAGAATCTTCTTTCTTCAATCGTTACTTGGAGAGGACTTCTGATAGTGCATGTTAAGGCTGCTGCTAGGCTCGTGAGTGCATCTGCCTTTTCATTTTCTCTATAAGGCACATGCTGTATGAAAATGTCTCGGAAACCTTCAAATAACTTCCTCGCTTTCTAACAATATGGTAATAATTCTGGCTTTCTTATTTTGTATTCCGTTGTCAGCTGATTTATTATTAACTGAGAATCCCCAAATATTCTAACTGCTTGTATCTGCATTTCTTGTGCAATTTCCAGTCCGATGATGAGGGGATTGTATTCTGCTTCATTATTCGTACAGGTCGTTCCTAGTGTGAAGGAATATGGCAAGAGATTGCCTTGTGGGCTGATAAAAATCATGCCTACACCTGCCCCCGTAGTCCTTGCAGCGCGATCAAAATAAATCAGCCATGGTCCCTCAATTTCTACCTGAAATACATGTTCATCTGGCAAGTCATCTGACAACATATTTTCTTCAGAAGTGGGATGTGCAGCCAAGAAGTCGTTTATTGCTTGACCTTTGATTGCTTTTGAGGGTACGTACGTGATTGCATATTTTGATAGTAACAGCATCCATTTGGCCAATCTTCCTGATAACATCGATCATATCATCAGATATTTAATGGGATCAGCTCTTGAAATCAGTGTTATATCATGGGAGAGGCAATAATGACACAACTTTTGCACAGCGAATATACACTACAAGAAATTAGATTTTTACCGACAAAATAATTTGTTGGTATTTGATAATATTTCATCGGTAATTATTATTATTACCAACGAAATTTATCGTGGCTAATATCGTCGCAAAAAGAGCATAGCTAAAGGCTTTTCCCAATGAAAGTTAACTTCGTCGGCAATGATAAAACAAATACGGACGATTAAAATCGTCGACAAAACATTTTAGTTTTGGTAGGAGAAAAAGTGTTTCGTCAGTAAACATAGTTTTTACCGACGAAATATTTCATCTATAATAGTTTTACTTACGAAATATTTTGTCGGTAAAAACTATTACCTACGAAATATTTCGTAAGTAAAAAATTTGGCTCTTCTATTTCCAACGAATTATTTCGTCGGTAAAAATTTTTGCTCCTCTATTACCTACTACATATTTTGTCGACATAAGATTTAATCCTCCTATAACCAACGAAATATTTCGTCGGTAATAGTCTTTTCTTTTTCGGTTCCATTCATTTTCAAATTTCAGGAAAAAAGTCCTGATATACACTTGCAAATAAACCTGTTACAATACATTTTCATCCGATTCACATCCACATATATACGAACAAACACAAACCACATCCATCCACACACAAATAATCTTATCCACATCCACATACAACCCACATTCATCCACGCACAAATACATATAAGTTTAACATTCATACATAGATGAAGGCAGAGGTGGAGGGGCATCGGTGTCAAAGCGTGCAGCGAGAGCTTGAAACATCTCTTGCATCCATCGCTCATGCTCCACGTGCAACTCCTCGATCCTCCTCTCCTGCTCCTCCCGTTGCCTCTCCTCTTCCTCTCTCCGCCTCTGCTCCTCCTCCCTCTGCCTCTCCAGCTGCTTTTTAATCTCATCGATGACGACCCGTAACTGCCGAACCCCTCTTTCTGCGATATCAGCTCGGCGTAAGGTGCTCTCACCAGCTACGGATCGGTTGGAGCCAACTCTAGCGGCTGCCATAAGCTTGGCACTATGGCCAAGCCCACGCACATATCCAGAACGGGTGCTAAGCACCTCGCTCAGGATTTTTGGCTCACTCCACTGACAACCATCAGGAGTGGGCTGACTGCGTATAGTGTCCATCGTCGCCTGTAATGAAAACATATGAAATTTCATAACGAATGACATGAATGACATTATTATAAATCGATGCTATTAAATTTTACAAATTAAGAATTTTTACCCAATGTTCACTGGCTCTAGGATGAACCCAAGAACCCGTCGCCTGCCGACACTGAGTCCCTCTGTAGAGGTCTATTGGTCCAGGCTCCTGGTTGGTGACCAAATCTCGTTGTGCAATCGAAAGGAAAGTAGACTTACTATAAATGCATGAAAATAATATATCAACTTAATAATCATCAGTAATTTCTTACCTTGTCATAACAATGTCGTACAAATGACTTTGAACCAGCTACGTGGTTCACTTGTAACTTTTCCCTGTTTGTAGAATTTATTCTACTCCTCTTCTAAACACATTATTTATAATACATTTTTGTTAATTGCGAATTTAATTGTTACCTTAAGATATCGTAAATATGTAAATATTACCTGAAAAGCCTCAGCGAAAATCTCTCTCAGAGTTTTCGCCAGTCGTCTATAGTCACGTGCGGCGGTGCGGACAGTACGGCCTCATCGTGCGTCCTACACCACTTGTACCGCTAGTGTAACTCTCCGCGGTACTCCTTAAACCGCTCCCTGATCATGTCGTCGACGGCGTGGGAAATATAAGGAACACTCAAATCTAAGACAAATTTATCCTACAGTTTCGTAAATAATAGATTAAGGCAATAAACTTATTAAGAAAATTACTTAACCGTAATTGAACTTCCACAAAAAAAAAATTAATTTACTAAAATTTACCTGAAGGCACTGACGGATGAGCTACCACACATCATCTGTCACATCTGTCCAATGGGGGGTGGTGGCAAGGATAAAAAATCGGCATAGGACACCGACCTCAGACGTAAACAGCCTGGCATTGTCCCCAACAGGTCTAAGGCAGTCCTGTGGGAACTCTACCGTCACCCTACCCTCATGCGTAAGTCGCTTTAAAACTAACTCACATGTGGGTCCACGTCTTCGTCGGTTGGTCGAAGATGCTGTCACAAAAGAAATATGTAAGTAACAACATAAAAAGAAGTCACTAAATAAATATATGTCTAGACTTACATGCAGTACTCGGTGTATGCTCAACCAAAAGATCAAACACCTGTGATGCACCAAGCGACGTCGATGCTGTCTACGTCGCATCATGGATGGAAGGGATAGATCCAGTGCGTGAACGACCTGATCTCCCACCTGGTGCCATGACTGAATATGTCTGAAATACAAACTTATAAATTTAAACAATATCAATGCAAGTTTATGAACATCAATATAATAAACACATTAAACTTTACAATCCAAGTGGAATATACTAAAACATTATACAAGTAGTGTTCATGGTAGAATGAATTTGTGCTTATGCTTAGAGAGATGATTAAAATATGATTAGACCATTACACTATAATGTAAGCAGAATATAATATAACCGTAAATATTATAGTAAAAGTTGAAAATTTCATTACACATTGTCATTCTATATTAAATACATGTATTTCATTGTAATACGAAACAACTTTAGATCAACTATCCGAAGTACTCCCTGCGTAAGTTATCGTACGCTGCAGAAGTATCTGTCAAGCTGTATGAAGCACTCGACATTGTTATAGCCAACATGCCAGTCACAACAAGAGAAATCTGATCTCTTGGGACTCCATTCAAATGTGCAAGTGACAATGTTGCATCTTCCATACGAAGTTTTCCGGGGTTATATTCCTCCATCGGGTCTGAAAATTCTTTGAGATTGTATAATTTTTCATCTAAGTCATCGTCGATATATTCCTTCCTACATTTATTGACCAGACCAGGTATCTCTTTGGCCCTACCAGAAGAAAATAGGGTCGGAAAGTCCATCCGCAACAACTTATGAAGTATGCTGCGTGTGTTGAGCTCTTAATTGTGCATATTCTAACCCCAATTCATCACTCATTATGCATGGTTTACATGTTTAAAGGACTACTCTAATGCATAATTTGTGATTGTAGGAACAAGATGGAGATTTCACTGATTCAAGGCTAAATAGAGCACTTTATATACATTGAAGATCACAGAACCAAGTGCAAAAGGATTGAAGGAGGAAGCAAAGGAGAAAAGAAAAGAAAGCAGAAGAATGTACTGAAGACCGGTCGTACGATCGGTCGTTCAAAGCCCAAGACTGGCCGTCCGACCGGTCTGACTACACAACAGAAGATGCCACATCGTAAAACCTCACTGGACCAGTTGAGACCGGTCGTACGACCGGTCGTGCATCACTCAGACCGGTCGTGTGTTCAACAGGAAAATGCAAAACTCCCTGGACAGTTTTTCATACAAGTCCGACCAGTCGTGACCGGTCGGCCAGGCCAGTCCGACCGGTCGTCCATGCGTAAACAGCAGTTTCTAAATCGGGCGCCGAAATTCTCTGCGCAAGTGCGTATTCTTACGCGAAATTTGAAAGTTTCTTACGCAATTGACACCTCCAAGCTATAAAATGACTTCTTCTCTTCATACCAGAGCATGCTAAAACGTGGGGATTGCTTGGAAGATGGATTCTACTTCGAGTTTCTAGTTTTCTTCCTGTTTTAGTAGTTTTTTATGTTTTTGAGGCTTCTAGTTCAAGGATGTTAGAGATGAACTAAAACCTCTTAGCTAGGGCTAAGAGGTGAAGCTATTGATTCGTTTTTATGGATTGATGCAACCTAGGTTTCCTTTTTATAATTTAATTGATGAATTTTAGTTAATGTGAGTTTAAATCAAGTATTAGTCGGGTTTTTACTTTGATCTCTTGATGACTCCGGGCTCATGTGATTCTTAGTGATCCTAACTTAGTAATTTAGCTTCTGAGCATTGTTTATGCTTGTGTAGTTCATTGATCTACCATCGACTCCGGGCATGGTAGACCCTTTGATTGCCTTGTGTACAATGGCCTGATTTTCATGTGGGAACTCACTCAACTAAAGTTCTTATCTTTTGTAATAATCTGAAATAACTGTTTGTTGATTGATTTTGATTTAATTAGAGTTTTAATCATTAGTTGTAATCAAGTCTAGTGACAGGATTTGATGAAAGCTATGGTTATGAATCTCAACTACATTAGAAAGAGGCTTGGCCTACACAATTGAGTGTGCCCAAGGCCTGAGCATTGATGTGGGAATCGAATCAATGAATACGCAACTATTTTGGATAATTGTTGATTTAACCGCTCTATATTCCAATCGGATAGAGATATGAATTCGATTCCGATTGAGTTATGAGAGACCTAGTTGTGTTGATGCATTGAAACTTATCAAAAGTGGATCATTGGCGCTCTAGTGCCTTTTTAGATTAATATTACCTTACAATTTCACTGTTTAAACCCAAATCACTATTTTCTAGCTTTAGTTCTTAATAGGATCTTAATTACTAGTTGTTTTAGACAAAATCTAAGAATACCCATTCATAAATCTCTATAGGAACGATACTCGGTCTTTCTGAATTATTACTACTTCGCAACCCTACAATTGGGGAGTGAACAGCGTGCTTTCGCTATGCTCCGGTTTGAGGAGGACATGATCAGAAAGTGACTCAACTGCATATGTGGATTATAAACAAGTCAATTCAAGGAATAAATCATGACTTGTAAAACATATATACATGTAATAATCAAATTATTCGAATTAAAAAATGACATGTAAATCTTGTGTACATTTAATAATCGTCGTCTGTATCATTATCGCTTAGGACTCTTTCTTCTTCATCATCACTATCGTTGATCAGTATTTCCTCTTCATCGTCTGTAACGTCATCATCAATGAAAGCACTATCATCTCTAACAATGTCATGTATGATTGAGGCATTAACATGATCAGGTGGCACATCATCTCTATTCAATTGCACCACATCAATATCAACATTTGGATCATTCCCTCTATCTCAAGATTGCATGTCTTCTTGATATGCTTGTTCAACTGATGATGTTCCATTTCTCCCTTCCTCGCTATCTTCAACGTCTAGTTCGGAAATGTCAAATATGTTCCTGGGTTTTATTTTCTACACCACGTGCCAAGAGCCACATAACTTGGTGTTAGCAAGGTGGAATACTTATTCGGCTTGGCTGGCTATGACAAATGGGTCGTCCTTAAACCACTTTCGAGATAAATTTATGCTCGTAAAGTAGTCGTCAGTTTGTATTCTCAACTTCTTGTTTTTAATGTCCCACCAATCGCATTTAAATAAGTACACTTGCTTTCTCATACAATAACTCAGCTCAATAATATCTGTCAAAATGCGTAAAAGTCAATTTCTACCTCCTCATGCGTTTCCTTCACAACCACCCCACTATTTTGTGCGGTCTTATACTTCTCACGCTCTTTAGTGTGGAACCGAATCCTGTTTACAATACAACCTGTATATATAGATACACGTCTATCAAGGCCACAAGCCAGTGAGTAGAGTGCATCAGATGCATCCGCAAAGTTGCTAGCGCGCAACGTCTTATCATGTACAGAATATAATTGTTTATGGATTTGAGATTAGGTGTAAATATTGTGCAATACAACAAAATTGTAAGTGTGGTGAGATAGAAAGTGAATTAATCTTACACGTTTTGCAAACCATTCTGAAAACTGATCCTAATGCATACGATCATAATTTGTAGGGTATTAAGACTTCATCTCCTCGATGTGTTTGCTACACATAATTGGCACGTCATCAGCAAGAAATTTTAAGATCATTATATGTAGATATACAATTATCGAGTGAAGACTTACTCTAAGTACGACTCTATTTCTTCACAATTATGCAACACATACCACTGCGCCTTTAATTGATCCCCAAGGTCTATATCCTGAAACATCGGCGATCCTGAAGGACGGACGTTATGTGCGAATACAAATATGAGTCCTTGTTCATGCTCCTGCCCTACATCGGCATTCCGATCTTCTCGATTGAATCTAGTCTTTATGCCACGAAGGTACATGGAGTAAAATGTTAGGCACTCATTATCAATGTACACCTCAGCAATGAATCCCTTTGGACGTGCCTTATTCCTCAGATGTCGTTTTAGTGTGTGAAGGTATCTGTACACAAAACCACTATGTTATACATATGAAAACATTGATATAGGTAGTTTATGGAATGAATAAAAATTTTAATAAGTTCTATCACCTATCAATCGGATACATCAAACGATATTGTACTGGGTCTGCAAGCTTCCCTTCGTACGGTAAGTGAATCACTAGGTGTACCATGACATCGAGAGGATTATGACAATGTCCCTCTCTAGTCGTTTAATAAGCTCTACATTTAATGATTTCGAACACAAATCCTTAAAAAGTATCCCCAACTCAATCAGCGCAGCACTGATATCCTTGCTCAGGAATCCACGAATCACAACCAGTAATAGACGTTGCAGAAGGACGTGACAGTCATGACTTTTCATTCATGTTACCTCACAGTCCGTAATATTTACGCACCGAGAGATATTCAATGCATACCCATCGGGAAACTTCACCGATCTCAACCATTCACATAAACGCTTTTTCTTTAGTTTTGTCAATGTGTAGCAGGCTGCTGGTATAGTATATGAATTTTCATGTGGTTGTAAGTACAACTCTTTCCTTAAACCCATTGCTTGTAGATCCAATCAAGCCTTAAAACTGTCTTTTGTTTTCTTTTCTATGTTCATCAATTGACATTGTTACATATATTCTTCTTAATATGCATGACATCCAAGTTGTGTCACAATATCAGATCACTACAATAGGGAAACTCAAAAAAATGCTCTTCTTCCTCCAGTTATACCCCAATATTGTACATTTTCTCTTCTTCAAGTGCGGTGCCTTACTAAATCTAACTTCTTGAATGTTACTTAGTTGTTGTATCACATCTTCTCCAGATAGTTCTTTTGGTGGTGACCTATATTAAGCTTCCATTTTATACATTTTCTAGCCCATTACATCACATTACATGCATGGTTTGAATGCTTAAAAAACCCAGTTAATGTTTGTTTTGTGTATGTAGGAATAAAAGAGAGAAGTCATAAATTTGTTGCTAAAAGGGTCCTTTGGAACTACATTGATGACATTGAAAAGAAGTCCTGAAGAATCACGTCAGAAAGACTTGGATCGGCCAGAAGAAAAGAGATTTGAGCATTCATAATAGTAGACCGCCCGGCGCCCCGACCATCACATGACCGAGCGCCTGAAAATGGGAGAAAACATGTTGAATATGCTGAACAAATCTGAACCTGACCGGGCGCCCGACCAACATCTGGTCGGGCGCCCAATATTCAAGTGAATTTTCATCAAAAGCTGCTGGACTGACTTAAAAGCACGGTCGGGCGCCCGACCAAAACATGACTAGGCGCCCGACCAACGTCTGATGACCGACTAAGTGCGAAGTCTTTACGCAATCCAAGGCGGTTTGTGATTTTTCCTATAAAAGAATACCTTGGCATCCTTGCTAAGGTATCCTAAAAGAGTTCTAAGTTCGTGGGGAGCAAGGAAAATCATCGTGGAGCAATCGCAACTCCTCCAAGTAGGGTTTTTTTTTCTAGTTTTTCATGTTTTTGTTTAGTTTTTCTTTGAATTCTAATTAAAGCATGATAATGCTCAGCTAGAATCTCTTAGCTAAGGCTAAGAGGTGAAGCTTGTGAGTAGTTATCAAGTTGGATTCATTCTAATTCAAGTACTTTGCTTTAAATTGGATTTTTAAGTTCTAGTTTGAATAAAAGTTGATATTTTTGGATGTTTTATGAGAGTTCATGTGCTTCGGACATGAGTTCCTTGCAATTCTCTGAGATTATCATGTTTGGATTTATTAGATTTGAATTGTAGTAACCCTAGAGCGTACCATAGTCCATTGGCATGGTCGTTACTTCAAAGGCTACATATTCGACTTCTACATGCTTCATTAGAACTAGAAACTTATTCTTTAACTTGAGTACGGATTGTTTGTGTTTGAATGCCATATCTTCCAACTAGAGGAGAGATAGAACTTCAATTCCAGTTGTGTTATGCATGGATGAATGAATTCATATGAGGGCTATCGCAAGTGGATCCTCGAAAGCCTTGGTTCTGTTAATTACAGATTTTTTTCAAATTACTATTTTTAGTTAGTTTATGAACCTGAACTCCTTAATTCATTGAATTCGAAGTTGCTAGATCAATTTGAATTGATTTACCATATTCCCTGTGGATCGACCTCGGTTTTACTGAGAATTATTACTACATCGCAGCCTTACACTTGAGGCGAACACAGGGAACATTTGTGGATCGCCTCAAGTGTAAGGCTGTAATGTAGTAATAAATCTCGGTAAGACCGAGTAGATCCATAGGGAAAGAGGTAAACAATCCTAACTAATCTAATAACTAGAATCTAAGAAGTTTAGGAAAATAGTTTTTCACGTGAAATAGAAAAATCTGAAAATAAGAGCTAGAGCATCAAGGATCCACTTGTAGTAGTTCAATACCAATCCATTCATCCAAGCACAACACAATTAGAATCAAAGTCCTATCTCTCATCTAATTGGAGGATATACATTCAAGCACAAATAGTCCCACTTAAATCTGGAAATCAGATTTCTAGTCCTAATGAAGCACATAGAACTTAAACTTGTAGCCTTCGAAGTAACAGTCATGCCAAGAGACTATGTCATGCTCTGGGGTTACTACAATTCGAATCTAAACAAACTCATCATGGCAATCTTAGAGAATTGCAAGGAACTCATGTCCGGAGCACACAAACTCTCATAATTCATCTAAAAATTCAAACTTTATTCAAACTAGAAGTTCCAATCCAAAATTAAGAAAAGGGTACTTGAAATAAAAGAATTAAAGCATTGAAACCAACTACAAATTTCACCTCCAGCTCTAGCTAAGAGGTTAACTAAGAAAAAACATATTAAAACTAGAACTAAAACTAAGAAAATGAAGAAAAACTAGCTGTAGGAGGCTAGGTAGCCTCCTAGGACTTGAACACCTTGCTTCCGACGTCCTTCCTTGATTTGGAATAGAAGAGAGCACTTCCTTTTATAATACATAAAGAGTACCGCAACATAACAGATTTTGTTTCGCTTCGTACGGCTTAACCAATGGTCGGATTGCCTTCAAATTTGATTTGTAGCTTCCTTGTAATGTGATCTTTCTCATAGATGATTTAGATTTCCAAGATTATCTTCTGAATTGGCCCACTAATCAGATCAGTGACCGCCTCTCAAAATTGCACAATTCGGGTACCTTCAGAACCAGTCATCTTGCTTTCAACGCTATAGAGTGTACAGAGGTCGGATTGATCTCAAATTTTGATCATTGGTAGAAAAATTCCTTCTCTACATGATAGATGGATTAGATTGTCCAAAACAATTTCAGAATTAGATGCAAAAATTAGAGCACTCAGGCCTTTTATAAAATCTGCGTAGTTGGATCTTTCTGGATGGTCCATCTTTCTTCAACCGGTACGATCAAACCACACATCCTTTTGATCTGAAACTTTGTGGTTATTCATATATGGATGTGGTATAGAAGATGGTCAAAGTAGATTCTTCATATCATCAATGATGGGTCACCTGGACCGGCCCAGAGTAGAGTAGGCAGAATTTGGAACTTTGTAGATAGTTCGTATTGTTTTAGCCACCACGGTCAATCTGTAGCTCCGATCGACACGAAAACACTTGGGTTATTTTGGCGTCGAGCTCCTCTTCAAATAGATGTATTGGATTTCTAAATATCATCAAGATGGGCCTAGAAAACTGGACCGAAAAAATAGAAACAGGAATAGCCTGCTGTTTAAAATTTAGAAACCTGAAATTGCATGGCCGACCGGTCTTGATCGGTCGGACAGGGCTGGCTGACCAGTCTTGACCGGTCTAACCTGTTTGTTAAGTGTTCAGGGAGTGCAGCCAACCGGTCTTGACCAGTCTTGACCGATCAGACCCATTTTTTGCATTCTTTCTTCTTTCTTTTCTTATCTCCTTCCTCTCTCTTTGCTTTCTTCTTTCTTTGGCCCACCTTGGGTCTTCATCCAAGGCTCCTAAATGTGTCCTTTTGGTCACCAATTGGACAAAGTCGCTCTCATTTCTACAATCACAAAATATGTATTAGATGGGCCATTTAAACATGCAAACCATACATATAATGTGATGTAATAGGCTATATCATGTATAAATTGGAGGCTCAACACACCCCCCAACCAGCTTTTTGCTAGGCCCGAGCAAAACATGCGTGAAACAATTTCAAACCTCCAAACCAACTCTCTTTTAGAAACCATGTTTCTATTCATTCCAAGACATTCAAGTATAAAATTTGAAGAAATTAGGTGGTAGAAGTTGAAACCTTAAACTCTCAAAGCATAATAAGTGTCTACATGAAATTCCCGTTGATTGACTGATAAATAGAAGAACTCGAACAACTTCAACCTAGTGTGCATAATGAAAGTTCATCTCATGAGTTTCTGGGATTATCTTATTCATAGATCAACTAAACTATAGATCTCAAGGTGTACAGAGCAACAACAAGCCTATGACAAGAATTTGTCTTACCGTCTTTCCGACGGCTTTCACACTATGTCCCATTTTCGGCTTTGGTTACTGGTAAACCATCCCCCGGTTGGTAATAGGTAGCCCTTTTCAGAATTTTCCACCATTTTTCCATCATTCCCAATTTCATCATTCCTTTTCCTTTTTCTTTTAAATTAGATAGGATTTTTAGAAATCCATATCTTTCGTTATTTTCCCATGGACAAGGATGGACAAATTACCCCGGCTTGGTTTCTCAACACCTTAAATTAAAGTCTAGCTAATCCATAAATCACATAATCCTTTCAACCCATGAAAATTGTGTAATGTGAACTAGGTGTAAAAGTGTTCAAATTTTCTATCAATCAAATAAATAGGGGAATTCACATATAAAACCATTATATTAAGAGAAGTTCAAAGCTTGCAACATCACTCACTTCGTATCTCCTCTTCTTATACTCGTATAATCTCGAATGCATAGAAACAAAGTTTTCCAAAAGAGTTTTGAATTTTAGAAAAACTGAAAATTTTCTACAGAATTGCTCGAAATGTCACAAAAACTAGTAGATTTATCTAAGGAATCTCACCCCCAACCAAAATCTTACATTGTCCTCAATGTAACAAGATATGCAATAAGCATGACATGAGAGCAATGAAATAAAACAAACGAGAGTGAGAACAAGAGTACCCGAGGTAGCAAGTTGATCAATTCTAGCATCTTCCATTGTCTCGATGAGACTTATTCAATCCTAATTACAGAAAAATAAATCCTAACCTACCTACCTACCTTTGATTAGTTTGATCGATTACATGATCAAATTTGAGTAGGATCTTAATGAATTTTAATAAATTTCTCATGAGAACCATCCAAAGTCTTGCTCGACAGTAAACATGTGTGCTTCTTATCAATGAAGTCCAATCGTATTGTGCACCACATGCATAAAAGGAGGAGACAAGAGCAGTAAAAAGATATCTTCTCAAATTCTGATTTAGGTTATGATTGATTAAAAACGGGTCCTCCCAATCAGAATTTTCAATGGGCAGAAGGACCCATGATGGTGGAGAGACATTCATAGTGTATTCTTCAGTTAAAGTTGTCTCCTCCACAATTTCAGAATTATATGGTGCTTCCACAAACAATGGTAAAGAGTGTAAAAGAGTTGAATGGTGTTCTTCAAGCACTAACACCGTGTCTAAAAAAATGTCCAACTCCTTAATCATCTCATCATTAAGATCATAAGATTGGGCCAAGCATTCCTCTAGGAAATCGAGATAGTCGGATGAAGGATCATGATCTTGCTTGAGTGAGTGCAAAAATTCAGTTTCGATGGTGAGGGACTCTCCTTCCATGGAGTGAAATTCTTCCAAACTAGGTTCTCCATAACTAGTATGAGGCACCAAGTCGGAAGTATACAAGGCTTTAACAATCTCTTGAATAATGGGGTCGTTTGAATTTTCAAAGTGAGCTAAGCATTCGTCCAAATAATCTGAATTTTCACTCATGGGAGTCTCATTCTCCACATTAAAATTAAGCATGGCAAGTTGGTGGAGTGACTCAAAAATATCAACCTCAACCATCTCTCTAGCATGCATATCCTCTAGAGACTCATAATCATTATGCACTTGGGAAAAAGAAACAATAGGTTCATAAGCATCCATTGAACCCTCATTGTAAGTAACCCCACTATCGCTTTCAGATTTAATGGATTTCTTGGGTTCGTCAACCGTCATTGAAATCTCTTCATCATTAAGTTCAAAGCATCCAAAAGAGATTGTGGACTCACCATAATTGATGATGACATTAGGATCATCGAAATCAATCTCCTCTAAAAGTCTATTCATTAAATCCAAAGAAGGTGGGACTTGGGTAGCCCCATCCTCCTCATTAAAGGGGATTGATTTGATGCCCCCAATTTTGGGCTCAATGTCTTCACAAGATGGTGAGTAAGCTTGATTTGATTGTTCATCTACATACTCTTTCCATATTTCCTCAAGTACTTATGTATACATGTCATCACAAGAGGAAGATGTTTTAGGGTGGTTGTTAATAACTACGGTTGGTTCTTCCCTTGAACAAGGAGAATGGTGGTTTCCCCAATTAAGACCGTACGCATTGTAGGATGAAGAGTTATATGATGGTTGATAGGCCTATCCATACAAGTGATCACGCATCGTCTTAACTGGTTGGCCACTATTCACTCGTTCCTTTTGTTGTTGCACACCTCCTACCATAACCGATGGAACACTCATGTTATTTTCAATCCAGTAATCATGTAATGTTTTCCCCGGATGATCATTATTCAATTTTGCTTCGTTCCGGTATTCCCCCATCGTCTTACGTCGTGTCTCAACATGTGTATTACTTTCATTAATGTAATCACGTATTGTCTTACTGTGGGGGATAGTGGAGGCTCTTTGAATCTCAGAAAAATACTCATGCTTGGAGGGATCCCGATCACAATGAGTTTGGGTCCCCCAATCCAACGTCTCATCCTCCAAAAGGTACTTATACGCACCACTCGTCCAATCATACATGATGAACTTTTAAGGAATTGAAAATTACCCTAATTTAAAAAAAAAGAACAAAAATAAGGGAGATGGGGAGATGTTACCCAATAGAGTGAGATCTATGTTAGCAAGAATGTCCCACAAAATAAATAAAAAATTGTTAGTAATCTAAAAAAAATCAGAAAATCTACTTTTCTAAAAAATGAAAATCCTACCTAACTAAGATTACTCTATAGCTACTAGAACAATTAGAACCGTTTAACCTTTTTCCCAGCATTTAGCGCCAAAAACTTGTTCGCTCGCCTCAAGTGTAAGGCTGCGATGTAGTAATAAATCTCGGTTAGACCGAGGTCGATTCACAGGGAAAGAGGTAAACAATTCTAACTAATCTAATAACTAGAATCTAAGAAGTTTAGGAAAATAGTTTTTTACATGAAATAGAAAAATCTGAAAATAAGAGCTAGAGCATCGAGGATCCACTTGTAGTAGTTCAATACCAATCCATTCATCCAAGCACAATACAATTAGAATCAAAGTCCTATCTCTCATCTAATTGGAGGATATACATTCAAGCACAAATAGTCCCACTTAAATCTGAAAATCAGATTTCTAGTTCTAATGAAGCACATAGAACTTAAACTTGTAGCCTTTGAAGTAACAGCCATGCCAAGAGACTATGGCATGCCCAGGGGTTACTACAATTCGAATCTAAACAAACTCATCATGGCAATCTTAGAGAATTACAAGGAACTCATGTCTGGAGTACACAAACTCTCATAATTCATCTAAAAATCCAAACTTTATTCAAACTAGAAGTTCCAAATCCAAAATTAAGAAAATGGTACTTGAAATAAAAGAATTAAAGCATTGAAACCAACTACAAATTTCACCTCCAGCTCTAGCTAAGAGGTTAACTAAGAAAAAACATATTAAAACTAGAACTAGAACTAAGAAAATGAAGAAAAACTAGCTGTAGGAGGCTAGGTAGCCTCCTAGGACTTGAACTCCTTGCTTCCCACATCCTTGCTTGATTTGGAATAGAAGAGAGCACTTCCTTTTATAATACATAAAGAGTACCGCAACATAACAGATTTTGTTTCGCTTCGTACGGCTTAACCAATGGTCGGATTGCCTTCAAATTTGATTTGTAGCTTCCTTATAATATGATCTTCCTCATAGATGATTTAGATTTTTAAGATTATCTTCTGAATGGGCCCACTAATCAGATCAGCGACCGCCTCTCAAAATCACGCAATTCGGGTACCTTCAGAACCAGTCATTTTGCTTTCAACGCTATAGAGTGTACAGAGGTCGGATTGATCTCAAATTTTGAAAATTGGTAGAAAAATTCCTTCTCTACATGATAAACGGATTAGATTGTACAAAACAATTCCAGAATTAGGTGTGAAAATTAGAACACTCAGGCCTTTCATTAAATCTGCGTAGTTGAATCTTTCTGGATGGTCCATCTTTCTTCAACTGGTACGATCAAACCACACATCCTTTTTATCTAAAACTTTGTAGTTATTCATATATGGATGTGGTATAGAAGATGGTCAAAGTCGATTCTTCATATCATCAATGATGGGTCACCTGGACCGGCCCAGAGTGGAGTAGGCGGAATCTGGAACTTTGTGGACAGTTCATATTGTTTTGGCCACCACGGTCAATCCGTAGCTCCGATCGACACGAAACTACTTGGGTTATTTCGGCGTCGAGCTCCTCTTCGACATGGATGTATTGGATTTCCAAATATCATTAAGATGGGCCAAAAAAAAGGGATTGAAAAACTAGAAACGAGAATAGCCTGCTGTTTGAAATTTGGAAACGTGAAATTGCATGGCCGACCGGTCTTGACCGGTCTAGCCTTTCTGTTATGTGTCCAAGGAGTGCAGCCAACCAGTCTTGACCGGTCTTGACCGGTCGGACCCATTTTCTACATTCTTTTTCTTTCTTTTCTTCTCTCCTTCCTCTCTCTTTGCTTTCTTCTTTCTTTGGCCCACCTTGGGTCTTCATCCAAGGCTCCTAAATGTGCCCTTTTGGTCACCAATTGGACGAAGTCGCTCTCATTCCTACAATCACAAAATATGTATTAGATGGGCCATTTAAACATGCAAACCATACATATAATGTAATGTAGTGGGCTATATCATGTATAAATTGGAGGCTCAACTTGGATTGTGTGGTTTATGTCCCGTTGGGAACGAGACCACAATAATCATCTCTAAACCGAAGGTGGTTTAGTTGGACCACTCTCCGTTCATAGACGAGTTCGAAAATCTGTAGAACATTGAGAAAATTTGGGAAGTATGGATCAAATTCCATTAGGGAATCCTCCCCACCCTACTCTAACCACAAATGCAAATCATGAAGGAGTAGGAGAGAATGAGGTGCACAATGCTCCTCCAATAAGATCTTTACGGGACTACCTACAACTGGCCCGTGTAACTACACCCTCGTGCGTAGTCTTACCACCAACCGGGGGAAACATCGATATAAAGCTGGGTGTAATTCAACTCATACCAAAGTTTCATGGGCTATATTCTGAGAGCCCATACTAACACTTAAAGGAATTTGAAGAAGTGGTGGCTACTTTACAATATGCAAATGTCTCAGAAGATGCCATCAAACTCAAACTTTTTCCCTTTTCATTGAAAGAAAGAGCCAAGAGTTGGCTCCACTCTCTTAGACCACACTCGATAGGGTCATGGAATGAGATGACTCATGAATTCTTGAAAAAGTTCTTCCCAGCTAATAAAACAAACACCCTTCGAAGAGCCATAATGAATTTTTTAGTTAAAGTGAATGAATCATTCTTCCAATGTTGGTTAAGGTTTAAGGACCTCCTACTTGCTTGCCCACATCATGGCTACGAAAGTTGGCGAATCATAAACTTCTTCAATGATGGATTAAGGTCCAATATGCGCCAATTCGTAGAGATGATGTGCAACAATGAGTTTATGAGTAAAAATCCAGATGAAGCTTAGAGTTATTTAGATATGTTGGCTGAGAATGCCCAATCATGGGATACCTTAGACAAATCTAATAACCTCAAGCCTCCTTAACAAAAAGAGAAAGGAGGGATTTACATCCTTAAGGAGGAAGATGATGTGAATGCAAGGCTAGCCAACCTCACATGGAAAGTCGAGGCCATGGAACTTAGCAAGAGTGAAGTTATAAAGCCCACTTAAGCTATTGAGAACATATGTGGAATTTGTGACACTAATATACATGCTACGCAAGATAATCCTACAATTCCTACGTTTCAAGAGGTGTTACAAGAACACACAAATGCCACATATGGATATCAACGGCCTTTTAATTGACCGGTAGGTAACACGTACAACTCTACTTGGAAGAGCCACCCAAATTTCAGTTGGAAGAATGCTCCCACGGGCAATCCTATCAACTCTTAAGGAGGGCCACCCATGCAAAATATGGACCCACCTTAATTCTGATTAGAGGATACTTTGAATGCATTCATGTAAGGGCAAACGCAAATCAATCAATCAAATCAGTAAATGTTCCAAGAGTTTAAAGTCTCGGTTGATGAGATTAAGGGACGCTTGAATGCTAGGGAAGGGACCTTTCTGGCCCAACCTCAGCCCAATCCAAAGCAAGTACATGAAGTAAGCATCCCTAATCTCCCCAACCAACATATGGAGCAAGCCAAATCCATCACCACCCTTAGAAGTAGTAAGCAAATTGACAAATCTATTTCGGTGAAGGCCGACAAGCCTAATGATCCGGTAAATTCTGAGGATGAGGACGGATCTAACTCAGCCCCATAAGAAACGGAACACGTTTACAAGCCCGTAGCACCATTCCCTTCGAGATTGGTCGCTCCAAAATCTCTCCCAAACTCTCATGATATTCTAGAGATTTTCAGACCAGTTAAGATCAACATTCCATTGCTTGATACCATTAAATAAATCCCCTCTTATGCCAAGTTTCTAAAGGACCTATGCACAACCAAACATAAATATAATGTTCAACAAAAGGCATTTTTGAATGAGCAAGTGAGTTCCATTCTCACTCAAAAGACCCCCCCAAAATTCAAGGATCTCGGTAGTCCCACAATTTCATGCATCATTGGTGACTACCGAATTGAGTGTGCATTGTTAGACTTGGGGGCAAGCGTAAACTTGATCCCGTACTCGGTATACGAGCAATTGGGTCTTGGTGAATTAAAACTCACCCAAAATCATGTTGTAACTCACTGATAGATCCATCCAGTGTACTGAGAGGCATAGTTGAGGATGTTCTAGTCCAAGTTAACAAATTCTACTACTCGGTGGATTTAATCACCTTGGACACACAACTGGTTATAGATACTAGCACTCAAATACCGGTGATTTTAGGCCACCCGTTCCATGCTACATCAAACGCAATCATAAATTGTCGGAACGGGGTGATGCAATTATCTTTTGGGAACATGACATTAGAGGTGAATGTCTTCCACTTAGGCAAAAGGCATAGGGATGTTGATGACGATGAGCTCTTCGAGGTAAACATGCTCGATTCTTTTGAAGAAGAAGAGCTCCTCCAACTTGAACCACTCGAAAGCTTGGAGACATGCTTAGCACATTTCGAGGATTCCAAAGACCCCATTATTAGTGAAATTATGCAACCATTGAATATTGAGAAACTGGTAGTTGGTACTAGCTAGTGAAGGCCCCATTTTGAAAGATTGCCACCTACCACATCAAGGCCTCTACCGTCTAACATCAAATAACCGAAGCTTGACCTTAAACCATTGTCATCCGAGCTGAAATGTGTATATTTGGGTCAAGAAGAAACGTTCTCAGTAGCCATCGCCTCTCACCTAGAAAAAGACTAAGAGCACAAGTTGATTGAGCTACTCAAAGAACATAGGGGAGCCATAGGTTGGACGATAGCGGACCTCAAGGGGATAAACTCTACGGTATGTACTCACTATATTCACCTCGAAGAGAACGCGAAAATGACTAGATAACCTCAAAGAAGGTTAAATCCAAATATGATGGAGGTTTGTCAAAATCGAGGTGTTAAAGCTACTAGATGTGGGTATCATCCACCCCATCTCGAATAGCCAATGGGTGAGTCCTACTCAAGTTGTTCCTAAGAAGTCCGGTATCACCATCATAGAAAACGCCAACAATGAGCTTATACCGACTAGAGTGACCACCGGTTGGCATAAGTGCATTGATTATCAGAAGCTAAACACGGTCACTAGGAAGGACCACTTCCCTCTCCCATTCATAGATCAAATTTTAGAGAGGTTAGCGGGTCACTCCTATTATTGCTTCCCAGATGGCTATTCCGGTTACGATCAAATTGAGATAGCCCCAAAAGACCAAGAAAAGACCACTTTTACATGCCCGTTTGGCACCTTCGCATACCGAAGAATGCCATTCAGACTATGTAATGCACCCGCCACATTCCAACGATGCATGTTGAATATTTTCTCAGACATGGTGAGTGAGTTTCTTGAGGTATTCATGGACGATTTCTCTGTTTTCGATTGTACTTTCGAGGAGTGCCTAAATCACTTGAAGTTGGTCTTGACAAGATGCGAGCAGAAGAACCTCGTTTTAAACTAGAAAAAGTGTCATTTCATGGTACAGAGAGGAATAGTCCTTGGACATATCATCTCGTTTCATGGAATAGAGGTAGACCAGGCAAAAATTAATATAATTTCCAATCTACCACCACCCAAAAGCATTCACGATGTACGGTCCTTCCTTGGACACGTCGTTTTTTATAGAAGGTTCATAAAAGATTTCTGTTGGCTCGCCTCAAGTGTAAGGCTGTGATGTAGTAATAAAATTCGGTAAGACCAAGGTTGATCCACAGGGAATTGGAGAACAAGTTCCAAACTATTCCAGCAACTCAGTTTGCAATGAATAAGAGATTTAATTTGGAACAGTTATGCTAAAACATAAACTTAATGAAAACTAGTAATTTAAGGTACTAAGGCATTCAAGGATCCACTTGTAACCATCCCATGTCAATCCAATCAATCCAAGCAAGATACACAACTAGATGTGAAGTCCTATCTCTCACCTAGTTGGAAAATAAAGCATTAAACACATTCAATCCCACTCAAGTTGAACTCCTAAGTTCTAGTCTCATTCAACAATGTAGAATTTGAAATCGTAGCCTTCGGAGTAACAGCCATGCCTATGGACTATGGCTGCTCAAGGATTACTATAATTCGAATCTAAACAAGCACAACATGATAATCTCAGAGAATTGCAAGGAATCCATGTCCGGAGCACATGAACTCTCATAAAACATTTAAAACTATCAACCTTAAGAACTAGAATAGGTATAAATCCAAACTTAAAGTAGAATTAATTGAACTGAACTGAATTAAATATGAAATCGGCTACAAGCTTCACCTCTCAGCCTTAGCTGAGAGATTCTAGTCGAGCATTGTCATACTACAACTAAAACTCATGAAAGAACTAGAAAACATAGAAAAATCGGAGTTTGGAGGGTTGTAGACGCTCCACGACGGCTTCCTTCCTCTCCCACGACGTCCCTTAGCTTCTATGATACCCTAGGAAGAACCCCTAGGTGTCCTTTTATAGTGAGGACGCTTGGTTGTGTCGGAATCTTCTAGAAATTGCGTAAGGTTACGTAATGCGCAAAGTTTTTCAGGACCAGAAATAGAAACTGTCCGTTTTTTCACATGGCCGACCGGTCGGGACCAGTCGGATTGGGTTGGCCGACTGGTCACGACCGGTCGGACCAATCTGTCTTGAGTCCAGGGAGTGCAGATGGGGGGGCCGACCTGCTGGCTAACCGGTATTGACCGATCGAACCCATATGGCCCTTCGTCCAGTGTCCAGAACAGGTGTGGCCGACCGGTCTTGACCGGTCTGGTTCCCTTGGCCGACCGGTCACGACCGATCGGACTCTTGTTTTTCCACTTCTCTTTCTCTCTTTCTTCTTCTCTCTCTTCTACTTGATTTCTTCTTTCTTTGGTCTTCCTTCAATCTTCATTCAATGTATCTAAACATGTTCTTTTGGTCTCCAATTGGGTAAGGTTCTCTCTCATTCCTACAATCACAAAACATGCATTAGATGGGCCTTTTAATCATGAAAACCATGCATATAATGTGATGTAATGGGCTACGCAATGTATAAATTGGAGGTTCAACACACCCCCCAACCAGCCTTTTGCTAGTCCCGAGTAAAACATGCATGAAACAATTTCAAACCTTCAAACCAACTCTCCTTCAAAAACCATGTTCCTATTCATTCCAAGACATACAAGCGTAAAATTTGGAGAAAGTAGGTGATAGAAGTTGAAACATTAAACTCTTAAAGTATAATAAGTGTCTACATGAAATTCCCGCTGATTGATTGAAAAATAGAAGAACTCGAACAACTTTAACCTAGTGTGCACAGTGAAAGTTCATCTCATGAGTTTCTGGGATTATCTTCTTCATAAATCAACTAAACTATAGATCTCAAGGTGTATATGAGCCTATGACAGGAATTTGTCTTACCGTCCTTCCGATGGCTTTCACACTACGTCCCATTTTCGGCTTTGGTTATGGGTAGACCATCCCCCGGTTGGTAATAGGCAGCCCTTTTTGGAATTTTTCCAACATTATTCCATCATTCCCAATTTCATCCTTCCTTTTCCTTTTTTTTTTAAATTAGATAGGATTTTTAGAAATCCATATCTTTCGTTATTTTCCCATGGACAAGGATGGACAAAGTACCCCGGCTTGGTTTCTCAACACCTTTAAATCAAAGTCTAGCTAATCCACAAATCGCATAATCCTTTCATCCCATGAAAATCGTGTAATGTGTTCTAGGTGTAAAAGTGTTCAAATTTTCTATCAATCACATAAATAGGGGAATGAACTTATAAAACCATTATATTAAGAGAAGTTCAAAGATTTACAACATCACACACTTCGTATTTCCTCTTCTTATACTCGTATCATCTCGAATGCATAGAAATAAGGTTTTCTAAAGGAGTTTTGAAATTTTAGAAAAATTTGAAAAAATTTGCACATATGATGCTCGAAATGTTGCAACATGCTAGATGAGGAATCTCATCTCACCCCCCAACCAAATCTTGCATTGTCCTCAATGTAAACAGATATGTAATGAGCATGAATATGAAAACAATGGTAAAATAAAAGGGAGTGAGAACAATAGTACCTGAGAGAGGGGTCATGGAAGTCTACAACCCAACAACTAAAGGTACTAAAATGGTAAAACTAAATAAAACTAAACATAATCTACGGAAAGCAATAAAGATACCTAACCCATCCTTTTTTAAAAAGATGATCTCTATCAGACTAGGAGATCGATTATCAATAAAACATAAAAAATGACAAAGTTGAGCAAGATCATCAAGTGGTGTAACAAATTATTCAGAAGAACTATCCACCATCCTGCTTTGGAAAGTACATTGGTGACATCGATCATTCTAACCCATTGAAAATCCAGCTGAAAAATTTCAGCGGGTTCCTTAAGAAAATTGTCACATGTACTAGGAAAGGAGAATTTCCCTAGTTGGAAATCATAGAATATGGGTCTCCTTTCCTTGTTGTCTGGGAAAAAATCATTCAAATATGTCAAATATGGGTCATCCCAGAAGTGTTCTTCGGTTTGAACAAACCAAAGAGATGTGAAGACTTCAATCGCTTTATCCTCAAACATTGGAATGGTCTCCACATAATCATTTGTCGCTTGTGCTTCCACAGTTGATTCTTCAATTTGACACTCTGTGGAAGAAAGCTTTTTAGGCACATGAGGTCTCTTTCTCAAAGCATTTACTATGTCCTAAATCATGGGATCATCTCAATCTTCAAAATATGTTAAACACTCCTCGAGTGTGTAGGAGACCTCAGAGAGGAAGTTTTCAGATTTTGACCCTCTACGTCTTCCTCCTTAAAATTTTGTGTAGGTTGGAGTGGGTCCTCAACCTCTACACTTTCAGAAATTAGTCTCTCTGCAAGCAAGTCAAGCACCAATTCTTCCAAATCCTGCATAACAAATTTGTGTAAATCAGAAATTGGTGACTTGTCAAATAAATTTTCAGAAATTGACACTTCCAAGATCTATTAAAATTAAAATTAGATTCATCCTTAGATTGTGTCAAACATGTCCCCAAGCTTTCAGGTAGATCATGTTGGAAAAACCCCCCATCTTCCATAGATTCTATCATGTTTACCTCATGGGGGCCATCATTGTCGTCCCAATCCTCAAAGGGATCAAAGCTAACAACATCTAGAGGATCAAAATTTTACCTTAAAGGGAACTCCTCTACCACGATTGAATCAATCATATCAACCTCATGGACATCATTATCATCCCTATGCCTCTTGCCCAAGTGGAACACATTCACCTCCAACGTCATGTTCCCAAAGGACATTTGCATCACTCCATTTCGGCAATTTATAATTGCGTTTGATGTAGCAAGGAATGGGCGGCCTAGAATCACCGGTATTTGGGTGCTAGCATCCATGACCGGTTGTGTGTCCAAGGTGATGAAATCTACCGGGTAGTAGAATTTATCAACTTGGACTAGCACATCCTCAACTATCCCTCTCGGTACACGGATGGATCTATCAGCGAGTTGCAATGTGGTTTTAGTGGGTTTTCATTCACCAAGACCCAATTGCTCGTATACCAAGTATGGGATCAAATTCACGCTTGCCCCCAAGTCTAGTAATGCACGCTCAATCCGGTAGTCTCCAATGATACATGAAATTGTGGGACTACCGGGATCTTTAAATTTTTTTTTTTTTTTTTTTTTTGGGGGGGGGGGGGTCTTTTGAGTAAGAATGGCACTCACCTGCTCATTTAAGAAGGCCTTTTGCTGCACATTATATTTGCATTTAGTTGTGCATAGGTCCTTTAGAAACTTGGCATAGGAGGGGACTTGTTTGATGGCATCAAGCAAGGGAATGTTGATCTTGACTTGCCTAAAAATCTCTAGAATATCATGAGAGTTTGGGAGAGGTTTTGGGGCAACCAATCTCGAAGGGAATGGTGCTACGGGATTGTAAACGCGTTCCGTTTCTTGTTGGGCTAAGTTAGATCCATCCTCATCCTCGGAATTTACCGGATCATTAGGCTTGTCGGCCTTCACCGGAATAGATTTGTCAATTTGTTTACCACTTCTGAGAGTGATGATGGATTTGGCTTGCTCCATATGTTGGTTAGAGGGATTAGGAATGCTCACTTCATCTGCTTGCTTTGGATTGGGCTGCGGTTGGGCCGAAAAGGTCCCTTCCCTAGCATTCAAGCGTCCCTTAATCTCATCAACCGAGAGTTTAAGCTCTTGGAACATTTGCTGATTTGTTTGATTGATTTGCATTTTCCCTTGCATAAATGCTTTTAAGGTATCCTCCATCGAGAATTGAGGTGGGGCCATATTTTGCATGGGTGGCCCTCGAGAGTCGGTAGAATTGCCCGTGGGGGCATTCTTCTAACTAAAATTCGGGTGGTTCTTCCAAGTAGAATTGTACGAATTACGCACCGGTCCATTGAAAGGCTGTTGATAACCATATGTGGCATTGGTGTGTTCATGTAGCACTTTTTGAAACGCAGGAATTGTGGGGCAATCTTGCGTAGCGTGTAAATTGGTGAAACAAATCCCACACGTGGTTTCAATGGCTTCATTGGACTTTGAAGCTTCACTCTTACTAAGTTCCATGGCCTCGATCTTCCTTGTAAGGTTGGCTATCCTTGCATTCACATTGTCTTCCTCCTTGAGGATATAGATCCTTCCTTTCTCTTTTTTTTTTAGTAGGATTGGGGTTATTGGATTTATCCAAAGTATGCCATGATTGGGCATTCTCGGCCAACATATCCAAATAACTCCAAGCTTCATCTGGATTTTTGCTCATGAACTCCCCATTACACATTATCTCTACGAATTGGCGCATATTGAAACTTAATCCATCATTGAAGAAGTTTATGATTCGCCAACTTTCGTAGCTATGATGTGGGCAAGCAAGTAGGAGGTCCTTAAACCTTTCCCAACATTGGAAGAAAGATTCACCCTCTTTAGCCGAAAAATTCATTATGGCTCTTCGAAGGTGTTCGTTTTATGAACCGAAAGAACTTTTTCAAGAACTCCCGGGTCATCTCGTTCCATGACCCTATCGAGTGTGGTCTAAGAGAGTGAAGCCAAGTCTTGGCTCTTTCTTTCAATGAGAAGGGAAAGAGTTTGAGTTTTATGGCATCTTCAGAGACGTTAGTGTATTGCAAAGTAGCCACCACTTCATCAAATTCCTTTAGGTGCAAATATGGTTTGTCAGAATCTAGCCCATGGAACTTTGGTATGAGTTGAATCACACCCAGCTTTATATCAATGTTTCCCCCGGTTGGTGGTAAAACCACACAAGAGCGTGTAGTTGCACGGGCTGGTTGTAGGTAGTCTCGTAGTGATCTCATTGGAAGAATGTTATGTACTTCATTCTCTCCTACTCCCTCTTGATTTGCGTTTGTAGTTGGAGTAGGGGGGAGGATTCCTTAAAGGTGTTTGATCCATACTCCCCAAATTTTCACAACGTTCTTGGTAATTTTAGACTCATCTATGGACTGATAATGGTCCAACTAGGCCACCTTTAGATTGGAGATGATTAGAGTGGTCACGTTCCTAACAGGACATAAACCACTTAACCAAAAACTAAACTAGTCATAAAATCTGAAATTGATCTAAAAAAATTGAAAAATCTGCAAAAAGCTAAGTTAGAAGGATATTACCCGATGTGCTTGAACTAGAGAAGAAATCCTACAAAACAAATAATTTTGATTAGTTTTAAGAAATCAGAAAAAAAAAATTATCTACTTCTACTTCTACAGCCACTAAAACAGTTCGAAAACTGTTATTTGAATTCCCCGGCAATGGCGCCAAAAACTTGTTCGCTCGCCTCAAGTGTAAGGCTGCGATGTAGTAATAAAACTCGGTAAGACCAAGGTCAATCCATAGGGAATTGGAGAACAAGTTCCAAACTATTCCAGCAACTCAGTTTGCAATGAATAAGAGATTTAATTTGGAACAATTACGCTAAAACAGAAACTTAATGAAAACCAGTAATTTAAGGTACTAAGGCATTCAATGATCCACTTATAACCATCCCATGTCAATCCAATCAATCCAAGCAAGATACACAACTAGATGTGAAGTCCTATCTCTCATCTAGTTGAAAAATAAAGCATTAAACACATTCAATCCCACTCAAGTTGAACTATCAAGTTCTAGTCCCATTCAACAATGTAGAATTCGAAATCATAGCCTTGGAGTAACAACCATGCCTATGGACTATGGCCTGCTCAAGGATTACTATAATTCGAATCTAAACAAGCACAACATGATAATCCATGTCCGGAGCACATGAACTATCATAAAACATCTAAAACTATCAACCTTAAGAACCAGAATAGGTAAAAGTCCAAACTTGAAGTAGAATTACTTGAACTGAACTGAATTAAACATGAAATTGGCAACAAGCTTCACCTCTCAGCCTTAGCTGAGAGATTCTAGTCGAGCATTGTCATACTACAACTAAAACTCATGAAAGAACTAGAAAACATAGAAAAATCAGAGTTTGGAGGGTTGCAGACGCTCCATGACGGTTTCCTTCCTCTCCCACGATGTCCCTTAGCTTCTATGATACCCTAGGAAGAACCCCTAGGTGTCCTTTTATAGTGAGGACTCTCAATTGCATCAGAATCTTCAAGAAATTGCATAAGGTTACACAGTGCGCAGAGTTTTTCGGACCAAAAATAGAAACTGCCCGTTTTTGCACATGGCCGACCTGTCGGGACCGGTCGGACTGGGCTGGCCGATCGGTCACGACCGGTCGGACCAGTTTTTCTTGAGTCCAGGGAGTGCAGATGGGGGGGCCGACCGGTCGGACCCATATGACCCTTCGTCCAGCGTCCAGAAAAGGTGTGGCCGACCGGTCTTGACCGGTCTGGCTCACTTGGCCGATCGGTCACGACCGGTCGGACTCTTGTTTTTCCACTTCTCTCTCTCTTTCTTCTTCTCTCTCTTCTACTTGATTTCTTCTTTCTTTGGTCTTCCTTCAATCTTCATTCAATGCATCTAAACATGTTCTTTTGGTCTCCAATTGGGTAAAGTTCTCTCTCATTCCTACAATCACAAAACATGCATTAGATGGGCCTTTTAATCATGAAAACCATGCATATAATGTGATGTAATGGGCTATGCAGTGTATAAATTGGAGGTTCAACAATTTCAGTCATATCTCAAGGCCATTATGTAACCTTCTCCAAAAAGAGAACCAATTTGAGTGGAGTGCCGAATATTAATTAGCTTTTTCAAAGCTAAAAGACATGTTGACAACAGCTCCTATCATGCAACCACCGGATTGATCCGTACCTTTTAAGTTGATGTGTGATGCGAGCGATTATGCTATTGGGGCGGTGCTAGGCTAAAAGAAGGATAAGAAGCCCCACATTATCTATTATGCAAGTAGGACCTTGAATCCCACCTAAGTCAATTAGTCGACTACGTAGAAGGAGCTCCTAGCCGTCATTTTTGCCTTGGACAAATTCAGGCCTTACTTAATAGGATCTAAGGTTATTGTTTACATAGATCATGCGGCACTGAAGCACCTTCTTTCTAAGAAGGATGCTAAGCCCCGTTTGCTTAAATGGATCCCACTCCTTCAAGAATTCGATTTGGAGATCAAGGATAAGAAGGGAGTAGAGAATGTGGTGGCGGATCATCTATCCCGCCTAGTCCTACCTAATTCCATTGACGAGTCACCTATTGAGGACTCTTTCCCTGATGAGCAACTCTTTGTTGCTATGCATCCACCATGGTATGCTGACATAGCCAATTATCTTTCCACAGGTGTGATGCCGATTCATTGGAGTGCGCAAGACAGACGAAAATTTTTAAGGGAAGTGCGCAGATTTTTCTGGGATGAACCTTTACTTTTTAAATATTGCCCAGATCAAATAATTAGGATATGTGTCCCTGATGATGAACATAATTCTGTCATCTCCTTTTGTCATAATCAAGCGTGTGGTGGTCATTTTTTCTCCAAGAAAACCACTGTAAAAATTCTACAGTGTGGTTTTTATTGGCCTACTTTATTTAAGGACGTCCACGAGTTTTGCAAAGCATGCGAGTGCTGTCAAAAGCTAAGAGGATTGTCCCATCTAAATATGATGCCTCTGACCCCAATTCAACATCTTGAAGTCTTTGACTATTGGGGTATCGATTTTATGGTACCATTCCCCTCATCTTTTAGACATGTCTACATATTGCTTGGCGTAGACTATGTGTCTAAATGGATAGAGGCTATTCCATGTAGAACCAACGATCATCATACGGTTCTAAAGTTCCTTAAAGAAAACATACTTTCCAGATTTGGAACGCCTCGAGCTATCATTAGTGATGGTGGTTCTCACTTTTGCAATAGGCCTTTTAAAGCCTTAATGAAGAAGTATGGCATTAGGCATAAAGTGAGTACCCCATACCACCCACAGGCGAGTGGGCAAGCTGAAATTTTCAATCAGGAAATCAAACAAATTTTGAAAAAAACGGTGAGGCCAGATCGCAAAGATTGGTCTCTTAGATTAGACGATGCACTTTGGGCTCACCGTACTGCTTACAAGACCCCATTGGAATGTCCCCCTATAGACTTGTCTATGGGAAAGCTTGCCACTTTCCTATAGAGATTGAACACAAAGCCTATTGGGCAATTCGGGCATTAAACTTTGACGTTAATAAGGCTAGCTTGCTTCGCAAACTCCAATTAAATGAGCTTGATGAGATCCAGAATGATGCTTATGAGAACTCGAGGATTTACAAGAATAGAATGAAGGCCTTTCATGACAAAAACATCTTCAAGAAATCCTTCCATGAAGGTCAGAAAGTGCTCTTGTACAATTTTCAACTTCATCTTTTTTCGAAAAAATTACGATCTCTATGGACCGGCCCATATATTGTTAAAGAAGTTTTTCCTCATGGGGCTGTCGAGATAGAGAATGTTGCAAATGATAACTGTTTTAAAGTAAATGGACAACGCCTTAAACCATTTGTGAAATTGCGGTTTTACCGCCTATAGAGATACTTGGAGATATGCCTAATGTCCTAGAGGGGGGGTGAATAGGACTTTTTAAATTCCAATTACAATTAAAAACTAACCAAGTCAATCTTATCAAATAAGATAATCACAATAGCATTCAAGACATTTATATGAGCAATTTGTAAGCAAGGACTATCATAGGCATTTCATCAAACAGTTAGCATTCATGATTGACTAAACCATTCAACACATAGCAATCATTCAATCTCACAATGCACAGCAATTTATAATGGTTCGGTTTCCCTACTCCACTCCCGGTTCACGATCTCAACCTATGAGACCACCGGATTTCACTATAGTCTTGGTTTTAAATTAGGTTAACCATCAACCTTGACATCCTTTGATCTAGGATCGCGTTTACCATCCGCCGATGGCCCAATCCAGGGACTTGATGAGTTTGGATCTCAAACTCTCACCAATCCTAATCCAAGGATGGTCACGTACCCTCCCGCTGGAGTTTCCCAATCCAGGGAATAGAGATTCAAAAGATGGACTCTCAAATACTAGACATACCTAGACGATTGAGCCCTGATTCGATGCTTTTGATGAGTAGCTTCAGCTCCACGTGCTTTAGCTTCTCTTTGAGCTCCCAAGATCAGCTACCGATGCAAATGATGAGGATATGTTGATGCCGGGTAGTTGGGAGAGAGTTGGTCTAGTTCCTCTTGCCTATTCAATGCAATGGTAATGAGGGAACTACCAAGCTTCAAGCATTCAATGGCTTTAAGTGACCTAATAAAGATATTCAGAAGGAAGGTCAGCCATGAATGAAGGGCTTGAGTTCATACTTCAAACCGAGCTTAGAATACTCAATGACAAGCCATTAATGGCCAAGTTTGAATGATGAACTCAAGGGAGTTAAGAGGGAGGAAGGATGAGAGTAAATGCTCTCTCTCTCAGCTCTGGATGGGTGTTAAATGCATGCCAAGAAAGAGCTCAAGACATGGCTATATAGAGCCTCAAATGATGGCCCCAACGGATCTAAAACGGTCACGTCCGACCTGTCAGAGATAGGACTCGACCGGCCGGACGGACCGGTCAGCATTCAAAAGCAATAGGCCACATATGAGACTGGCCGACCGGTCATGACCGGTCGGACCCCCTTGCTGGAGTGTTATGAAATATCAGGCCGACCGGTCACGACCGGTCGGCTATGCTTGCTGGAGTTTCATGAATTTTGAAGGCCGACCGGTCATGACCGGTCGGCTATACTTGCTGGTCATTCAGAAATTGTGAAGGCCGACCGGTCATGACCGGTCGGCTTCCTATATGAATTCTGCAGCAAAGCTGCTGGAGTGTTTGAATTACTGGCCAACCGGTCATGACCGGTCGGCCGTCCAGCTGAACTTCACCCAGCAGCCTCTGTTTTGTTTTGAGATGCTTGGCCGACCGGTCAAGACCGGTCGGCTGTCCATTTGTCCTCTTCACAGCAAGGATGCTGATGAGTTGAAAAACCTGGCTCTTGTCTAGATGATCTTGTCACAGCGTGTTTGCTGGGCCAAGGCTTCCAACGCAGCAGAGGATCACTCCAATGATGAGGCATGAGAGATTTGGTGCAAGGAGTCCAATGTATGGACATTTCTTCAATCTTATAGCACCAGCCATGGTTCACAAGTCTGATCAACTTGTGCAAGGGTTGAGAGGAATGGAAATAAGATATGTGAGTCTTTTACGCCATTCTTTGATGTTTTGGGGTTTCCTATAGTCGATCTATATGCAACTTACCTGAGATCTTGTTGCAGCATTAGCTTGAGCAATGGACGAAGCGTAATCTTCAAGTCTTGATCTTCAATACTTCGACCGGGGCTCACATGACACGACGCGACCAACCAACACGTCAATTGACAACAAAAGGTGTACTAACAATCTCCCCCTTTGTCAATTGCGTGACAAAACATCTAACCTAGACAAATCATGACTCCTTATCATGATTGACCCTTAAACAGAAAGTAAAATACACCCATATACATGTCTATACAAATATACAACATTATCTTTACAAAAGGACATGTACAGACTCGATTTCCTTCAAAATCTCCCCCTCAATGCTTGCACCTACAAAGTCCTGCAAAAAGATATAATCGGACCTTCTAGGTGAGATGATTCTCCCCCTTTTTGTTAGTAATTGACAAGGGTTAGCCAGCAAAAAGATATGCCTAATAAAGCTGCAAAGCTAGCACCGAAAATATGTCAATCACATATCACAGGAAAGAGATATCGAAATATAAGCCCTGAGGAGATTTAAAGAACAACACATGCCAGATATACAAGTAAACATGAAAGCACTGAGGGCATATAGCCCAATCAACCAACCACCCCTCCAGATGTATATCCAGACTCAAAAGAAAACACAATGCATGAGCTAATATGGGCAAATACGCCCAAATCATCCAACCGCCCAAGGATATTCAATAACATATCAAAAGCTCATATATAAAAAAAAACTGAAGCATCCACATATATACCAAAATGGGCAAGCAGCCCAATGTAAAGATGTATCAATCCAAAATATACAGACAACTATAGAATGATATAGCATGAAATCCAGACAATGTCATTGGTCATTCAAAAAGTAACTATGACCAAGACATGAGACTAATAATCCGAACCATTGCCCAGATCAGGGGGAGGAATGTCCCCACGAGCCGCACGCTCCCATCGCTCTATCCGCCTCTCTATCTGCGCCTGACGAGTGACTAGGGCCTCCTGTTGTACCAATATGGTGGCCTGGCCCTGCAAGATCTGGTCGCCGGTCTGCTCAAGCCTATCAAGCCACTGAAATATATTCGCTCGAAGCTGGAGAAGCTCCGCAATGTAAGAAGAGGGATCCACGGAAGGAGAGTGCCGACGAGAAAAAGCTCGAGGTGGCGTGCTGAATCCTCCTGGAGCGTCGCGAGGATTGAGGGATGGATCTGATGATGGAGCTGAAGAGTGTGAAGGGCCAGTAGAGATAGGAGGTGCCTTAAGCTGGGACGGCTCTGCCTGCTCCTGCTGCTGCTCCTGCAGACGACTCTGGATAGCGTCTCTGGTAAGCTCCATACGAGCAATGATGGTACGGTTGATAATGACCGGTTTGTGAATTTTATCGGTACCAACAATGCCAATACGCTCAGCCATTTGCATATGAGATGCCCAAATAGTAGACTAGTGGAGTTCCCATCGTCGCGTAGGATGACTTGGTGGATGGTACGCATGATACGAGTGGGAAGACAGAGCGAATGACCTTTACCAACCCGATACAGCAACCGAAACATAGTTTCGGAGACATCCGCTTTGTTGCTCATCCGCGGGTAGACATTGCGGAAAAAGAGATTATGCAAAAGGCGGAAGTCCCACGTCATTGAGGATGCTCGAAGTGCACCACCCACCCATTTGGGTGTCCCCTCACCACACAAGAATTGAGCGATAACTAGGTTGGGTTTGGGACCTAAGGATGAAAAATCGAAAGAAGGCTCCTCAACCCTTGGAACGCCAATAAAATCTGATATGGACTTCAAAGTAAACAGGCAATCCCGGTCACCAACCTCGACATTGAAGGAGGGGGGAGAAGACGTGACATGAACATAGGATGCATAGAATTTCTTGACAACATCAAATTGGACCGGGCCCCCCATGTGGAGTACGGGGCCCCAATTGATGGCATCCAACATGGAACGCAAGTTGTAGTCAGACAAGTCACCCAAATTGATGGATTTTTCACAGACGACCTCCTTATTCTTGAAATCATCCCAATGGGTGGAATGGGATGAGACTTTTGTCCCCAAAGATTTAGATTTAACAGGAGGAACCGAAGAGGAGACAGCCCCTTTCCCTTTGGAAGCGGCTTTCTTGGACTTTAAAGGGCGAGGAGGAGGAGGCTTAGATGTTGCCTTGGGACGATCGCTCCTCCTCAAGGGGAGCTCATCCCCGCTCTCTTGGGATGACATGGAAGAGGCAAGAGAATCTCTAAAATACTCCAAGAGATGAAGGAAAGGGATGAACCAAGGAAGATAAAGAGTGAAGAGAAGGAATCCCTTACCAATGAATGAGAGTGAAGAGGAGTGAAGTTGAGAAGGTTAGAACCTCGAATCTTGCAATGAATCAGCTCAAAATCACCTTGGAGAGCAAGAGGGGGAGCTGGAGCATTGAGTGGAGGTGAAGAAAAGGGGAAGGACTGACCTAAAATGGGCTCCAAACGGGTTAAATACCCCCCCTACCCGGTCGGCTGACGCACGGACGCAGCTGCCTTAGAGATGCACGACCGGTCGTGACTGGTCGTGGGATGCAAAACGGGCCACAGCAAGATTTTCTACACAGCCCGACCGGTCATGACCGGTCGGCTGGCCTAATCTGGTGAGTCCAGAGAGTTTTTGAGAGACGCCCGACCGGTCTTGACCGGTTGGCTGGCCGGTCGGCAGGTAATTTTGCCGCCATTTTGACACGGATCCTGTACTGGATCACCTGGAATGAGAGTTTGTCCTTTGGACAGACCTTTAACACCAAGTACCCTTATCAAGGATACAACATCCATGGTCATGGTGTACCAAGGTACACCTAACACAAAATGAGGGACCCCTAAGGTCCAGATATGACAATAAATGGCTAGAAATTGAGACTATGATCCCGGATATTCGAAGAAAGTAATGAAAAGAGGCCATGATCCTCAGATATACCTATAACGATCAGAAAGAGAGGCTAAATCCTCAGATTTTTCCTGCAAAACATACACTTGTTAGATAACCTAGATACATCCAACACCAATGGACTTCTGGAGGTTCGAAAATCGAACCGAGTCCAAAGCTTTCGTTAGGATGTCAGCTAGTTGATTCTCGGTAGGCACATGTTCGAGAGATATTATATGATCTTCAACCAATTCTCGAATAAAATGGTGCCTAATGTCTATGTGCTTAGTGCGCGAGTGCTGAACTGGATTTTTCGATATATTTATGGCACTCGTGTTGTCACAAAATGAAGTCATTGTGCCTTGGTTAATCCCATAATCGGTCAAGGTTTGTTTCCTCCATAATAATTGGGCACAACAACTACCGGCCGCAATGTATTCTGCTTCGGCTGTGGATAACGAGATGGAGTTTTGTTTCTTACTATGCCACGCCACAAGACAATTTCCAACATAAAAACAACCACCGCTGGTTGATTTACGATCATCCATGTTACCAGCCCAGTCGGCATCTGAATACCCTGCAATATCTGTAGATGAATCAAAAGGGTACCAAGGACCGTATTCGGTGGTGCATCCAACAAACCGGATGATCCGTTTAACAGCGGTAAGGTGAGATTCTTTGGGATCAGCCTGAAGTCGAGCACAAGCACCTACACTGAAAGCAATATCTGGTCTACAAGCAGTAAGATAAAGAAGACTACCAATCATGCTTCTATAAAGATGCTGATCTACACTTTTCTCTGCAAGGTCTTTTGATAGTTTAACAGTGGTGCTCATAGGTGTAGTGTAGGAACGACCAGAGTCTAAGCCAAATCTCTTAACAAGATCTTTAGCATACTTGGCTTGAGTAATGAATATACCTGATGCAAGTTGTTTTACTTGAAGCCCTAGAAACATGTTGAGTTCTCCTACCATACTCATCTCAAATTCAGATGTCATTAATTCAGCAAAGGAGATGGACATTTTCTCACATGTGGATCCGAACACAATGTCATCCACATAAATCTGGGCAATCAATACAGAATTTTCGGCTTCTCTAATAAATAGAGTTTTGTCTACGCTCCCCCTAGCAAAATCATGGTCTATAAGAAACTGAGTTAAGCGTTCATACCATGCACGGGGTGCTTGCTTGAGCCCGTAAAGCACCTTTTTCAACCGGTAAACCTTGTGAGGATACTTAGGATCAATGAATCCTTTTGGTTGTTCAACATACACTTCCTCATCAAGAATACCATTCAAGAAGGCACTCTTTACATCCATTTGAAATAGTTTGAACTTTAAAGCACAAGCAACAGCCATAAGAATTCTAATAGACTCGAGTCTAGCTACAGGGGCAAATGTTTCATCAAAATCAATCCCTTCAATTTGTGAATATCCCTGAGCAACTAACCGAGCCTTATTTCGTATTACATTCCCAGATTCATCGGATTTGTTTTTGAAAATCCATTTGGTTCCGATCACATTTTTCCTTTCCGGCCTGTCGACCAGATACCATACATCATTTCTAATGAATTGTTGAAGCTCTTCCTATATTGTAAGGATCCAGAATTCATCATTTAGAGCTTCATCAGCATTTTTTGGTTCAATTTTTTATGTGAAACACAGGTGACTGTTGACTGCCTCCAATTGCCTCCTGGTTTTGACACCAATGCTAGGATCCCCAATGATTTGATTGAGGGGGTGATCCTTGACAATTTGTACATCACCAGGAGCAGTAGGGGCATTAGGAGATGAGGGTTGTTTATCAGATTTTCCTATCTCGCATATGCCCTCATCTTCTTCTTCATCACCTGGAGATTTATCCAAGCTATCATCCACAGTCACATTGATTGACTCTTGAACTGATGAGGTTCGAAGGTTGTAGACACGAAAGGCTCTACTATTTAATGAGTATCCTAAAAAGATACCCTCATCACTTTTGGAGTCAAACTTTTCCAAATTTTCTCGGTCTCTCAGAATATAGCATGTACTACCAAAGACCTTAAAGTATTTAACATTCGGTATCTTTCCACACCATAGTTCATAAGCTGTTTTGTTTAGACCTGCCCTTAAATAAACTCGATTAACAATATAACAGGCAGTGTTAACAGCTTCGGCCCACAGATTTTGAGCAAGTTTCTTATTATTAAGCATAGCTGTGGCCATATCCAACAACACTCTATTTTTCCTTTCAACAACCCCATTCTGTTGAGGAGTTTTGGGTGCTGAGAACTCATGACGAATGCCCAATTCATCGCATAATGCCTTCAAACGATGATCTTCAAATTCACCGCCGTGATCACTCCTGATTCTTGCTACCATGTATCCTTTCTCATTGTGAAGTCGCTTCACTAATTTTTTGAATTCCTCAAAAGTGTCAGATTTTTCTCTTAAGAAGGCGACCCATGTGAATCTGGAGTAATCATCAACGACTACAAGAAAGTATCGTTTTCCACCTTAGCTAAATACCCTGGTAGGACCAACTAAGTCCATGTGTAGCAGTTCAAATGGTTTTGATGTGACCAGGATAGAGGTTCTCTTGTGTGCAACCTTGATTTGTTTACCTTTTTGGCATGCAATGCACACAGCATTGGGTCTTTTACCCATCTTTGGTAGACCTCTCACCAAGTTCTTCTGACTTAGTTTAAACAGATTTCTATAATGTACATGACCGAGTCAATGGTGCCACAGTTCTGTTTCATCCTGAACGGCCATGTGACATATGGTGTAGGAGCTTAAATTGTTGTGATTTTCAATGACATAGCAGTTGTCTCCTGTGCGTAGACCTTTTATGACTAATTTTCTTGTGGAGTTCAAGATCTTGCACATATCTTTGGAGAAGCTTACTGAGTGCTCTTCATCACAAATCTGTGAGATACTCAATAAGTTGTGTTTGAGACCATCAACATACAGTACATTTTCAATTTCGGGCAAACCTGGCCCTGTGATGGTTCTTTTACCAATGATTTTAGCTATGCTCCCATCACCAAATGTGACAGACCCACCATCAAATTCGTCATATGCACAAAATTGAGATCTATCACCTATCATGTGTCTAGAACAACCACTATCCAAGTACCATCTAGGGGTATTCCCAGCTTTTAAGGCACTATGAATGACCAAGCACTTGTTCTTAACAACCCATTTAATTGTTGTCCTTTTATGTGAGGTGTTCTTCTGGTGGGATTCTCTAGTTTTCTTGGGAGAATCAGATTTTTCTTTTTTACGTAAAAGAAGAGCAGTTTTTAAATTCAGCATTTTAACTTGCTCCAATAGTTCATCCATCCTCTTGTCCTTCCTAGGAAGAGCAGGATAATTCTTTCGAATGTGTCCCCTCTTTGGTGAAGTACTCATGGGAGGATTCCAATTAGCTTGCACATTTTTCCCGGTCGGTATAAATTTACCTTTCAAGTTTCTGACCGGATTTTTGAATACCAAGCACTCAAATTTTAAATGGCCAATGTCTCCACAAGCATGGCAGATAGGAGATGCTCTAGTTTTACTTCCAGATGCACCATGATCATTTCTTACAATTAGATGGACTGAGGTAGTTTTTGAAATGTGACTATCATTGCCCAAACCTCTTTTGTCCATTGGTGATCTTGCAACATCGAGGAGTTTTTCCAGGTTTTCTTCTCCTTGAGTAAACCGTCTTCTAGAGTCAACGACTTGACACTTAAGACGATTGATTTCATTGTTCGCCTCTTTGAGTTCTTTCTCAAGTCTAGCATGCTTGTCAAGAGATTCACCACTTGCGAGCTTTTTCTTTTCTTGTTAAAGCTCATCATTCTTCCTTTTCAGTTCTTCTAGATCTTGACACAACCTTTGATTTTCAATTTTCAATCCGTCAAGATTTTTAGTTAATTTGTCATTTTCAGCCTTCATTTGGCCTAACTTTTTAATGATATTCATATTTTCAATGTATAGTTGGTTATATACCTCCTGAAGGCCTTCATCCTCATTCTCATCATCACTCAAGGAATCATTTTCAGTGTTAGAGGATTCATGATCATCAATGCCACCGGTGATCTCAGCAATGGGCTCAATTTGAGGCACAATATCAGTAATGGAGGCCATTAAGATCTTGATTGACCCTTGCTCCTCCTCACTTTGGTATATGACTGATTCTGATTCTGATTCTTCAGTGTCATCCCATGTAGCTGCCATTGCCTTTTTCTTGGCCTTTTTATCAGTACACTCGGATGCAATGTGACCAAATCCTCCACACTTGTAGCATTGAGGATCTTTTGAGTTAAAAAATTTTCCTTTGTTGTTCTTGGAGTCAAAAGGTTTTCCCTTCTAGTAGGGTTTCCTTCTAGAGGTATTTCCCCTAGTTTTGAAGAATTTTTGAAATTTCTTGGCCATAAGTGCCATTTCTTCTAAATCAGGATCTTCCTCACTTCCACATTCAGACTCTTGCTTCTTGTGAGAAGATTTCAGGGCAGTACTTTTGGATTTTGAGGGAGTTTTGAAACCTAGCTCATAGGTTTGAAGGGACCCGAGAAGTTCTTCAACTTTCATGGTATTTAGGTCCCTATATTCTTCGATGGTAGTAACTTTGGAAGAGAACCGTTCCGGTAGGGATCTCAGAATTTTCCTACATAGTCTATGCTCCGGAACGGGATCCCCCAAGCCCCACATTTCATTTGTAATCTTGTTCAGCTTGGTATAGAAGTCAGTAAATGTTTCATGCTCCTCCATAGTAATATTTTCAAATTGTGTGGAGAGGCGCTGAAGTTTTGAGTTTTTAACAATGCTTGTTCCTTCATGAGTAACTTCAAGGATGTCCCATGCCTGCTTACTGGTTGTGCAATTTTGAATCTGGCCAAATTCATCTTTATATACTGAACAAAAGATGGCATTCAGCCCTTTGGCATTACAGACCCGTTGAGCTTTATCATAATCGGTCCACATCGCCTTATCTTTAGGCTTAAGGACATCCGGTTCACCTTCCTTACATATAGTGACCATTGGGGGTTTATATCCAATATCAATCATATCCCTAACGTCCGAATCAATAGATTCCAAAAAGATGCACATTCGGGCTTTCCAATATGGATAGTTAGACCCATCAAAGAAGGGAGGCTTAGTAACGGATGAAGAATCCTCTCTAGACATATTTTCAAGCTCTCTTAGGATCTCACTCCGGGTTTTTAAACCTGAAAGGAGGAACCCACTCTGATACCAACTGAAATTGCGGTTTTACCGCCTATAGAGATACTTGGAGATATGCCTAATGTCCTAGAGGGGGGGTGAATAGGACTTTTTAAATTCCAATTACAATTAAAAACTAACCAAGTCAATCTTATCAAATAAGATAATCACAATAGCATTCAAGACATTTATATGAGCAATTTGTAAGCAAGGACTATCATAGGCATTTCATTAAACAGTTAGCATTCATGATTGACTAAACCATTCAACACATAGCAATCATTCAATCTCACAATGCACAACAATTTATAGTGGTTCGGTTTCCCTACTCCACTCCCGGTTCACGATCTCAACCTATGAGACCACCGGATTTCACTATAGTCTTGGTTTTAAATCAGGTTAACCATCAACCTTGACATCCTTTGATCTAGGACCGCGTTTACCATCCGCCGATGGCCCAATCCAGGGACTTGACGAGTTTGGATCTCAAACTCTCACCAATCCTAATCCAAGGATGGTCACGTACCCTCCCGCCGGAGTTTCCCAATCCAGGGAATAGAGATTTAAAAAATGGACTCTCAAATACTAGACATACCTAGACGATTGAGCCCCGATTCGATGCCTTTGATAAGTAGCTTCAGCTCCACGTGCTTCAGCTTCTCTTTGAGCTCCCAAGATCAGCTACCGATGCAAATGATGAGGATATGTTGATGCCGGGTAGTTGGGAGAGAGTTGGTCTAGTTCCTCTTGCCTATTCAATGCAATGGTAATGAGGGAACTACCAACCTTCAAGCATTCAATGGCTTTAAGTGACCTAATAAAGATATTCAGAAGGAAGGTCAGCCATGGATGAAGGCCTTGAGTTCATACTTCAAACCGAGCTTAGAATACTCAATGACAAGCCATTAATGGCCAAGTTTGAATGATGAACTCAAGGGAGTTAAGAGGGAGGAAGGATGAGAGTAAATGCTCTCTCTCTCAACTCTGGATGGGTGTTAAATGCATGCCAAGAAAGAGCTCAAGACATGGCTATATAGAGCCTCAAATGATGGCCCCAACGGATCTAAAACGGTCACGTCCGACCTGTCAGAGATAGGACTCGACCGGCCGGACGGACCGGTCAGCATTCAATAGCAATAGGCCACATATGAGACTGGCCGACCGGTCATGACCGGTCGGACCCCCTTGCTGGAGTGTTATGAAAAATCAGGCCGACCGGTCACGACCGGTCGGCTATGCTTGCTGGAGTTTCATGAATTTTGAAGGCCGACCGGTCATGACCGGTCGGCTATACTTGCTGGTCATTTAGGAATTGTGAAGGCCGACCGGTCATGACCGGTCGGCTTCCTATATGAATTCTGCAGCAAAGCTGCTGGAGTGTTTGAATTACTGGCCGACCGGTCATGATCGGTCGGCCGTCCAGCTGAACTTCACCCAGCAGCCTCTGTTTTGTTTTGAGATGCTTGGCCGACCGGTCAAGACCGGTCGGCTGTCCATTTGTCCTCTTCACAGCAAGGATGCTGATGAGTTGAAAAACCTGGCTCTTGTCTAGATGATCTTGTCACAGCGTGTTTGCTGGGCCAAGGCTTCCAACGCAGCAGAGGATCACTCCAATGATGAGGCATGAGAGATTTGGTGCAAGGAGTCCAATGTATGGACATTTCTTCAATCTTATAGCACCAGCCATGGTTCACAAGTCTGATCAACTTGTGCAAGGGTCGAGAGGAATGGGGATAAGATATGTGAGTCTTTTACGCCATTCTTTGATGTTTTGGGGTTTCCTATGGTCGATCTATATGCAACTTACCTGAGATCTTGTTGCAGCATTAGCTTGAGCAATGGACGAAGCGTAATCTTCAAGTCTTGATCTTCAATACTTCGACTGGGGCTCATATGACACGACGCGACCAACCAACACGTCAATTGACAACAAAAGGTGTGCTAACAATTTGTTGAGAAATTTGATTCAGAAGACATGTCCATGACTCTGAATGATCCTGTGTATCAGGATGATAGATCTCCTAGTCTGACAGAGGTATAGCGTAGGTAGGTTTAGTTATTTTTCTGTTTTAGTTTTGCTTGCTTTAGTAGATTTAGTTGTCGAAGTTGTAGACTTCCATGATCGACTCTTTCAGGTACTATTGTTCTCACTCTCTTGTATTTTACTATTGCTCTCATGTTCATGCTCATTGGATATCTTTTTACATTGAGGACAATGCAAGATTTGGTTGGGTGTGAGATGAGATTCCTCATCTAGCAGTTTGTAACATTTCGAGCATCATATGTGGCAATTTTTTTTTTAAATTTTTTCTAAAAATTCAAAACTCGTTTGGAAAACCTTATTTCTATGCATTCGAGATGATATGAGTATAAGAAAATGAGATATGAAGTGATGAATGTTGCAAGTCTTGAACTGCTTCTGATATAATGGTTTTATATGTGAATTCCCCTATTTATATGATTGATAGAAAATTTAAACATTTTTACATCTAGTTCACGTTACACGATTTTCATGGGTTGAAAGGATTATGTAGCTTTGTGGATTGGCTAGACTTAGATTTAAGGTGTTGAGGAACCAAGTTGGGGTACTTTGTCCATCTTTGTCCATGGGAAAATAACGAAAGATATGGATTTCTAAAAATCTTATCTAATGTGTATGAAAAGGAAAGGAAGGATGAAAATATGGGAATGATTGAGAATATGGTGGAAAATTCCAAAAAGGGCTACCTATTACCAATCGGGGGTTGGTCTACCTGTAACCAAAGTCGGAAATGGGACGTAGTGTGCAAGCCATCGGAAGGACGGTAAGGCAAATTCCTGTCATAGGCTTGTTGTTGATTTGTGCACTTTTAGATCCATAGTTTAGTTGATCTACGAAGAAGATAATCCCGAAAATTCATGAGATGAGCCATCACTATGCACATTAAGTTGAATTTTGTTCAAAGTTGTTCTATTTATCAATCAATTAGCGAGAATTCTATATGAACACTTTTTATGTTTTGAGAGTTTAAGATTGCAACTTCTATCACCTAGTTTCTCTCACTTTTGTACTTGTATGCCTTCGAATGAATAGAAGTATTGTTTCTAAAGCAGAGTTGGTTTTGAAAATTTGAACTTGTTTCACGCATGTTTTACTCGGGACTAGCAAAAAGCTAGTTGGGGGGTGTGTTGAGCTTCCATTTTATACATTTTCTAGCCCATTACATCACATTACATGCATGGTTTGCATGCTTAAAAGACCCATCTAATGTTTGTTTTGAGTATATAGGAATGAAAGAGAAAAGTCATGAATTTGTTGCTAAAAGGGTCCTTTGGAAGTACATTGAAGACATTGAAAAGAAGTCATGAAGAATCACGTCAGAAATACCTGGATCGACTAGAAGAAGAAAGATTTCAGCATTTATAACAGAAGACCACCAGGTGCCCGACCATCACATGACCGGGCGCCCAAAATTGGGAGAAAATATGCTGAACATGCTTAACATATCTGGACCTGACCGGGCGCCCGACCAACATCTAGTCAGGTGCCCGATATTCAAGTGAATTTTCATCAAAAGCAGCTGGACCGAATTAAAGCACGGTCAGGCGCCTGACCAAAACATGACCGAGCGCCCGACCAATGTCTGATGACCAACTAAGTGCGTAAGTCTTTATGCCATCCGAGGCAGTTCGTGATTTTTCTTATAAAAGGAAACCTTGGCATCCTTGCTAAGGTATCCTAGAAGAGTTCTAAGTTCATGGGGAGCAAGGGAGATCATCGTAGAGCGATCGCAACTCCTCCAACTAGGATTTTTTTCTAGTTTTTCATGTTTTTGTTTAGTTTTTCTTTGAATTCAAGTTGAAGCATGATAATGCTCAGCTAGAATCTCATAGCCAAGGCTAAGATGTGAAGCTTGTGAGTAGTTATCATGTTGGATTCGTTCTAATTCAAATACTTTGCTTTAAATTGGATTTTTAAGTTCTAGTTTAAGTAGAAGTTGATATTTTTGGATGTTTTATGAGAGTTCATGTGCTTCGGACATGAGTTCCTTGCAATTATCAGAGATTATCATGTTTGGATTAATTTGATTCGAATTGTAGTAGCCCTAGTGCGTACCATAGTCCATTGGCATGGTCGTTACTTTGAAGGCTACATAGTCAACTTCTACGTGCTTCATTAGAACTAAAACCTTATTCTTCAACTTGAGTAGGGATTGTTTGTGTTTGAATGCCATATCTTCCAACTAGAAAAGAGATAGAACTTCAATTCCAGTTGTGTTATGCATGGATGAATGAATTCACATGAGGGCTATCGCAAGTGGATCCTCGAAAGCCTTAGTTCTGTTAATTATAGATTTTTTTCAAATTACTGTTTTAAGTTAGTTTATGAACTTGAACTCCTTAATTCATTAAATTCGAAGTTGCTGGAACAATTTAAATTGGTTTACCTAATTCCCCGTGGATCGACCTCGGTCTTATCAAGAATTATTACTACATCGTAGCCTTGCACTTGAGGCGAGCGAACAGCCTATGATCTTGTTTGCCATCTGTTGGGGTCCCAAAAGTCAGGATCTTCAAAACAAGGATTATAAGTGTATAAACCATCACCTTACTGGATTTAGGGCCAATGCATCAGGAATCTCAACAGAAATTACGATGAACACCACACTTTAGCAAAAGTGGAAAGAGGACCCAAGGGTGGGGCCCACCATTCACCATGATCAAAACCCTCTAAAGTTGGGAGGGTAAGTTCAATAATGAACAAACACAACTAGTGCATCAGCATTCATTGCAAAGCGGGCCCCACAAACCATCATTTTAGCGAGATAATCACAAATAAGTACGTCGGCGCATCAAGAAATTCATGATCAGCGTATCATGAAATTCAGTCATTTTACAAAGTGAATTTCAGGACGCACTGACCCTCAGCGCATTAAGAAATTCATCAAGCGCATCAAAAAATTCAGGAATTACAGGATGCACTGACCCTCAGCGCGCCCAATAAATCAGGCATTTTCAGGAATTTCAGGACACACTGATAGTCAGTGCGCCCTAAAAATCAGCACTTAAACCAAGGCATTTCACGATGCGCCGAACGATTTTCTCGACGCGCAGACCTATTTTCTCGACAGCGCTACATGTGGCAGCCTCCTGTTGGCCAACTTTCGATATTTTCGGGTATAAATACCTCTCTGTTACTATTTATTTGGATGGATCCAGAGAGAGTTTTGCCCCTTGGGTATTTTGAGAGATCACCGGAATCCCTTGCCGGAATCCCTTTTCCGACGACCGAAAATCTTTTCTGATCACCGAAATTCCTTTCCGACCAACGGAACCCTTCACTGAAAACTCCATCTCCGACCACAGCAGGTCTGGCGATGAAATAACTTCAAATTGTGCAAGGATAGTAGCGTATCGCGAAAATCAATCATTTTCAAAACAAAGTTATTTTTTTGACGCACTGGCCCCAGCGCATCAGAAAAGTAGCCCAGCGCATCAGAAAAATCAGTCGTTTATGAAACAAATCATTTTTCGACGCACTGGCCCCAGCACATCACAAAAAACAGGCCAACGGATCAGAAAATACACATCTTAAACAGTCATTTTTGGACGCACTGGCCCTAGCGCATCATAAAAATAGGCCAGCGGATCAGAAAAATCAAACATTTTAACAGTCATTTTTGGACACACTGGCCCCAGCGCGTCAGTAAAATCAACTTAGTGGATCAGAAAAATCAGCACTTTGAATGTCAATTTCATCACCTCTAAACCTTCATTTTGTGGCATTTTCGGGCCCCGTTTGGGCTTATTTTGGGTATTTCTAGCAGTTTCGGACGAAATGGAGCAGTCAAATAACTCATCTGAGCCACCCAATGAGCAAAATGCAAGCCTTCGGAGTTCGATCCGATCCAATGTGATGAACGAAGTAATTTCTCGAAAAGGGGCCGCCAGTGCTCAGAATCAAACCAATGTATCATCATTACATATTCTATCATAATGACCCGGATTCAAGTCCAGACTAAGCAAATGGGACTATGGTTAACACAATAAGCCATACCAAGAGAGTTCTAGATTATTACATGAAATTTGTTAAAGATTGACACTTCAAGAACAGTCGATGCCCTACCCATTCAAATGGCATTCGCTGGTTGAGCGGCTCAGGTACATATAACTGTAGATCGGTCTTTCCACGGTCACTGGTCACAAATGACGGGCGCAGGCCCAGAGTCGCACCCCTCGGTTAAAAAACCCTGACAGTCTCAGCCCGGATCTCCGGTCAAAACATGGGACAGACATCTGACTTGTACAAAGATGGATCAGTCCATAACAAAACATAACAAATATAGGTCTCCACGACCATACAAATACAGGTCTCTTCGACCATACAAATCAGGTCTTTTCGACCATACAAGCATAGGTCTCTTCGACCACAAAAAATACAGGTCTCTACGACTATGAACTCTGAGACCATAGTCCCCGCTGACTAGTCTTCCGCCTTTTAATCAAGGGTCATTGATCATTCGATGTACTAAGGGCTCATGCCAGATCACGACTGAAATGTATAAGATCTCAGGATCACTGGAATAAAATTCGTCTTGTGATATCTTTTCTCTTGTGTACTTTTGTGAATGCTTGTGATTATCTATGAATGTTTCTATAATTCAGAACCCTAGAGCAACAATGCACTAAAAACTGTGTTTGAGCATTTTTCTAGTTCTAACACCATCAAAGATCATCATTTTCCTGCGTCAACTATGATCCCTCAAAAGGAAGCGACGATGGCCCATATAGCACGTTTTTTACCATGCTTCAATGACAATGAACAAGTCTCAATACTAGATGTAGGACAAGCCAACTTTCCCTTTCTGCTCCACCCAAACAAATTCCCATATGCAGGGAAGTCATTTATTATCCACAAGACCGCTGCATGCAATCGAAATGTCTGTTCTGCAAATGTGTCATACGTCTGGACACCTTGACTCCACAACTCATTTAACTCATCTACTCATTCGTCGGTGACCTGGGTCTAGGAATAAGCAATGACATCAAGAAAAATGACTCCTTCATACACAACCAAGGAGGTAAATTGTAGGGCATAAGTACCACTGGCCACATACTGTACGAGCTACTCATATTACCAAATGGATTAAAACCATTACTTGCAAGACCTAGTCGAACATTGCAAGAATCCTCTGCAAACCAGTCATATTGCTTTTCAAAATTTTGCCAGGCTTCAGAGTCAGCAGGGTGCCTCAATGTATTATCATCATGAACGCGTTTCTCCTTATGCCACCTTATATCTTCAGCCGTCTTGCTCGATGTAAACAATCTTTGCAATCTGGGTTTCAATGGAAAGTACCTTAACACCTTTTGTGGAATTTTCTTACGCTTGGCTTCGTCATACTTCCACCTAGACTCTCCACATTCTGGACACTCTTCAACATTTTCAAGTTCTTTTCAATATAATACGCAATCACTTATACACGCATGTATGAGGATGTAACCAAAGCCCAAGTCTCACATTAAGGATTTTGCCTCATAATGAGACTTAGGCAATGTCTCACCATCTGGTAATACTTCTTTAAACAAGTCAAGTAACATGTCGAAGGATTTGTTACTCCAACGAGTTATTGTCTTCAAATGAAGTAACCTTATAAGGAAATTCAACTTTGAGAAGTTATCACACCCCGGATAGAGTGGACGTTGTGCATCCCTCAGCAACCTACTAAACTTTTCTGATTCGACATCACCCATAGGAGGAATATCCTGGCTACTTGTCGCTGTAAAATTAGTATCCGCAATTGTTCCCTTAATATAGGATCCACCAAGTGTAACCCTGGTTAATCCCAACTATGAAAAAATCGTCTTCTACTTTGTCTAAAGTCTTCTGAACCATGTTCTTGCATTTTTGGCATGGACACCTAATCCTATTACCTAAATTTGCCCGATATGGCGCAAATTCCATGAACTCTTTAACACCTTGTTTATACTCTAGGTCAACCCTATTCTCAGCTCGCATCCAACTCTTATCCATATCTACAATGCAAAGATTAGAGTCAGTTTGCGCTTAGGTTAAGTGAATTGAGTTTAGGCCAAGGTTTAGGAATTCGGGTTCAGGATCGGATTAAGGTTTAGGTTTTCAAATTTAGGTTAAGGTTTAGGTTAGGTGAATTGAGTTAGGAATAGGTGTGGGTTTAGGTTAAGTGAATTGAGTTTAGGTTTAGGTTTAGGAATTCGAGTTCGGGATCGGGTTTAGGTTTCGGTTTTCAAGTTTAGGTTTAGGTTTAGGTTAGGTGAATTGACTTTAGGCCTAGGTTTAAGAATCCGGGTTCAGGATCGGGTTTAAGTTTAGGTCTTCAAGTTTAGGTTTAGGTCTAGGTTAGGTGAATTGGGTTAGGAATAGGTGTAGGTTTAGGTTAAGTGAATTGAGTTTAGGTTTAGGTTTAGGCCTAGGTTTAGGAATTCGGGTACGGGATCGGGATTAGGTTTAGGTTTTCAAGTTTAGGTTTAGGTTTAGGTTTAGGTTAGGTAAATTAAGTTAGGAATAGGTGTAGGTTTAGGCTAAGTGAATTGAGTTTAGGTTTAAGTTTAGGCCTAGGTTTAGGAATTTGGGTTCGGGATCGGGTTTAGGTTTAGGTTTTCAAGTTTAGGTTTAGGTTTAGTTTATGTGAATTGAGTTAGGAATGGGTGTAGGTTTAGGTTAAGTGAATTGAGCTCAGGTTTAGGTTTAGGCCTAGGTTTAGGAATTCGGGTTCGAGTTTGGGATCGGGTTTAGGTTTAGATTTTCAAGTTTAGGTTTAGGTTTAGGTTCAGGTTAGGTGAATTGAGTTAGGAATAGGTGTAGGTTTATGTTAAGTGAATTGAGTTTAGGTTTAGGTTTAGGCCTAAGTTTAGAAATTCGGGTTTGGGATCAAAATTAGGTTTAGGTTTTCAAGTTTAGGTTTAGGTTAGGTAAATTGTGTTAAGAATAGGTCTGGGTTTAGGTTAAGTGAATTGAGTTTAGGTTTAGGTTTAGGCGTAGGATTTAGAATTTGGGTTCGGGATCGGGTTTAGGTTTAGGTTTTCAAGTTTAGGTTTAGGTTTAGGTTAGTTGAATTGAGTTAGGAATAGGTGTAGGTTTAGGTTAAGTGAATTGAGTTTAGGTTTAGGTTTAGGCCTAGGTTTAGGAATTTGGATTCGGGATCGGGTTGAGGTTTAGGTTAGGTGAATTGAGTTAGGAATAGGTATAGGTTTAGGTTAAGCGAATTGAGTTTTGGTTTAGGTTTAGGCCTAGGTTTAGGAATTCGGGTTCAAGATCGGGATTAGGTTTAGATTTTCGAGTTTAGGTTTTGGTTTAGGTTAGAGTTGTAGATTTAATATTAGGTGTAGGTTTAAGTTAGGTGAATTGAGTTTAGGTTTAGGTTATAGAAAATTGGGTTCGGGTTTGGGTTCGGGATCGAGTTTAGGTTTAGGATTTCGAGTTACGTTTAGGTTTAGGTTTAGGTTAGGGTTGTAGGTTTAGGATTTGGTTTAGGTATAGGTTAGGGGAATTGAGTTTAGGTTTAGGTTATAGGTTTAGGTTTAGGGTTTGAGTTCGGGATTGAGTTTAAGTTTAGGATTTCAAGTTTAGGTTTAGGTTTAGGTTAGGGTTGTATGTTTAGGATTAGGTGTAGGTTTAGGTTAGGTGAATTGAGTTTAAGTTTAGGTTATAGGTTTAGGTTTAGGGATTCGGATTCGGGTTCGGGTTCGGGATCGGGTTTCGGCTTAGGTTTTCGGGTTTATGTTCAAGATTAGGTTTGGGTTATGGGTTTAGGCTTAGGTGTGGGTTTAGGCTTAGGGATTTGAGATTAGGTGTAGGTGTCGGTTTATGTTTAGAAATTCGGGTTTAGGTTTTGGTTTCAGAATTTGGGTTCGGGTTTGGGATCGGGTTTAGGTTTAGGTTTTCAAGTTTTGGTTTAGGTTTAGGTTAGGGTTATAGGTTTAGGTTTAGGTGTAGGTTTAAGTTTAGGGATTTGAGATTATGTTTAGGTTTACGTTTAGGTTTAGGGTTTAGGGATTTGGATTTGGGTTCGGGTTCGGGATCGGGTTTCGGCTTAGGTTTTCAAGTTTAAGTTTAGGATTAGGTTGGGGTTATGTGTTTAGGCTTACCGGTAGGTTTAGGTTTAGGGATTTGAGATTAGGTTTAGGTTTAGGTGTAGGTTTAGGGTTTAGGGATTTAGATTCGGGTTCGGGTTTGAGATTGGGTTTCGGCTTAGGTTTTCGTGTTTAAGTTTAGCTTTTCAAGTTAGGGTTATGGGTTTAGGCTTAGGTGTGGGTTTAGGTTTAGGAATTTGAGATTAGGTTTAGGTTTAAGTGTAGGTTTAGGGTTTAGGGATTTAGGTTAGGGTTATAGGTTTAGGATTTGTTTGACCTTGTCAACATGTTTGATGCCAAATAAACATTATAGTGGGCCCTACAAAGTTTTTAATGCTGGCATTCAATCACCAATGTTTTCTTGTGGTGTGATCCACACTTGATCTGAGGATGTGCCTCAATTTGGGACATCCTCTAAAATAAGTTGTTGCAAATGCATATGGACGACGTAGATGTACAACACATAGACCGAGTTGGATCCCACAGTCAAGGCCTAACCCACTAAGCTAGTTACGCCTGAAATCGGATTACATCCTCAGTTACTCAGTACGCTCAGTTGGGCCCATGTAAATATATGTAGTTTATGTACACTGCCCATTTGTTTTTCGAGATCATTTAAGGGGTTGAAGCCAAAATTGAATCATATCCAAAACTCAGGTGGACCATACCACAAGAAACAGTGGGAAGAATGAGGTAGATCCGAAGCTTCAAGTGGACCTCGAAAATAATTAGGGCCACAAAAGTTTTCGATCAAGCTGATATTTTTATTATCACTCTTTTGGTTTAGGTCTCTGTGAACTTACCAACAGGTTGGATCTCAAATAACCATCATGGTGGGTCCCAGGAAGGAATCAACGGTCGAGGGCACTGTCCCCACCATGATGTTTAGTTTTAGGTTTTAGTTTTAGGTTTAGGGTTTAGGGTTTAGGGTTTAAGTCTTAGAGATTCAACTAACTCACGGATAGCTCCGACGCACATCCGGGTCTGCTCTACACAAAGACGAGCCTGTCCAAATGGCTAGGCCACCCGTATTGTTGTCCATAAGAAATGGACAACTTCATCATGGTCATAACAGCGGTTCCCACCTTCCAGGGACCCTCGCTCAACATCTGGATAGCGTTGACCCACATCCGGGTCAGCTCCATCAATTTCGAGCTAATACATAAACACGGGTCTGTCCAAATGGCTAGGTGATGCAGGACGCCCTAATTATGATGCATGTTTATAAACACAATTATTCAGCGAAAATAAAAGGCAATAATAATCTAAAATTCTAGCATTAATCATCATAGCTAAGAAAATCATAAAGGAAACATGCAATGTAGCGGGCCATCATCACAACCATGGAGTATGGAATTCAATTATTACTTAAGTTGGATCCGATGAGGGATGAGACCTCCCAATCTTGTATGGTCATACCCAATGGATCAATGAAGATCACTAGTCAGAAGAATCAGGAAGTTTCTCGGATTAGGGATTTGAGAATTTGGGGGTTTAGGGCTTAGATCGATTCTCAAGGTTTGATCGAGGAAAGATTAGTAAAACTGGAAAATAGAAAGAAGAAAATAATTACCTTGAAGAATTTGGAAAGGCACAAGAAAAAGTTAGACGAAGAAGATCAAGGAAAGAGAAGAAGCACCATGAGAGAGAGAGAAGAGAGAGGCCACCAAAGAGGTTTGTTTTTTCATTAATAATCAACTAATCACGTTATTAGGGCTTAGCCCACTTAAATAAGCAAGAAGAAAACATAAAAGTATCAAAATACCCATAAAATATTGGTAAAAAATAAATTAAAAAAAAAACAGTTCGTACGTTGGCTGGGCGCTCGGTGACCAATTTGGCCGGGCGCCCGGCTAAGACAAAAAATGTCCAAGAAGAAAACTGCAAAATTGCAGAATTTCGAGCGCCCGGTGCCAAATTTGGTCGGGCGCCCGACCACCTTCAAAAATGCATTTTTCTATTCTTTCAGTCGGGTCTTCTTCTATCCTACACACGTGTCTTCTATGTGCCAAATCGCGTGCGTAAGGTCTTCAATGCTCCTCAATCATCGCCTAACCACAAGGAAGGTGTTAGTGGTGGACGCTTTCTTCTTTGGTAAATTTGAAATGATCTTATGTCCTCATCACTAGGCCACTCATTTTTCTATCCATAGGAAATTGACAGCTTCATCATGGTCATAACAGTAGTTTCCACCTTCCAGGGACCTCCGCTCAACATCCGTTTGGATTAACCACTCTTAATCACAAGTATCATGTTCATCATCTAATTTGCCACTAAACGATAATATAATACAATCAGTCGCCCATCCAATGATGGATAGATTGAAATGCTATCATTATTTTGTCCGTAAAAACTCGGTTTTCTTGCTGGACATTTTTTCGACAGCATCTCCCCCTAAATCTCCCACTAAATTTCGTCGGCAATAATTTCGTCGGTAAAAACCCAGTTTCTTGTAGTGGGGTCAAATGCCTTTTTGAGCTCCCTTCGAGAGTTTTGCGAGTAAACAAAGGTGGCGCTACGCACATTTCCGCCATACACATTACATGTTAATGATACTCCGAAGCAATTCAATTATTGGCTACAACACTAAAATCTCATTAATAGAATGATCCAAATTGTCGAAAGGTTGTCCATCTAAATGGACGGTTAAAAACCATTGGCAAGTTGCTTGTTTGTGATCCTAATGTTTGTAGCCCACCCGATGCTCAAAATTATTACATTTTTTGGCTAAATTATATATCTCAATGGACTTATTACAATCATTATGTTGTTAAATACCGCATATGTACATGAATTTGAAATATTAAACTTAATTTGAAATAGTGAATATACTGAACAAGTCTAATACATTCCAAGTCCTCCCATTTACTCTCGTCAAAGCAATATTTGAATTTTCAAGTGCATTTCATTTACTCCCTTCGAAACACAGCTGAGTAAGCCATGTACTCCCTGGTCATGTACCTCCATTCACAGCTCCCAATCGAGCCTTACTTAGAAAAAGGAAAAAAAAAATTAGCCAGTACTTAAAGCAGTAATTACATGGTGCAGCCTCCACGTGACTTTGACAGCTACCAATTTTCGAAAAGCTGAGCTGCCAAAATCAGAAAAGAAAACACAATGGGTGTAAAACATGTGGGACCTTCTTTTAAGGATTGTCTGATCCACACCGTCCTGTCCATCCATTTTACCTGCACATTTTAGGGCATGAGCAAAGGATGAGGCAGATCCAAAACTCAAGTGGACCACACCATAGGAATGAAGGAGAATTGAACGCCCACGGTTGAAAACTTCTTGGGGGCCACAAGTTTTGATGAAGCTGATATTTTTTTATCACCGTTCATCTATGTCTGTCTCACCATATGAACAGTTTGGATGATAGATACGCATAACTGTGGGCCGTTATCCAATTTTAAGCTTTCGACCGTGGACAGCATTACCCCACTGTTTCCTATTGTATGGTTCGCCTGAGCTTATAATCGGCCTCATTTTGTCCCATGCAGTGAATTGCGCTGGTAAAACAGATGGACGGTGTGGATCAAACATATACATCATGGTGGGCCCCACAAATTTAATTGAATGTAATACTGCCCGATTATATGCATGCAAACACGGTTTACAAGGCATATGTAATAGAAAAGGCTACTTGCGTCCGAGTCCTGGTGGTCTGCTCATCTTCAACAGGATTTTCCTGTTTGTCGACCGCCTGATTAGTCCAGCTCAGACATCCCTTTAAAAGAAAAATCCTATTGAAGCCTAGCAGACAATCCAAATTCCTTGCGACCATATCAAAAGCTGGGGAGAAGCTATCATGGCTAACTTTCTTTGTATTGACGGTTGAGCAGAAAAACAAACCAATTAAAATGTAACTTTCTAACGGAATTTCTTTTGACTAGAGGCTATCTATTAGATTGTCCTTGACTTTGTCCCACATCAATTTAGGGCATGGTTCTATTCATGACGGGGGCATGGTTCTTAATCTTGTTCTAACAATTGTAATAAATACTACCTTTGATTACTCTGCTTTTTTTACACCATAATAACCACACAAAATGCGCAGCTCACGGAGTACTTGCTAGATAAGACCAAGATGAAAACCGAGGTGGTGGAGGTGAATGCCTTGAATGTAAATGGTTTAACAGCCTTGGATGTTTTATTGAATAACCTTGTTGAATCCGACGATGATACAAAACTTGAAGAGATCCTACGTGCTAATGCTGGAAGTGTTAATGTTGAGTCTTCCTCGCTAGACAATTGGACAATTCAACAGCGGTCTGCTAAGAAGAACAGATGGAAGGAGCATGCCCATTGGTTGAAGGAGACAAGGGGCACACTGATGTTGGTAGCGACATTGATACTTACCATCACATTCCATGCTCAAATCAGCCCTCCGAGTGGAGTTTGGCAGGATGATGATAAAAGTCTCGCTGAAGCAAGCCCTCTCAGTTACACTGCAGCGGAGTTCATCTTGGCCAGCCCTCCAAGTCGCACTGCAGGGCAGTCGATCTGGGCTGATAAAAATGAAGACGGATTCTTATCGTTCTCAGTTTTCAACACAGTGGCATTCGTTGCATCTTTGTGCATAATCTTATTGCTGATAAGTGGATTCCCACTCAAGCGACGGATTTTTATGTGGGCCATGATGATCACCATATGGATTGCAGTGTCTTCACTGATGGTTACTTATGGCCAAGCATTTCTTGCTGTCACGACTCTCCACATCTTGTCTGATCTCGACCAGTTTTTGCAGACGTGGAAGCTTAACCGTCCCATTTGGTTTATTGGGTGGCTCATATTGGTCGGTATGCTCTTTGTCGGGCATCTATTTCGCTTGATTATGAAGTTGACCAAGAGGATTGTAGTCCTGACGTACAGATTAAGGGATACAAAAGTTGGACAACTTCTATTGAATGGGATCAAGAAAGTTGGAAAACTTTCAATGGCGGTGATAAAGAAACTTGGAAACAGATTGTGGCCACCTTCAACGAATGCAGCAAATGTGACGGTTTAGTCATGTGTTGAAGAACACTTAATATTCAGCGTGTGCACGTATATTGCTTTTCTTCATTGGACTTTGGGGTTTTAGTTCAACAGGCACCTAGAGTATATTCTTAGGTCAGCCGTAGACAAACCTATGTTTTTGAAGACTATAGCTTCTCGTAGATGGTAGCGAAAGCCCTCATTTATCCAATATCTGCCTGCCTTGTGCTTCGCGACTTTGTTGGATTGTAACCAGCAATTGCCTGCTATATTTGTTATCAATGTAATCTTCACTTCTAAAAGTAGAAGCTCATTTTAGGGCATATTCGGTGACATTTAGGGCTCGTTTGGATTGTAAGTTACTTAAATAAGCTACTTATGCCTCTTAGTAACTTATCTTGGTTTCTACTTATTAAGCAAATATGAATGTTTGGTAAGCAACATACTTATCGGCCCTGTATCACAATTTATAGCTATATATAGACGGGCACGTCTCTTCTCGGCATTTCTTCGAATAAGCATTGTGTATCATATATCTTCCTACAACTTGTGTACATAAAGAAAGGAGAAGAATCCATCTCTTACAAACCAGGAAATCAATTAAAAAATTCTGTTCAATTTTCTGTGAGCTTGATTTCAAACAATGCTAGGAGAATTCAAGAACCCAATTACAAAATATGTAAATCTTCAAAACTCAGTTGAAAACTTTCACAAAGAAATCAATGGAAGAATCTCTTCATTTTATTCCACCTGGGTCTGAATTGTCAAGCCTCGAGTTGGATTTCGAACGGCTTTTGAAAACCCACTTGTAGAGCCCGTGAATCTACAAGATCCAGTTACAAAATTGAAGGATATTCAAAACCCTAGAATCTTGGGGGGGGGGGGGGGGACTTTACCAATTTTCAGCAAATAAGTAATGATAATTATTTATTAACCAAACTAACTTATCTCAAATTTAAGTTACTTAATTGCGGCCATCAACAAGGAAATCAACTTATTTGGTCGTATCCAAACAAGCCCTAAAAATTGTGCCCCGAATGGACTTCTCTGGGTGCATCTATCCTAGATAGGGGGCTTGTTTGGACTTTATTTTATTTTATTTTGTATTTTTTTGGGATAGGCAAGTAATGTTTATCCACGTACAGTTCGTAAGACATTTCCAATGGGGGAGTCTGGAAAAGCACATATATTTGTGCTCATTGCAAAGTGTGGGGCATGTTTATGCTGATATATAGTTCCATGTGTGAGGCATGTCGGGTTGTTTGAAGATTGATGGTGATAAATGTGGGGCGCTTCATGATTGAATGTAACACATGGAGTGCCATACTGAGTTGACTCAGCCTAGATTGACTAGCCATGTTATTTCAAAGAAGAAAATTGAACCAAATCTACTCCATTCAGCTTATTTTAAGAGCTGGGATTTCAAACAGTAACTGGTACCAAGCATCACTAAAGCTCTCTGACTCTGTCTTGAGGGACCAGATCTATGTCATGCCTAAGGTTCATGCATTCTCTAACCAACTTGGCCATTGGGCTGGAAGTATTTTTCTCGTTTTGTTCATTGTCTCCTTTATTTGAAGTTTCATATTTCATTGAGAAATGTCGAGAACATATATCGTGCACACAACACGTCATACTGGGACATGAGCGGTCCACACCCATCGTTGGGCGCACAATGAACCTTCCGTTTTCCAACATATATCGTGCGGATTGACACGTGTGAAACTAATGGCAGGAATGCCTGCCTCTGGAATGATCTCACACATGTGCAAAAGTATCCATGGTGTAGTGTAACATCCACGCTACAATTCACACGAGTCACCTGAATTTAACAATTAAATTAGTAATATTCAAATTAAGTATAAATGTTTAACAACAACATTCCCAATTCAGTATATATATGGCTATGTCAGAAGGTTTTCCTTTAAAATTGGAGCATTTCTGTGGTGTGCTTTACTGGGAAGGATCCTTCTAGATGATAATGTTCAACTTTGGGTGTTCATCTGGTTTAAAAGCGTTGGGTTGCTCTTTAGATGAATCAGTGGGGATTAAATGCCCACCATTTAAAACTTCTTGGGCTATAGAATGGTGGGAAGGAAAGAGACCAGGCCGCAGCGGAAGCAAGTGTACATTATGAGCAAGTTAGATTGCAAATAAACATCATGGTCGGCCCAAGGAAGGTTTCAATAATGGTCGGCATTGTCCCTACTACTTTCAATGGTGTGGTATGTTATGGGTTAATCTGGGATGACCCCAGAACTGCACGGTCAAAGGCAATGCATGAGCACATAATGACATTCTCTATTTTCACGCACAATTGCTAAAAGCTTTCGGCTGACAGTATTTGTCGGTATCGTCAGAATATCCCGTACCCTCAGGCCTGATAAGTAGCTCGGCTATTTATTAGATTTGAGCACCATATGGCCGACTTTCTCCGGTTCTAGAAATGATCGTCACCACCGAGCGTTCGTCATAACATCACATCCAACCGAGCGATGTCTCCCGAATGCTCTTCTTCGTACACTCGAGACTCGGTTAACATATTCTGCAAGTCATGGGATTTGGCTTCCTGAAATTATTATGAGAGATATCCGCACTGCGCAGATATTCTCACCTATCTTTTCGAGGAAATCACGTATCTAACCATGATCGTGACCCATCCTGTGTAAGAGATTGAATCTCAACAGAATTAGAATCCTAGTCAAATATGGCAAGGATATACATAATAAAAAGACCCTCTGTGCTACGAACAAAGGTACAAGATACCAAAATGCATAGATCCCTTCAAAAATTCTTTCCAGCATCACTAACTTAAGCATCGGAGGGCCATCGGCCGGCACCCCCGGCAGCCGTCCTAACCCTTTGGTGGTATTTTGAAAGTCCTTTCGATCTAAGCTTCTCATCTCCGATAATCGATCAGACGGCTAAGATTCAAGTGGGGCCTTGATCAACATCAAACCGTATGTCATGCTCGCTTAGTACGATGGCCGACTTGGCTCCGAAGGTCAGCGAGAAAGGGGTTTCCCGAGTTGAAGTCTAATCAGTGGTCCGATATGCCCACAATACCTCGGGTAAGTATTTTGGCCAATCACCCTTATGTTCTTCTAGCTTTGTCTTCAAGTGGTGCTTAATGATCTTGTTAATGGCCTTTAGCCATTTACTTGGGGATGATACGGGGCAGTTAGCACGTGCCGAATTTTTAATTCCTCACAGAGTTCCTTGACCTTCTTGTTGTCAAACTATGGACCGTTATCTATGATTATGGTATGGGGGATCCCAAATTTGCAGATGATGGATTCTAAGATGAATTTCTTAATCTGTTGGTCGGTAATGGATGCTAGCGGCTTAGCCTCAGCCATTTGGTGAAATAATCTACCGCAACAACGACGAACTGAGCTAACCCTTTCCCCTTGGTAGGGGGCCAATGATGTCTATTCCCCATTGTGAAAACGGCCAAAGGTCTGTCATTGGTGTCAGATCCTCTGAAGCTTTCCGCGGGATTTAGCAAATAACTTACATTTGTCACAAGCTTTGGAATATTTTTCTACGTCGACATTCATTGTTGACCAAAAATATCCTTGGCGAATTGCCTTGTATGCCATTGACCGACATGTGCGGTGGTTTCAGCACATTCCCTCGTGAATCTCTTTTAGGGTGTAGTTAGCTTCTTTTGGCCGAATGCACCGTAAGTGTAGGAGCGAATATCCTCTTCTATAAAGGACCCTATCTTCCAAAAAGTACTTCGGGGCACAAAATTTTAATTTACTAGCTACTGTCTTGTCTTTCGGGAGCTGTCTATCTTTGAGGAATCGAACGATCAGATCTATCCAGTAGGGGGCTGGTCAATCGGGAGCATACTTAGAGTGTCTTTTCGAGAGATGCTCAGTTCGGAAGGTGCTCAACCGGGATGGTCCGGTTGATGTCGTTTTCCAAGGATGAACCCAATCGGGCGAGCGTGTCGGCCATTCAATTCTATTCCCTCGGAATCTGTTGAAGTTCGTACTTTTCAAATTCTTTTAAAAGGGCATGGACTCTCTCTTTCTCTGTGTACGACATCATCTTTTCATCCTTTGCTTGGTATTCATCAGATACATGATTAACCACAAGCTGAGAGTCACTATGGATTTTCAAATTGAGAGCACTTATGGATTTTTTCATTTAGAGTCCAGTCATGAGTGCCTTATATTCGACTTCATTATTAGATGTTGAGAAACCGAAGCGAAGTGCATAATCGAGCTTGGAACCGTCAGAGGATATTAAAATAATCCCAGCCTTGCTTACATGGGAAGATGTCGACCCATCAACATAAAGAATCCATAATGGCTGCTTGGGAGATTAGACTGGTTAGACGACAGGTTCAGTAATTTCAGGGGCGGCCGAGTGGGTGAATTCGATGACGAAGTCGGCAGTTTCTTGGGCCTTAATTGATGTCCGAGGACTGAACTGTATGTCATGCTCGCTTAGTTCGATGGCCCACTTGGCCAGTTTGCCCGACATCCCAGGATTTTGTAAGACTTGCCTTAATGGTTGATCCGTAGGGACTATAATTGTGTAAGCCTGAAAATAAGGCTTTACCCTTCTTACGGAAGTGATCAGTGCTAATGCAAGCTTCTCAATGTTCGGGTAACGGGTCTCTACATCGACCATTGCCTTGCTAATGTAGTAAACCAATTTTTGAACTTTGTCATCCTCTCTAACGAGAGCGGAGCTTACAGCTGTTGGTGAGGTGGTGAGATATAGAATCAGTGTCTAATCGTGAACGGGTTTTGACAATATGGAGGGACTACTCATATATTCCTTGAGTTGACCGAACGCCTACTCGCACTCTTCTGTCCATTACATCATTTTTTCCAACCCTTTGAGTAATTTAAACAATGGCAGGCACTTATCACTGCATTAGATAAATATTTAAACATAGAAACCATGCATAATTTGTGATGAAAGGGGTTAGAATGTGTACATTTAAGGGCTCAATACACCCCCCAACCAACATTTTGCTAGTCCCGAGCAAAACGTGCTTGAAACAATTCCAACCTTTCAAAATTCAACTCTCTTTCAGAAACTATATTTCTATAAACTTTAAGACATACAAGTACAAAATTCAGAGAAATTAAGTAATGGAAATTAAAATCTTAAACTCCCTAAATATAACAAATGTTCACATAGAATCCCCGCAGATTGATTGATAAATAGAAGAATCCAAGCAAGTGCGGCCTAGAGTGCATGGTAAAAGTTCATCTCATGAATTTTCAGGATTACTTTCTTCATAGATTGGTGAAACCAAAGGTCTAAAAGTGTACAGATCAACCACATGCCTATGACAATAATTTGCCTTACCATTATTTCGACGGCTTTCACACTACTTCCCATTTCCAGCTTTAGTTACGGGTAGACCTTCCCCTAGTTGATAATAGGTAGCCCTTTTTGAAAATTTTCAACAAATTTCTAGCATTAACCATACTTTTCTTTCTTTTCTTTTTCACATAAGATATGATTTTTAGAAATTCATACCTTCGATTCTTTTCTCTTACTTTCTCATAAACAAGAATGGACAAAGTTTCCCGGGCTTGCTTCCTCAACACCTTAAATCTCAGTCTAACTGATCCACAAATCTACATAATTCCTTCAACTATGAGAATCGTGTAATGTGGACTAGATTCAGAAGTGTTTAATTTTCTATCAATCAAATCAATAGGGGAATTCAAATAGAAAACTATTATGTTATAAGTCCTTTTAAGAGTTTCAAAATCATCTCGCCACATCTCTCTTCCTTTCATACTCATATCAGCTCAAGTAAATAGAAACAAAGTTTTCTAAAAGAGTTTTAAGTTTCAAAATTAAAAATTTTCCTGCAAAAATTACTCGAAATGTTGCAAAAATATTATATTCATTTAGAAATCTCACCCCCAACCAAAACTTTACATTGTCCTTAATGTAAGAAAAATAAAGGGAAGTGAGAAAGAGAGATATTACTTGAAAAATAACATGGCATGACAAAATTGACTTGAGGAGATGGATTACTTCAAAAACTAAGTCTAATAATCAAGACAAATCCTAATGCAATATAATTCTAGGAAAGTGATTAAAATTTTAAACCGTCCTTTGTTAGACTAGGATGTTAATCCCAACAACTCATCCAAAAACATAAAGTCAAGCAGAATCATTAGATGGATCAAAAGGTTTCGTAGTAAAGTCATCCAAGATCCTTTTTTACAATATACATGTGTGTGCATGATCCTGATAAGCCACTGAAAATCCCAACAAGGAATTTCGACGGGGTTCTTAATGTTTTCACCACGTGTATAAGAAGAGACATCATTATATTTGTTAGAAAAAATATGTCTCCATTCAGATTTTTCTGGGCAATGATACTGTAAGTATGGGTCATCCCAGGATTAGTGGAGTTCGGTATGAATGATTCATAAAGGTGTAGAAACATGAATTGATTTTTTAGCACAATAAAGTGTTGTTTCCACATCCTTCTCTTGGCTAATGTCATATGCTGGTACCGAGTCTAAAAGTACAACTACATCCCCTATCAAATCAATATTCTTATCAGGGGAGTGGGTCACGTCTTTTTCTAAGTGACAGGAGTAACGAGGTAAGAGGGACCCATCTTCCACAATTGAATCGATTGAGTTTATTTCATGCACCTCATCATCTTCATCCTCTTGTTGGCTGTCAATATTTAAGGCATTTAACTCAATCATCATATTGTCAAAAGACATTTGTACAACCTCACTCCTACAATTGATAATGACGTTTGATGTAGCTAAGAACGGGTGGCCAAGTATGACAAGGATTTGATTGTCAATATTAACCATGGGTCATGTGTCCAAGATAATAAAATCTACCGGGTTGTAGACCATATCAACTTGGACAAGGGCATCCTCAATCACTCCTCTCGGTATATGAATCGATCGGTCAGCAAGTTGTAGCGTGGTTTTAGTGGGTTTTAATTCACCTAAACCCAATTATTCATAAACCAAGAAATGAATTAAGTTCACACTTGCCCCTAGATCAAGTAAAGCATGCTACACTCGGTCCATTCGCCCAATTGAACTTAGGATTGTTTCTCCAACTAAAATTGTATGCGTTTGAATTTTGGCTACTAAAAGGACGTTGATAACTATTTAAGGTATTTGATTGTTCATATAAAAGTTCATAAAACTCAGGAATTGTAGGACAATCCTGCATTTGATGCACATTGGAAGTACAAATACCATAAATAGTTTCAATAGCGCCACTTTGTTGAGTTGTGTCCACTTTCCTTAATTCCATAGCCTCGACTTTTCGTATGAGATTACTCACTCTAACACTCAGATAATCTTCATCAATCAAAACATAGATTCCTCCATTTTCCTTGGCTTGGGACTGTTTTGAACTTGTCGGCTTAAATGTATTCCATGATTATGTGTTTTCAGCCAACAAGTCAAAATAGTCCCAAGATTCCTTTGTTTCCATGCTCATGAACTTCCCATTACACATCATCTCCACAAATTGGCGCATGAATGAGTTTAGTCCATCATAAAAGAAACTAATAAGCCTCCACTGTTCATAGTCATGATGTGAGCATGCGTTTAATAGTTCATTATACCTTTCCCAACATTGGAAGAAGGTTTCATCTTCTTTTTTGGCGAAATTCATTATGGCCCTTCTCAGCACATTGGTTCGATGAGCGAGGAAGAATTTTTTAAGAAACTCCTGGGTCATCCTAGCCCATGTTCCAATAGACCTTGGCTTTAAGGAATATAGCCATGATTTGGCCTTCTCTTTCAAGGAGAAAGAAAACAATTTGAGTTTTATAGTATCCTTAGTTACAGTCTCATAGTGAATTGTGGTAATAACTTCTTCGAACTCCTTAATGTGTAAATAAACGCTTTCGGAGTCGAGTCAATGGAATTTAGGGAGAAGTTGGATCAACCCTGGTTTAAAATCAATCTTCCCCACGTTGTGAGGGAAAATTATGTAAGAGAGAGTACTCATCCTAGCAGGTTGTAAATAGTCACGTAAAGTCTTAGGTTGAGGTGCATCCCCCACTTCATTCTCATTAATTACGGTAAAGTTTTGGGCTTGATTTTGTTGTTGATTAGCCCCTTGATTGGGTTGATTTTCAGCCATCTCTCTAGTAATATTAGGAAGATTATGACATTTTCTAGCACGAGGCTCTCTATCAATCCCTTCAACAATTAATACTCCATCACTTAACAATCGCTAAGTGTGATCACGAACCCAGTGGGGACATGCAAATTCAGAAAATGAAGAAAAATAAATTCTTCCTACTTTTCTTAACTTCTCTATAAGACCGAAGAAAAATGTGTTTTGCAATGGCAAAGTCAGAAGCAAAGATAAAGACCAATTTCTCCTGGTTAATAGGGGTTCAAGAGAACACCTCACCCACTCTTTGAATCTTTGAGAAAAGATTGAAAAAAGAGGAATAGATTGAGAAGAGAAATCTCCAAGCACAGGATGATCTAAGGCAGTTAGGTTGACCAAAAGAAATCAAGACGGCATGGGCCAACCAATCAGAGATCCAACGCGACTAAGCCGACCAAAAGGAGTCTCCACCCTTTCCTAGAGAGAAAATAGTAAGAATAAAAAGGAGAAGAATATGGTTAGAAGGACAAAACCTGAATTTAAGATCCAAGTGAGATTCCTGCAAAAATCAAAATAAAACTAAGTTATATTCTAAGATTAGAAAAAAACCTACTCTAGAAAGCAAAACAAATCCTAAACCCATCTTAACACAATCTCAATTAAAAGTTATCTCAGAAAAATTTTGAAAACACCAGTATCAAATCCCTGGCAATGGCGCCAAAAACTTGTTCATTCTCCAAGTATAGGGTTGCAAAGTAGTAATAAACTCGAAAAGACTAAGTATCTTCACACGGAGATTTGTATGTAAATATTCTTAGAATTTATCTAAAATAACCTATCGTCGAGATCATATTAAAAAATAAATTTGAAAAATGGTGATTTGGAATTAAACAGTGATTATGAGAGGTAATAATAATCTAAAAAGGCACTAGAGCGCCAAGGATCCACTTTTAATGGTTTTCAATGCATCAACACAACTAGGTCTCTCACAACTCAATCAGAATCGAATTTATATCTCTATCCGATCGGAATATAAAGCGGTTCAATCAACACTTATCTAAAACAGCTGCTTGTTCATTGATTTAATTCCCACGATAATGCTTAGGCATTGGACACACTCAATTGCATAGGCCAAGCCTATTTCTAATTTAATTAAGATCATAATCATAGCTTTCATCAAATCTTGTCTCTAAATTTGACTACAAATAATGATTTGAACTTCAACTAAATCAAAATCAATCAGCAAACATCTATCTCAGATTATCATAAAAGATTAAAACTTTAGTTTGAACTAGTTCCCACATTACGATCATGCCATTGTACACAAGGTAATCAAAGTGTCTATCATGCCCGAAGTCGATGATAGATCATTGAACTACACAAGTATAAACAATACAAAAGGTAAGTTACTAGATTTAGATTCACTAAGAAACACATGAGCCCGGAGTCATCAAGAGATTAAAGAAAAACTAAACTAGTACTTAATTAAAGTTCTCATCAAACCAAATTCATCAATCAATTCATAAAAGAGAAACTTATGTTATATTAATCCATAAAAAATGAATCAAGAGCTTCACCTCCCTAGCTAAGAGGTTTTAGTTCATCTTTAACATCCTTGAACTAGAAGCCTCAAAAACATAAAAACACCTAGAAACTAGAAGAAAACTGGAAAGAAATCCTTCTCCAAAGCTTCCTTAATCTTCTGCATGTCCTAGCATGTTCTGGGAATGAATAGAAGGTGTCCTTTTATAGCATAGATGCGTTACCGACTTGAAAGGATCAAGAAAACGGAGTGTCCTATCGCACTTGGGAAACCTAGATGGCAAAATTAGAAATTGTAGAATCTGCAACTTGCTATCTTCATGTGACCGACCAATCGGATAGGTCTGTCCATTAGTCCAGCGTGCTCTGCCCTTTGGCAGTTGCATGGCCAACCGGTTGGACCCATCTCGTCAGTTGTCTAGCATGTTTGCAAGGGGTCAAACTTGTTGGCGGACCGGTTAGACCTACCTGACCGACCGTTCATGATCGATCAGACCACCTTATAGAGCTCATTTTCATTCTTTCCTTCTTTCTCTTCTTTCCTCTCTTCTTCTCTTTTGTTCTTCCTTTCCTTTGATCTTCAAGGTAGGTTAAAATGATCTTTAAGCACCAATTTAATGAAATCTCTCTCTCATTCCTACAAACAGAAAACCATGCATTAGATAGTTATCTAAACATAGAAACCATACATAATGTGTGATGAAAAGGGGTTAGAATGTGCACATTTAAGGGATCAACATCGCTCAACAACTTGTGATTGATCACTCACACACAAAATTGCTGAAATTGTTGCTGGACAAAAAAGTGGATTTGTGATTGATCGGCTAGCCACTTATGATCAATCGCCCGACCCATAAAAATTTCAAACTTTTGAAGATTTATTGTTGGAAATCTATGAACACTTTTTGGACCCAACGATCAATCACTTGACCACTTGAAATTGATCGCCCGACCGCCCAAATGTCCATATTTTAGTTTTTACAGTTGGCCCGAAAAGTCGATTGATCGACCAGCCCAACCGATCATTCGCCCACACCAAAAAATAGAACGTTCTAAGTCTAGCTTCCAGTTTTCTCTATGCAGTGCGTCACTTGAATGCAAATTCTCGAAGATTCTTCATTTGTGGAGTGTGAAATCTATAATAGGAGACCTCCACTTCATTCCTAGGGAATCTAGCAACGTGGGAAACAAAGGAATCAAGACCTATGAGACTTCCTTGCCATCTAGAACTAGTTTTTCTTCTTCTTCTAGTTATAATTCTAATTTTTGTTTATGTTTTGTTTTAGTTAACTCTCAGCTAGAGTTGAGAGGTGAATCTTCTTCGTTCTTAATCATGTTTTAGTCCTTTCATTTCGGATTATGCTTTTAATGTTGAACAATGGTTTGTTTAAAGTTTGAATAAAGTTATAAGTTAGTTTTTCTTAATCTTATGATGACTCATGGATGTTTGGAAGAATTATACTTAGAATCTTAATTGTTTTGCAAGATCTAAACCTGTACGCTTCGAGGCATCGGATTTACTAAGATTTAGAACTTAGATCTTCATGTGGGAGCTTTAAGCCAAAGTTATAATCTTTTATGCAATATGAGATAGGTGTTGTTGCTTATTGAATTGGTTTAATTAGAGTTCAAATCATTAGTTGAAGTCAAGTCTAGTGACATGATTTGATGAAAGCTATGATTTTGATCTCAACCAAATTGGAAAGAGGCTTGGCCTATACAATTGAGTGTGTCCAAGGCCTGAGCTTTATCGAGGGAACCAAATCAATGCGCCTTGATTGCTATATCTTTTGGCTTGATAGAGAAAGAAATTCAATTCCAATTGTGTTGAGAATCGAATCATTGAATTGAATATGGTTAAGACTAGAAGAGGATCCTTAATGTTCTAATCTTTCTTATCTTTCAGATTTTCTATTTCATTTTAAAAACCAATTTTCTACACTTTCTTAGATTCTAGTTATTAGAATAGTTTGAAGTGTTTACCTTTTCCCTATGAATCGATCTCGTTCTAACCGAGATTATTACTACATCACAGCCTTACACTTGAGGCTAGCGAACATCTACATTATACTTAGCTCTATAGAACGACACCCAAATGCTCTGACCATCCCCAAATTTGACAGACCAAGCCATCTTCAACTTGTGAGCCTCCATCACAGAAGCTAGCGTTTTAACCCCCAGATCGCCTTCTAATTTTAGAGCAGCAACCTTTCACCAACCGATCCAATGGACCTTCTTCCTACCCTCTAATCTTCCCCAAGAGAAATCGGCGAAGACTTCTCAAGACCCTTAATAATCTATTGCGGGAGATCAGCTGCTGCCATATAGTGGACTGGAATATCAATCAACACATGATTAATGAGAACAATTCTCCCAGCTGGAACTAGAAATATACCATTCCAACCTGAAATATGTTTGCTGATTTTTTCAAGCATGGGCTAGAAATAAAGAGTTTTTGCTCTCCCTTTGAAAACAGGAACACTCAAGTAATAAAAAAAGGAGGAAGAAGATACCAACATCCCTAGGTGTCTCTCTAACGATCTAATTCTACTAGGAGAGGCCTTGGTTGAAGTGAAGCACTTACTCTTAGCTGCATTGATTTTCTACCCTGACATGGATTGGTATATCTGAAGGAAATCGATCAGAATCTTGAGGGACCGGGTGCTACCATTAGTGAAGATGATGGTATCATCTGCAAGCAATAAATGGGAGATGAGAAGGCAATTGTGTGGAACTTTAAAGGCCTGGCAGAAACCCCATTCTATCAAACTTCTAACACCTCTGGTGAGAACTTCTGTTGTAATAATGAATAAGCTCAGAGAAAGAGGGTCTCCCTGGCGAAGACCCCTTAACGATTTGAAGAAACCGCCTTGCTTCTCCACTAATTAGAACCGAGAACCAGTAGTTGATCCAACATTTTTCAACTAAGTTGATCCAATTTTAATGGGAGCCATATTACCGAAGAACTGCTTTGAGGAAGCCCCATTCGACTCTATCGTATGCTTTTCCATGTTGAGCTTAACTATGACATTATTACCCCCGACTTTTCTATCAATGTCATTGATAAGCTCCTGAACAAGAGCTATATTTTTTACAATTGGTCTTCCTTGAATAAACATTCCTTGCTCCACCAAGATGATCTTGAGAAGCAGCCCATCCAGCCTCAAAGTAATAATTTTGGAGAACACTTTGTAAACACAATTGCATAAGCTTATAGGGCGATAGTCTGACAACTTATATGGGGCTTGCGTCTTCGAGAAGAGGCAAAGGAGTTGTTGTGAATGCCCGAGGAAGATTCCCACCACAGAACAAATATTCTGTTAAGCCTTAAATTATGCATATTTATCTCCAATTCTATGCTTAAATTACATAAAACAATGCGCTTTAAATACTGACTTAAATATGTTTTTGTGATTATATGAGAAAATGCGAGATGTAAATGAAATGAGTTCAATAGGGAACAAATGGACAGCAAGTGTACTTGGGACTTTGAAGGAAATCGAGTTATAAGACTAGAGGATGGATCACTTTCTATGGTGAAAATGAAGACTTAAAAGTCTAGAAGACCTCATCAAGATCATACATCTTAGAGATTTGAGCTACACATGTTTTAGATGGTCTTGAAGTAGGCAGTCACATATGATGGGAGGTCCACATAAGCCACACATGCAGTCCATCACGACAAGCCCCAGCTTCAAGCCTTCAGCAACCAACATCATAACTTCCATCTCCAGCTCCTCCACCAACCTGATGTCCAACAGTTGGCTGATCGTCCAAACTACTACACAAGCTGCAATTAAATGGACATCATTATAACATTAGTAATGGACCCCGTACGTTAACCACATCCAACGTGTCCAGCAAGTGCATACAACTGTCAAAGCAAGTAAGAGAAAGAAGAAAAAAAAAGGAAACAATAAAGTTTTTGATTTTGCATTTGAACCAGAAATAGAAACAACAAAGTTATTCCCATTTTGGGATTTTTTGCCCCATTTGTCGGGCCCATATTGATAATATTTGAAAATCTAGTTTGTCTACGTCGAAGAGGAGCTCGACACTGAAAAAAACCCAAGTGGTTTCATACTGATCGAAGCTACAAATTGATCGTGGCGGACAAAACAATACGAACTCGTTCAAAATGGTCCAAGTGGCCAACTACTACTGATATGAAGAATCCAAACTTACCATCTTCTAGAGCACATCGATATATGAATATCTACAAAGTTTTAAGGTCAAATGGATGTGTGGTTTGAATGTACCGGTTGAAGAAAGATGGATCATCCTAAAATATTCCAACTGTGTAGATTTTATAGAAAGCTTGAAGTGTTCTAATTTTCGGACCCAATTCTGGAATTATTTTGGACAATCTAATCCTTCTATCACGTAGAGGAGGAAGTTTTCTACTAATGTACAAAATTTGAGATGAATCTAACCTCTGAACGGTCTATACCGTTGATTGCAAGATGACTAGTTCTGGAGATATCCGAATAAAGCAATTTTGAGAGACTGTCTGTAATCTGATTGGTGGGCCAACCCAGAAGATAATTTTGGAAATCTAAAATATCCATGAGGAATTTCATATGTCAAGGAAGCTAAAAATCAAATTTCAAGGCAATCCAACCGTTGGTGAACCCGTACCAAGAGAAACAAAATCTGTTATGTTGTTGTCATATTGTATGTATTATAAATATGCGAGCTTCTCTCTCTTCTAAGAGGAAGTACGTGGGGAACAAGGAGAGCAAAACCAAGGAGGCACCAAGCCTCTCTTTTCTAGTTTTTCTTCATTTTCTACTTCTTATTTTTATGTTTTTCTTAGGCTAACTCTCAGCTAGAGCTGAGAGGTGATACTTCTAGTTGTTTAATGATGTTCTAGTTCTTTTGATTCGAAATTTATACTTTAATGAAGAACATGGTTTGATTCTAATTAGAATAAAGTTCTAGTTCTAGTTTTTCTTTAATCTTTTGATGACTACGGGCTCATAGGATGTTTAGATGTTTTAAAACTACTTTCTTACTTGTTTTGTATTATTTAGACTTGTGCACTTCCTTGATCTACCATAGACTACGGGCATAGTAGATGCTTTGAATAGATGAAGAACTAAAGTGGGAACTATATCAAACTAAAGTTCTAATCTTTTGTGTTGATTTAAAGTAGTTGTTGTTGCTTATTGATGTTGGTTTGATTAGAGTTCAAATCATTAGTCAAGTCTAGTGACAGGATTTGATAAATGCTATGATTGTGATCTCAACTAGATTGGAAAGAGGCTTGGCCTATACAATTGAATGTGCCTAATGCCTGAGCTTTATTGAGGGAACCAAATCAATGAACACCCATTTATTCCAGATTGTTTATGTGCTTTGATTATTATATCTTCCGGCTGGATAGATGAAGAAATTTGATTGCAGTTGTGTTAAGAATCGAATCATTGGATTGGGCATGGTTATGACTAGAAGTGAATCCTTTATGCTTTAGTCTTTCTTGTTCTTCGGATTTTCCTATTTTTCTATTCAGTTCTTAAACTCTGATTTCCTAACCATTCTAGATTTAAGTTATTAGGATAGTTTGAATTCGTTTACCTCTTTCCTTGTGAATTGACCTCGGTCTTACCGAGAATTATTACTACATTGCAACCTTGTAGTTGAGGCGAGCGAACATATTCCATAATTTTGCACAAGTCTGACGCCACCACTTCCCAACATTCGATGAAGAACTCCGCTAAGAAACTGTCCGGCCCGGAGATATTTATCTGACCTTATGAACATGTTAGATGACAAATAAACATCAATGTCGGCCCAGTAAAGGAATGACTTTCAATGGTGAAGGTTAAATGGCCAATGTTTCCTTTGGTGTGGTGCACTATCTATTCCAGTTTTTGGCTCATGCCTCAAAATGTTTAGGTGAAATAGATGGATCGCACAAATATATCACATACATCACGGTGTGGCCCATAATTTTAAGTTAATCTTTTTAGACTTATTTTCAAAGTGGAAATAACACGGATTATTAAACAGGCTTGAAGAGTAATAATTTCTAATTTAAAATGTATTTAGCATGGACATGAAAAATCAAACAGGCTTAGTCATGCAAGGCACCCACCCTGTTAGCTGCACAATGCACCCACACGGTTAGTCACACGATGCACCCACTCACTGGTGGGGTTAGCGTGTCTCCTTGGCACTCCAACCAGCTGAGACCTGCTGTTGAAATGCCTAGGCGTCTTCCAACTGTGCTAGGTTGATAACCGAGTTGTTCGTTGTTGGTAGTGGCCTTTTTAATTTTTTTATTTGTTTTTTACTCTTCTCGGTAATATTCTTAAAATTTACTTTTGTATAGGGAACTTCTTATCAATTAATGTTCTTGATTAAATTTTGTATTCTTCCGCTTAATCATGTTCTTCTTCTTCTTTAGAAGCCAGTGACTAGGGTTGCCTATGGACTGGGCTTCCATCTTGCAAGCAAAATTTTGAATAAGCCTAGCCCGAAACCCAGCCCAAACGGTTCAAAATTTGGTCCAAGCCCCGCCCTTTAGCCATGCCCAGATCATAAGTGTTTTATTCACTGTCTGAAGCAACTGCTAAAAGTAGTAAGATTCAACTCTAACCCTTGAAAGGTGTTTGTGCAAAAAAAATTCCGGATTGTTCTCCTTCAACTTTTTTCCTTCAATACCTTTCTTTGACTACATTCTTCGGTTTCTTACGATTCTTTTACACAATGCAGAAGCTAAGTATTTGTACATTACACATGGGCAGTCAGTTGATAAAAGTCGGGCCCATCGTTAGATAATAAGAAATCGGAATCGTTTGTTTGATGGGTCTCACACTGGATGATCTATGCAGCAAAAGTATTCAAGAATAGAAGATCCTTTTCTATAAAATAATTAGCATTCTATTGGTGGAATGGTAACATTTTCTTTTGAACCATTTATTTGTAATTCTGTCCTTTTAATCTTAAATAAAAATGTAATAGATCTGGTCAAAACAAGTGAAACTCAGACGAGTCACCAGTTTCACTGCTTGAAGTCTCGGCTCATTGGTTGATGAAGCCAAGTTCAAGTTCCTGATTTTTAACAATGATTGTGAAAAGCAACATATTGCCTACACCTCACTGGTTAAGGTCATTGCCTCCCTAAGTTGATACTGGGGATTCGAATAGGTTCGAGTCACACTGAGTTATATCAAGTTGACCGAGCCATTGAGTCGGCTGGAGAAGTCTCTCTGAGTCCAAATCGAGCCAGGCCCAGTCAGGTGGGTCTCATCGTGGTAGTTCAGCAACAATAGCAATGACTCAACCTCCCTATCTTGGCCAGGTGGGTCCCATCCTGGTAGTTCAGCATAACTCATCCTCCCGGACGCGGATTGCCTGCGAAAACCATTCGCAGGCATCTCCTGTGCTTGGAATCTAGGTGGGGCCCAACCATTTTGTGAGATCATTTTAGGCGTTGCAACCAAAAGTGGACGGGATCCAAGACTCAAGTAGGCCGTATTAAAACAAAAGGTGGGTAGGGAAATTCCTACCGTTGAAACCTCTATGGGTCCACTGATGTTTATATGCAATCCATACTGTTTATAATGTTATGCCTACTGAGATGAACTGAAAACACAAATATTATCCTGATTCGAAACTTCTGTGGTCCCCACGAATATTTCAATTGTCTAAGTTCAATCGCTACTTTTTCGGCCCACTTAAGTCTTGAATCCCGTTCGTGTTTGGTCACAACTCCTAAAATGATCTTACAAAACGGTTGGACGGCGTAGATTTCTCACAAACATCATGGTGGGCCCACCTTGATTCCGAGCCGCAGGAGATGCCTGCAAAGGCTTTCGCAGGCAATCCACGTCCCATCCTCCCTATCCTTGGCACACGTGTATGGCTATCCACGCCATCCACGTGGCGGTTAGCATAAAGCCCAAAAATCACACTGATTAAGCAATCCCAAACATCTAATTCGTGCCAATCAGTTTTCCAAATTTCAACGGCCATATCAGCATTTACTGTACCGGTCAGCTGTTGGATGGTCTGAAAAGCTTAAAGCTTTCCAGGTGCCATCACCACTTAAAAATGAAGATTTATATGATACTCAGGTTGCACATGACCCTTGATGGGCAGCAATTCAAAAATATACACGTATATAATAACTAAAAAAATAATATAAAACGGGTAGATAGTACAGCTCACTTTCACCAAATCACAATTTCAAGATCAGACGGGTTGAACAATCCTAATTGTGGATCCGTTGGATAATTTTCATTTCCATCCAATAATGTCCACCAATCCGATAGTCATGTAATCAAATAAGCTTAATCTTTGGTTTATAATACATCTACATTGGATATAATAATTTTGACTATTCAATTTGACTTGTGTTATACCCTAATTCTACCAATATGGGTAAAGAACCAATCGAAAGAAGACACGTAAGTAAGTAGCCGTGAGGTGTATACGACCACGATGAAGTTCCTAGTGATATAGTTGGCATCAGTCTGAAATGCCACAGCACTAAGTGGAGCGGGCGAACGTTGCCAAGTTAGCGAGCGGTTATCATAAAGGAGAAATCTGGAAGAGGAATAGTAGGCGAGTGGTCAAAGTAGACGGTTAATACTAGAAGTATCTGGATGGGCGATCAAAGTTATAAAAGCAGTAGGAGAACGACAAAGTAAAAGGTCCAGTACCAATGAAATCGATCTATCTTTCTAATTTGCAAAATCCCTTACATTTCATAGTGTAATCAATCCATTTTAATAGTCCAAGTTGAAGATCGCCCACATGGTCGATTATAAATTCTTTTCTTTACATCATTTAAAAGTAACACCGAGAGGAATCTTTTCGCTCGAAAGGTAAAATTGCAACCCACTTTCTGGAGGACGAACCCCACCCTCCAAACATCACCTGATCAATTTCATTGAACAACTGAACGAGTGGCTAGTTGGGTGACCGATCTCTACAGATCTTGGTCATATACGGTCGATCACAACGTATCTACCTTCCCTAACGCTCGGGGTCATTGTTGTTCGGTTGGAATCGAGCCACGAAAAGCAGTTCTGGCACGCCCGTACACACCTCACACACGTGGCCGACGAATAACTCAGCAACATATTTTAGCACGCCCGGTGGAACATCGCTTTGCTATACAAGATTTATGAGTAGAAGGAGCAATCGAATTGCTAAGATAGAACCAAAAGATACTACTATTCAACCACCACACCTTGAATTGGAAGTAGTCACAATCTCTAATCCTACCAACAAACCCGATTGACCAAGTCACAGAGTCAACTTCTCAGGCTACTCCGCTAGATGAAGTCACAAGTGACCTTAGAGAAGTTCGAGTGACTATGCAACAAATTTAGGAACAAGAGAAAGCTCAAGCAAACAAAATAAATGTTCAGGTCGAGCATCTCCATGCGCAAACGGATAGCTTGAATAGATGGATAGCCCATCAGACTGAGGCTATACATCGAATGATGAATGTTATCACAGAGAGGACAATTATGCTAGTTCCACATAACGAAGGGAGCTCGGTCAATAATATGGCACAACCACCTCAAGGGGCACCACGAGTTGTCCCGATCTATCCAATCCCAGAACTGCGTAACATTGGGCCCACCTATAATTTCAGACGGCCTGACTGCGAGAAATTTTACACCTGAAATTAGAAATCACGGAATTCCTGTTGGACAATCATTTCAACAATTCCCTAGGAATCTATTGTTTCAGGAAGGGCAAAACCGCGGAATCCCTGAGCCGCCACTTGCTCCCGAACCCCAACGGGTTGACCGATACTATATTGTTCAGTTAGTCCAAGAGGTTGCTGGACAGGTCTTGGGACGAAATATTATCCCAATGTATCATAAGTTGTATCCAGAGTGGGTCGATCGACAACATTCATTGCCTAGGAATTATCGTCTAGACTTTGCATTATTTTTTAGCGACGCCCGACAATCAACTATCGAACATGTCGATTAGTTCATTATGTAGTGTGGAGAAATCACTAATAACGAGTACTACAAGTTGCAACTATTTGTTCATTCACTAATAGCTACAGCATTCACATGGTATTCTAATTTATTGCCAAATTCAATTCATACATGGCAAGAGTTAGAAGAAAATTTCATGCCCAATTCTTTTCTAGAAATAGGGAAATGACCATGGTAGATTTGGCAAGACTTCGCCAATTACCAGGAGAATTATGTGAAAGTTATATCGCCCAATTTAAAAGGGCAAAGAGTAGGTAAAATAGTCACACCTGAATCAGAGTTCATACAACTTGCTCAAGATGGGTTAGATTTAAAACTCCGAAAGAAGTTTATCGGTACTGAATTCATAGATTTATATGATCTAACTCGAAAAGTCTCTAGATACGATGAACTTTTGCAGGAAATATCCAAACAAAAGAATGCATCAATCGAGACGTATTATTATGATCCCAATTATGAAGTTGTTATCGTTGAAGTTGTAGCTAAAAAGCCTCTTGTATATTCTGCCCTGATCAAAGCCGAAACCACAATATCAGCCACACCCAAAACCCAGAGAACAGTTTCTTTTGATATCGCCCGGGCTGATGAAATATTTGAAATACTTTTGACAGGAAAATTCATTAAGGTCCCCATCAATCATTGAGTACCAACAACAGAAGAATTAAAAAATGTTACATATTACAAATGGCATGGAACTCGAAATCATACCACTAACCAATGTGTTATTTTCAAGAACATCATCCAGGACAATATTAACAAAGGTCTGTTGAAATTTCCAAGAAAGGAGGAAGAAGCAATGCTGATTGATACCGATCCTTTCCCACCAGTACTGAAAGCAAACATGGTTACAGCCGATCTTCGAAGAATCAATCGGCCACGAAGAAAAATAAATCTGAATGATGACAAACACCGTGAAGCTTCGCAGAGGTTAGAGTCACTACCTCGACAACAGTACGCAAATTCTGAATGATCAAGATGGTGACCGATAGGTAGGCCACTTGAATGTTATGAATCACAAAGATGTGTCCATTGTGCAAGGAGGTTGTCTAAGCCTACTTACAAACATGCTCATACAGAGCATGAGCGGAATAATGACTGATGGACAAGTAACTATGAAACAAGACCGTCAAGACGGTCATACTGGCTGACGCAACGGTCAATAGATAGACCAAGAATGGTTAAACCTCCAGTGGTACAGACAGAGGAATGGCAAAGAGTGAGGCATCCCAAATTTCCAGGTGTGCCTGAAAGAATGACGCAGTCGTAAAAACGACGATGGCAGCGCCATCGAGCAGCTGAAAAAGGGGTAGCAACTTCGTATAACGAGGTTATTCTAGAAAGTTTTGTGAGTAAATCGCTAATAGAAGACGAAGAAGCTGCCATCAATATGGTCGGCATGGTTATAGGGACCATTCGAAACAACTCTTAAACAGAAAGGATTAGACGCGGGATATCAAGATGGTGAAAGCTCCACTAAGTGGGTCAACATCGAGGAACAAGATGATTCACTGAATGATTTCAATGAAGAATGGATGGGAGACGATGACGCGTTGATTGAAGAACTTCTTGCAGCTGCCAAGACATTGGATACGACTCCAATTGTTCAAGAGGAAATGATCAATCCAAATCCATTGTAATCGAAAAATGAAGAGGTGTGTTCGGAATACTCAGGGGGCAATGCTCGAATACAAAAATTGTGTTCAGAAGATTACCACCCATAACATTCGATTGTAATATGGTCTTAACCCTTCATTCTGATTTCCAGGTAAAGCCACACCAACAGAATGAGATGAGAGGCGATGTCGAAAAAGTAAATCCTCCCATTATATCACAACATGTGTCATGTCACAAGCCAGGAATATCCAGAGTTATAGAGGGAGGAGGCTTAAGTTAGATGCAGCCATTGAACATTGTCACCGTTCAGCCAGCTATGTAAGTAAAAAAAGTGGTCATCGAAAAACCAACTCTCAGTATGACTCAACATCTTAAGCCCTTATACATATCAGCTCACCTCGAGAGGTGTCCAGTTACTAGAATTATTTTCGACAATGGAGTTGCGGTCAACCTCCTTCCTGTAAGAATGATGTCCCAATTAGAGAAATCATCAGCTGATCTTATACCTTCTGACGTGACTATTAGTAATTTCACCGAGGTGTTACTAACACTCACGGGGTATTACCCATTGATCTTACGGTTGGAACCAAGAAGGCGCTAGTTGCCTTCTTCATAGTCGATATGTCGTCCAAGTATAATGCATTATTGAGAAGAGATTGGATTCATTCCTTCGGATGCATTCCATCTTCTTTACATTAATTCATAGTGTTCTGGAATCAAGATAGGATCGAGCTAGTCCTAGCCGACAATATGCCATTCTTGGCAACACAAAATGCTAGTGAGGCATATTATTATGGGGAAGAAGTTTGGACGATCCAATTCACTGGAAGAAATAAGTATGGATGACCGACCGGAATGTCGATAATAAAAACCTTAGAAGCTATTGTGCAAGACATTGCTTCAATATTTTACCTTGACAATAGTTGGTCGATGGACATTGTACCATATCGGCCTACATCGAAATGCATTATCGAAGAAATTCCATGAATTACACCATGATAAAGGAAATACATCAGGCTGATGTCATGGCCAGAATGAAAAGGCTTGAAGAAAGCCTTCAATATTATGAAGATGGTTGTTTTGTAAATTTGGTCGAAGTTATCATGCTAATTGATGCAGTTGCAGAGGATGGAATTTCTTTGAATGATTTAGAAGATGCTCCTTATAAACTAGATGATTCTCAAGCTCAAATGCAAGATCCACTGATTGAAATAAATTTGAGAACTGAACAAAACCCTCGGCCGACATTTGTGAGTGGACTTCTGACACTACAAATTCAGGCCGAATTGGTTGGTTTGCTCAAAGAATCGCTGATTACTTTGCATGGAATTATCACGAATTATTGAGGCTAGACTAAAGCTTAGTAGAGCACAGGTTACTGACTAAGGAAGGATTTCGGCCACACAAGCAGCCACCAAGGCAAATGACGGTCGAAATAACTTATAAGATAATGGAAGAAATTGAGCAATTATTCAAAGCGGGGTTCATCAAGCCTATCAAGTATGTAGAATGGATCTCAAATGTAGTCCGGGTAATGAAGAAGAATGGTAAGCTTCGAGTATGCATTGATTTTAGAAATTTAAATTTAGCAACTTTAAAAGATGAATACCCAATGCCGATTGCAGACTAATTGATTGACTGAGTGGCTAGTCATCATATTATCTCTTTTATGGATGATCACTCAGGATATAATCATATACACATTGCTGCGGATGATGTTCCAAAAAAAACATTTCAGTGTCTCGGTCCTCTCGGCATGTTTTGTTGGGTAGTCATACCTTTCGGGTTGAAGAATGATAAGGTGACATACCAAAGGGCTATGAATTTGACATTTCATGACATGATCGGTCAGTTCATGGAAGTGTATGTTGATGATGTCGTCATAAAATCGACCGACCTTGAAGATTATTTTGCACATTGACGTAAATCGTTTATACGAATGAGGAATCATAAATTAAAAATGACTCCTCTCAAATATGCGTTTGGGGTATTGACCGAAAATTTCCTCGAATTTCTTGTGCATTAACGTGGAATCTTGGTCGATAAAAACAAAGCTCAAGCCATCGTCAATGCCCGGGCCCCAAAGAATAAAAAGGAATTGCAGCATTTTTTGGGCAAATTAATTTTATGAGGTGTTTCATTTCTAATTGTGCAAGGAAGACTAATGTTTTTACTCCTTTAATTAAGATAAATCAGGATGATGAATTCAGGTAGGAGAAGGGAAATCAGCAAGCTTTTGAAGAGATTAAAAAGTATCTGACAAAGCCGTCAGTCTTAATGCCACCTGTTGGTGGACGACCACTAAAGCTATATATAGTGGTCTTCATGGAGTCAATCGGAGCTTTATTGGTCCAAGAAGACGACAATAGGATAGAGCGAGCAATTTACTATTTAAGCCGAACACTGCTCGACATAGAAAGACGATATTTGACTATTGAGAAACTGTGCTTGTCTTTGTATTTCTTAACCACAAAGTTAAGACAATACTTGTTAGCCGAAAGTGTTTCTATAGTCACTTCAACTAATATGATAAAATATATGCTTAATTGGCCCATTATTAATGGCTGAATCGGCAAATGGACATTGGCTTATCTGAATTTGAATTGAGATATGTACCTTAGAAATCGATGAAAGGGCGTACAATTGCCAATTTTCTAACTGATCACCCTTCATATTTGGAAGATCAACTTTCCCCTTAGGTATTCGATTTGTACCATGTATATTGGACCCCTTAGAAATTGATATTTGATGGCATCGAACTCATAAAACTGCCCGAGTTAGGATCATTTTGATCGCCCCAAATGGTAAACGGCATAATTTTGCTTTCCAGCTGGAATTTGAATGCACCAATAATCAAACTAAATACGAAGCCATGATAATAGGTTTAGAATTATTGATGGAGTTCGACTGTTCAGGAATATCATGATTATTGGTGATTCACAATTGATAATCAACCAAATTGCCGGACGATTCAAATGCACCAGTCCTTCATTACTGTCTTAGTATGCTCTAGCTACACAAATGCTCGACAACTTTGATGGGGTGGAACTTATGCATGTAATTAGAGAATATAATATTAATGCTAATGAATTGACACAAATGGCCGTGGGTTTGGAGAATGGGTATGCATCAATCGATCGAACAATTAATGTCCAAAATAGACCGATGCCCTCAGTTCTTGGTCGAGAAGTCACCATGAAAATATTCTAAGTCAAATTGGAGGAAGACGACTGGCGAGCCCCCATTGCAGTCTACCTTTAATGTCCACGTATGAAAGTAGAACGAAATATTAGGAGATCGGCCATATATTATGTAATGGTTGATGATGAATTATACCAAAATGGGGCCAATGAGGTATTACTCAAGTGTTTAGGAAAGAAAGAATCTGTGATGGTCATGGGAGAAGTCCATGAAGGGATTTGTGGGGCACACCTAGCTGGACGGAAGATAAGATTAACACTGAGATGCTATGGATATTTTCGGTCAAGAATGGCAACCGATTGCGATCGATATGCCAAGGTTTGTGAAAAAATGTCAGAAGGCTGGACCAATACAGCATGTACCTGCCGTCGAAATGTATGCTGTGGTCAAGCCTTAGACATTTCGAGGATGGGCGATTGACTTAATTGGAATGATCCAACCAGCGTCTTTGAAACTAAACACTTATATCATCGTAGCTACTGAATATTTCAGAAAATGGGTTGAGGTCAAGCCGATGAAATGAGTTGGCCACAGGGAAATTATTAATTTTATCGAAACTCATATTATTCATAGGTTCGGTATCCCAAAGACTATTACAATGGACCGTGACACAGTTTTCTCTTCAAAAGAAGTAATAGCCATGGCTGAACGATATAAATTCAAGATCGTTCATTCTACCTCATATTATGCACAGGCAAATGGACAAGCTGAGGTTAGTAATAAAGTGATTAAGAACATCATTCGAAAGATGATTGATGAAAATTCCAGAAATTGGAATGAAAAGTTGTTGGAAGCATTATGGGCTTACCGAAATTCACCCCGTACAAGTACTGGAATAAGTCATTTTGCTCTAACATATGGGCACGATGTAGTATTGTCCATGGAAATCACTTGTTCCATCTTTGAGGGTGGCCCATCAAGCTCGTTTAACTCTTGATGAGTTCACTGAAGCAATGCTTGCTGAGCTTGAGGAATTCAATTAGGTGCAATTGAAAGCCCTTGATTCTCTTTTAGCCAACAAAGCCAAGGTCACTCGGGCATATAACAAAAAAGTAAAAGGAAAAGTCTTCGGACTGGGCGATAAAGTTTGGAAGACAGTGTTACCTCTTGGCCATAGAGATAGAACTCTGGGTAAATGGTCGCCCACTTGGGAAGGGACATATACTGTAATACAAGTCTTAAAAGGAGGAGCTTATCGATTGAATGATAAACATGGAATAATGGAAAAAGCTCCAATTAATGGTTAGTTCTTAAAAATCTATTACCCTTCCTTATGGAAAGTGGTATATGGGCAAAATTTCTGATCAAAAGAGAAAGTTCTCTTCAAGCCAAAAGGACAGTTTTGAGCATGACAAACGGCTTATCGGCCGAATCAAGATTTAGCTTTTTTATTGCAAACTTCTAAAAGACAAGCTATCTGTTAAAAGAGATTAGTTTAAACCTTTCGAACTTCTCCAAAGCTTGGATTCTTCTTTACTTGGACTTTTCTCTTTTATCTTGCTATTTTTCTCTATCAGCTATTTTTAAAGATAATCGATTTATGAGAACATCTTGCTCTGAAAGTATGTTTTCGGCCTCTGCCTTCCGAATAAAACTATCATCTAGCCAATCTTGATATAACATGATCTGAGATTGAATGAAGGTTTTCATGCCGTCCGGATCAGTAGTATCATGGCCAAAATAAAGGTGGTTAACTTCCTTTATGTCCTTTTCTAGCTTTCTTCGTTACATTCGAAGTGAACTGAGAATCGCCCGATTAAAATTATTTTCCCGAGTCTAGAAAGACGTTCCCAAGTTTCATCAGGATTAGTGCCCAATCGAACTAATCTTGCTTGGATTTTGTTGCTTTCCTTTAGAAGATGAGCATATTTTTCAAACCTGGAACTTGCCATGAAGAAAGCATTACCGAATTCCTCCAATTTCGTAATAGCATCCAGTGTCGACTTCAAAACTGGATCATCTTGTGTCTATTTCAAAGCATCTCGGACGAATGGATATACATCAGAGAGCATGGAGAAATCACAAAAGTAAGATACACCCTTAGAAAGAATATTATTCAAAAGATCGAAATCATAATCGCGGAAGAATTCGGCCGTCATGACGAAATTCCTTTGGATGATATGAACATGGATGAGGCATAACCTCCTTTTATAAAGGTAGCCTTATAGTTATTGCAACGTTTTGAATTTAAAAAACAGAAACATGCGGGTATCTTGGCAGTACATCCATATTAATTGGTACGTCGATTGCGATTATCCAGTGCATTTATTGTTTTAAAAGATCAAGGTATCATCATCACATGCTAATTGGTTTAAAAATGTGAAATTTCTTTTTAATATTATCTATATGACGTGTCTTCGACCGATTTTTCTTTAAATCGGCTAAGTTTTTCAATAATAATTTCGGCTGATCTGGGTTACAAAAAGTTCGATCAAAACATCATGTTCCAATCGGAACCTACACCGCGGTTAATAACATGAATATTGATTTAAGAACCTCTATAACATTTAGTGTAAAAAAAAAAAAGGAGGCACGGATAAGAAAAAAAGAAAAGTTCATTGATAATTGAGCTCCTCGGCCGATTACATTGAAAAAGAAAGAAAAGAAAGGGAAAAGAACTAAAGAGGCTTGGGTGTTTGGTTGATATTTCTAAGCATGAGTTTGTTTGATGGCATCAAACTCCTGCTGGGCACGAGTTTTGACTACTTCAACATCCCTCATCTTAATGGTCCACAGACGACCGTTATCCATCACCCGATCAAGAAACCGAAAAACTTCTTGAACGTGATTACCTATATCACGAACTTGAGTTTCTGCATTTTTACGGCGAGTCTAGCTATGTTGGACGCGAGTTTGAAAGATTGCAATCTGGGATTGGATGAAGCTAAAGTCTCTTCTACATAAGATCCATCCTGGGGGCAAAAAACATCTTCGTTTTCACGAATGTCGACCTCTAAGTCCAATTTTTTAACTTGGTAAAGCTTCAGAAGAGTTTTGTCATAATGGTATTAACGAAACTAACGAAGACGATTGCCCTGCTTCAAGCGAATCATAAAGGGCAGGCAAGTTCTCGCATACAGAAACATATTCTTTCATAATGCCCTTGGTATGCTGAGCATCAAATTCAGCCCCAAAGAAGTTGCAAGATGCTTTTAAACTCGTCTTTTTTTCTTAGGAATAATCGTGGCTTGACGGATAATGAAACCCGTGTCAAACAGAAGAGATGATTGGCCGAAATCAGATAGTTCTTTGGAAATGGTATCTTTCAAGTAAGCCTTAGCTTGAGAAAGAAAAGGGTTGCTTGATGAGGCCATTGATGCAAGAAGAAGATGTGAAGATATGTGATCATGAAGAAGGTTGTTCTTTTATAAGAATTGATGAACATGCATAGGTATTAATGAGTTGTGGTTGGTTATTTAACTGCAAGTGTCTGTCCACCTCCGGAGGAAGATGGACCGACCCTTCAATAATGGTGTCCATTCCGTAATATGCGTAGTAATGCTCATCATGGCAAGAAGAGATCGTTCAAGAAAAAGAAACATACATTTAGATATATCTGGCCGATTCATTTACAGTTAGAATTTAAAAGACGAAAATCGGCTAAGTACATCTTTGACTTTCTGTTGCCTTTCCTTCTTTTGCTGAAGAACTCGGCCTTGTTTTAAGACCAACTGTCTGGTCTCACCGACCGACCGAGCCTGAATCTGTGCCGGTTCGGTCAGGAGGTTTATGCTCCTTTTCTTCTCATTATACTTGCTCCTTTTTTCTACCCACTGCTTCTTAAGATTCTCTAAGTGCGCCTCCATGGTGTTTATCTCAGCATCCAAGGTCTTCACTCCAAAGGCATGACTTTCAAGTTCTTTTCGTTCGACCGAAAGTCTATCTCTAAGTAGTATTGCTTCAAGCATTTATGATTGAGTGTTCGTCTAAGCAGTTTCGAGTTGCGTTATACTAGAACTAAGCTCATGAGCTTCTTGAAGATGATCTAAAAATTCTCTAAGTATCGGCAAATGCAAATTAAGATTACCGTCGGATCGCGAACATATCTAGTATCGGTCGATGAGACCGATCATCTGTTTGATCAATTCATCAGAAGGTTCGGCCAAAAAACTCATTCATATCAATGCCTTAATCTCTTCTTTGAGTTGTTGGACCTCTGTCGAAAGAATTGGAGATTCTGAAACAACAATCTCAGTCATCCAAAGACTTCTTTAAAGAGTTTAGGATTTCGTCAATCGGCGAAAATTCCATCTCTAAATCAAGAGCGACGATGGGGTTGACCTCAGGAGTAGAAAACATGGGATCAGATGGTAGAGTAGCAACACTAAGAGGATGAGTTGAGGTTTTGGGGGACTCAGTTTGTTCTCCAAGATTGCCTAATGGATCAGTTGGGAGTATAGGCTGGCTAGGAGACAAATCATTCATTGGAATATTTGTGGGATGTTCAGCAGCCGGTTGTTGAACTGAAGGCAGAATTTGTGTATCAATATCTCTGACCAACATGATTGAACCATCATCCGGCCTTAAAGATGGAAGAGGAGATGTTTCTATTAAAGGCAAGGGAGTATCAAGGGTTGGAGCTGGAAGACCGGAGTCAGTCTGTTCTTCTAATTCTCGAGATTCTTCAACAATGACTATTCTTTAAGAATAACCTTCTAATCCTCCAGTTAATCTCAACCGCCTCCGAGTTTTCTTTGAGGCAGGAGAAGAAAGGATAGTTACAGGAATTGCAGGAGAAGATTCTGTATGGACATTTGTTTCTAGAGGGAGATCTTTCTCGAAGGTCATCCCATAAAGGTCATCATCGCTATCGTTGACATCCAAGGGTATCGTCGTGAAAAGAGCTGCTTCATCACGATCGGTCCCACTTGCAAAACTAGTGATGACGTCTGGAGCCTTAGCAGCATCGGCCGTAACGGCTGGATGGTCCCTCTGGTTCGTTGGTCCCGATGCATTTGTTGTTTATTTTTAAATGTGTGATGTTATTAGACAAGTCGTTTCTTTCTCGACCGATGAAATCTGATCTGTGGTCTCTGCACCTTCTGTCGTCGACCGACTCTCGGCTTGAACTTCGAGAGGATGATGTGTGGGGACATTGGCATATGTTAACTCTCGAAGTACTACACGAAAAGAAGAGGATGAAAGATTGGATTATGAATATAGTAAAAGAGATAAAAAGAGGAAGAAAATAAACCACCTAAGTTAAAGCGAACGACCGTTGTCACAAATCGGTCATCTATCAACCGAGGATTGGTGATGATTTTTGCAAGTGGCTGAATAGAAGATGGAAATGGTGGCGGATTCAGCCGATAAGGTTTATCGTATCGCTCATCAAAAGGTAAATGCGGATCGTTCAAAGCTTCTCTATCTGCCAACCATCTATTTTGACAGTGACTTTCATGAATTCTCTGTGCCTCTCAATTCCTTTTTCTATCTCCCAAGCATAATGTCGAGGAGTAAATCTAGGGTGATAGATGGTATTGAAGTATGTCTCTCAAGCCTTTATTTCTTCAGCGAGATTTTTACCTGACTGAGTTGATGAAGTCTTTTTTTGTCTTAGAAGAAGGAACGATAATTTCGGGGCGATACGAAGGAGGAATGGGTGGTTTCGAAAGAGGAGAAGGTAAAGGACCTATTTGGCTGATTTTAGTCACACTGGGGACTAAGAAACTGGTTTTAGAAGGATATTTAATGGGTATCACCCGAAGAGGCATCACGGCTAATGGTTCAGAGTCGGGCTCGGATGGGCGTGTTTCCTCAGAAGAGGATGGAGGAGCATGAGTTTCTAAATCGGTCGAACTTAAAGATGGAGTATGATTGGGCTGAGAAATTTTCTTGGGTGTTCTTCCCCTTTTGGGCTTAGGAACTTGAGCTAAAGCAGGAGCAGCGGCTGATCTCTTCCTGGTGGAATGTTGGCCGATTGCAGTATCCTTCGTTGGTTTTGCTTTTTTCTCCTAACCCTTCTTTGTAACAGGTTTTATCCTGGGTGGTTCCACCAACAAGGCGAATTTGGCTGTTGTGACTCCTTGTGATTGAAGAATGATTCTTTGGTAACATCCATTCCACCATTCGACGAAGGCCTCTAGGACACTCGGTCGGTCGACGAATTCTTTAAGTTCGATGTTGGCTTTGGTATCCTCATAAAAAGTATTGATGTTCACTCCCCAAGTGTAGGGTTGCGAAGTAGTAATAATTTGGAAAGACCGAATATCATTCCCACAGAGATTTATGAATGGGTATTCTCAGAATTTAACTAAAACGACTAATAATTAAGATTCTATTAAGAACTAAGCTAGAAAATAGTGATTTGGATTTAAACAGTGAATGTGTAAGGTAATATCAATCTAAAAAGGCACTAGAGCGCCAAGGATCCACTTTTGATAAGTTTCAATGCATCAACACAACTAGGTCTCTCATAACTCAATCGGAATCGAATTCATATCTCTATCCAATCAGAATATAGAGCGGTTTAATCAATTATCTAAAACAGTTGCTTATTCATTGATTCGATTCCCACAACAATGCTCAGGCCTTGGGCATACTCAATTGTGTAGGCCAAGCCTCTTTCCAATCTAGTTGAGATTCACAACCATAGCTTTCATCAAATCCTGTCACTAGACTTGATTATAATCAATTATTAGAACTCTAATTAAATCAAAATCAATCAGCAAACAACTAATTCAGATTATAATAAAAGATAAGAACTTTAGTTGAATGAGCTCCCACATGAAGATCAAGCCATTGTACACAAGGCAATCAAAGGGTCTACCATGCCCGGAGTCGATGGTAGATCAATGAACTACGCAAGCATAAACAATGCTCAGAAGGTAAGCTACCAAGCTTAGAATCACTAAGAATCACATGAGCCCGGAGTCATCAAGAGATCAAAGTAAAACCAAACTAGTACTTGATTCAAACTCACATTAAATTAAAATTCCTCAATTAAATCATAAAAAGGAAACCTAGGTTGCATTAATCCATCAAAAATGAATCAAAAGCTTCACCTCTTAGCCCTATCCAAGAGGTTTTAGTTCATCTCTAACATCCATGAACTAGAAGCCTCAAAAACATAAAAACAAATAAAACAGTAAGAAAACTAAGAAAGCTCGAAGTAGAATCCGTCTCCCAAGCAATCCCACGTCCTCCCCTCCTCTAGTATGAAGAGAAGAAGTCCTTTTATAGCTTGGAAGTGTCCATTGCGTAAGAATGTTCCAGAATTCGTGTAAAAATACGCACTTGCGCAGAGAATTTCGCCCAAAATAGAAAGCTTGTTGTTTACACATGGCCGACCAGTCCAAACCGGTCGGACTGGGCTGTCTGACCGATCTTGACCGGTCGGACCTCTCTGTTTGATAGTCCAGGGAGTGCAATAGAGGGCCGACCTGTTGGCCGACCGGTCTTGACCGGTCGGACTGGTTTAGCCGACCAGTCACGACCGGTCGGACTGTGCTGTTCTCCATCCCGCAGCTTCCAATGATGTGGCCGACCAATCACGACCGGTCAGGCTTCCTTGGCCGACCGGTCAAGACCGGTCGGACTGCTTTTCTTTCTCCTTTTTCTTACTTTCTTTCTTCTTTTCTTTCTTTTCTTTTCTCTCCTTGCTTTCTTCTCCCTTTGGCCCACCTTGGGTCTTCATCCAAGGCTCTTAAATAAACCCTTTTGGTTTCCTATTGGGTGAAGTGCACTCTTATCCCTGCAATCACAAAACATGCATTGAATTAGTCCTTTAAACATGTAAACCGTGCATAATGAGTGATGAATTAGGATTAGAATATGCACAATTAAGAGCTCAACAATTGAGACCAAGATAATTCTTATTGTCATAAAGAATTTCACAAATATAAGGGGGGTGATTGAGAGTTTTCTGAGTACCAGGACATGGAATGCCATGAATAAGGCCGAACTGCTAGGCGAATAGGTTGGGATAGTATTGCTCAACTCCAGCTTTTTTGTTGGTACCCAAATCAATGATACCACCCTAAGGAAGATCTCTTGCTATTAAAAAATTCTCCCCAACTTGGTTATCAAAGATATAGTGGCTTAATCTTCCGCGTCGGCTACACCAGTAAGTCACGCTGGACCAAAATCCCATTTGCAGAATGGTGTGAAGGAGCGAGAAATCTTATCTGTATTAAGAGTAAGGAATAGATTGCCCAAATATACAGAGAAGTCGTGCGCTTTCGCTTCATACTTTAAGTTGCGATGGCTGTAGGATGTATAAACTTCGTTCTAAGGAAAGCCATCGACTAAAGTGGAACTGAAATATTCAACGAGCCACATCTGAACTAGCCAGAGAGGGCCACCACTATGATAAACACCTTTAGAGGTTACATCGTACATGCTTCAATATAAATGCCCTAAAACAAATGGAGCAAGGGCTAATTTGCGGCCTTGGACGAGTGCTTCAGCCAACAAAATGTACTCGTGTGTAATGTTAAGAGCATTCACACATAAAAGATGTCAGCAAATCCAGAATAGGAAAAAAGTTGTGAGTTCTTCGTATTCTACTAGGCCTTCTTCTTTCCTGAAATTGGTCAGAAAAAGAGAATATGCTTTGCTAGCATGAGTTACGAATTCTTTTTCTTCATCCTTGGCAAAATTTGAAAAAACGATGTCACCGAAAGGTAGTAGATGGGTGAAAGAAAAAATGTCCATAATCGTAGGACTCATCACGCCACATCTGAAGAAGAAAGAGTTAGTGGATCTGCTCCAAAATATAGAAGTTGCAGATAAAAGGGCCGGATTTACTTTGAAATGAATTGTAGACAATTTAATACATTCGTAAACACCCATCTCTTGTCAGGTATCTTTAAATTGGCCCTCCATGCGCTCAAACCATATTTTCCAATCTGGAAGAGGAGTCGGCCAGGATCGGGGGTGTTTCAAAGCATTCTGAGGTTCAGGAAGTGAAACTTCCAGTAGAAGTATTTCTTCACCGGGGCATATAGGAAATAACAAATTCAAAGAAGAAATATCATCGGCTTTAACCCCTGGGAGAAATAAAGGGCCTAGATGATAGAATTTCCTTCCTTCTACCTCTGTGGTAAACATTACTTCATTCGTATAGAGATCGGCCAGATTATCCAGGCATCAATCACTTTAGCAAGATCAAACGAGGAAGAAGAAGAAGAAGCCATTTGCAGAGAATTGTGAAAGAAGGAAAATGAGAATGAAATTTGAATTTCGTTGGTCGAGGGAGTATTAATGTTGGGTCATGATGGCGATTCGATTAAACATAAAGGTTTGATACTTGGCAAAATGGGGTTCAACCCGTCCAAAAGCAATCATCCGACGAAAATCGAAGTCAATGATATATTTTAAATCTGCGTTCGACATGTGGCAAGAAGAGACGGCAGCATTTAATAAAGCGTCCGTCGTCCATCACAAGCCATCTCCTCTCTTTTCAAAAGAGAAATCGGCGTGGGGGGGCAAATGTTATACCCTAATTCTACTGATATGGGTAAAGAACCAATCGAAAGTAGACACGTAAGTAAATAACTGTGAGATGTATACGGCCACGACGAAGTTCCTAATGATACAGTTGGCATCGGTCTGAAACGCTACGACACTAAGTGCAGAGGCAAACGTGGCCAGGTCAGCGAGCGATTATCATAAAGGAGAAATCTGGAAGAGGAATAGTGGGCGAGTGGTCGAAGTAAACGGTTAGTAGTAGAAGTATCTGGATGGGCGATCAAAGTTATAAAAGTAGTAGGAGAACGACAAAGTAAAAGGTCGAGCACCAACCAAATCAATCTATCTTTCCAATCTACAAAATCCTTCATATTTCAGAGTTTAATCAATCCATTTTTTTACAGTCCAAGTACATTTGTATTTCTTAAAGTACGCGCTCCGACATCTATCAAGTCAAGATTACATTATCGTTTCCAAGCTTATTCAGGTTCTTCGTCTACTGGTTATTTACGTTTCTTAGCGTATTCAGTTCCCTTTATTCTCTTTAGCATTAAACATACTTTTTCATTTTGATAGCATAATCTCTGAAATTACTTTCATAGCAGTAAGTTTTACGATCAGTAAAGTTTCGTTTCACAATCTCAGCGAAGATCGCCCACACGGTCGATTATAAATTCTTTTCTTTACATCCTTTAAAAGTAGCACTAAGAGGAATCTTTTCGCTTGGAAAGTAAAGTTGCAATCCACTTTCTGGAGGACGAACCTCACCCTCCGAACATCGCCTGATCAATTTCATTAAGCAACTGAGCAAGGGGCTAGTTGGGCAACCGATCTCTACAGATCTCAATTATATATGGTCGATCACGACGTATCTGCCTTCCCTGGCGCTCGGGATCATTTTTGTTCAGTTGGAATCGAGCCGCAAAAATCGATTCTGACATGCCCACACACACATCACACGCATGGCTGAGGAAAAACTCCGCAACAACTTGTATGCCACAATTGTACAATTTCTTATTTTTGTAAGTTCCTGCGTATCATCACGCAATGCCAGAGTATAATAGTTTTTCTTCTTACTAAGTTGGGTGAACCATCACATCGTAACCTTTGAATGATTCTTTTCCCAAATTTCTTCCCGTAGAAGTGGGCTGTGAGCCTCCTTTGGGATTCACCCATTGGTACAAGAACCAAAGACAAAATCGTCATGGTACGAACTTCGACCTGACAATAAAAAGAGAAAAGAAAAAAGAAAAAGCAAGCATCCCCGTGCAGAGTCGTCCTCAAAGAATGCTCCTTTCGCACTTTTAAAATTTCCCATTGGAAACAACGTCATCTGGTAGCTTTTTTATATGTTGTTACACAGATAGCTGGATTCTGAGAAAAACTCCAATACAGCTACTTGATTGGAGAAAAGCGGAGAGGAGTCGGAAGCATCCATCTCGTAAGGTATGATTAAAAAAAAAAAAAAAAAAAACCATTTCCTGTTGAGGCATGTTCGTGATGTCCGGGGCATGTTCATGATTTATTCTACTTAATAAATTGTCTCTATTATGTGTTTGATCGGGGCTTGTTAGTTGTCATGTGAGGCATTGTCAAAATACACTCAATTTCTCTCTTAGTGCCGTTTGGATACCAACAAATAAGTGACTTTTTCTACTTACAGCAGTATATAAATAACTTATTTTAGATTAGTTTGGTTTATGATCACTTATAAGCAACCTTTCTCATTTAAAGTTACTTGATTACTTCAGTTTAATAAGTAGAAATCAAGATGAGCTACTTAGGCATAAGTAGCTTATCTTAAGTAGCTTATGATTCAAATGTGCCCTTAATGCCTGAGGTGGTTTGCCTCTCAGGTCAAGACAGTTCCCATGACAGTACCTTCAAAACAACCATTACGTGTGGGTCCAACCCTTAAGTGTGTATGGCATCAAGCATGTCCAAAGAATTTCCCTCACTGTAAAAGTTGGATTCCCCAAAAATAATGTTGATCCAACACCATCAGTGGACCAACGTGTGAATTTGGAGATTTTTGGGTGTTTGTCCATTGTCCTGTGTGGCCCACATAATTACTTTCTTTGTGTGGTCCACATAATAATTAGATAGGCGATACCGTTTATAACTTAAAGCATGGTTCGGATGGCACACACGTAAAATGGTGGACCTTATATAGGCAGTAGTGCACAAGAAGGTGAACAAGCTGGTAGGTGAATAACTTACATGGTTAGGTTAATAAGTGTTTACCTACAGGCGAATAACACAGGATAAACCTAGGACTTCTAGTGTAAACAACTTCTTTCCTCTAAAGCCCAGGTGTTTATTGAGTTGAGACTCTTGGTTGGATTGTGACAACTCATCTGCAACATTCATGGCCTACTTTAGTGGAATCAACTTCCTAACCGTCTGATCTTTCTATTGTCTTAGTATTCTTAAATAGATCAATAAAACTTTTAATAAAAATTCTAGCTTATATTTTATTCATTTTTTAAATATAATTTATTTATTTTATCACTAATGCATGGATTGTTAATTTGTGTCAAGCAAACACCCAATAGCACTATTCACACTACATTAATATAGGGATGGTTAGTATGACTGTCAAATGCCAAATATTCATTGTCACTACGACGCTAGTTATCATAAAATCATAAAATATCCCTGTCCAGGGGACTCCATCCATGCAACACTAGCGCCCGAAGGGACCCTAAAGTTTGTCATGCAATAAACATCTCATCGTTCATCGCCACCTTACAGTAGAAACTCTGATCCTCCCTTGATTCTTGGCGGGACGCGGATTAGCTACTGACAGGTTGAGTAGATAACATCCTACTGAAATGACGTCACTATGGCACGTGGGCCTCAGCATGATGTATGTGTTGTATCCACACCGTCCATTCATTTGGAGAGATCTTTTTAAGGCATGACTCAAAGAATGAGGTTGATCCAAAGCTCAAGTGGACCCCACCACAGAAAACAGTGGGGACAGTGACATCCACCATTGAAAACTTCTTAGGGGCCACAGAAGTTTTCAATCAAGCAGGCCTAAGAAGTTTTCAACGGTGGATGTCACTGTCCCCACTTTTTTCTGTGGTGGGATCCACTTGAGCTTTGGATTTGCCTCATTATTTGAGTCATGCCTTAAAATGGTCTCTCCAAATGGACTGACGCGTGGATACAGCACATACAACATTCTAAAGCCCACATAACATGGTGACGTCACTTCAGTAGCAAGGTTCGCTACTCAACCTGTCAGTAGCTAATCCGTGCACCTCTTGGCGGTCCAACAAGTGACCCTTCAATGGACGTGACATGGAAACAACTCTAATTAAATCAGTCCTGTCATGTGATGACTGGACTGTATATTTTGGGTGTAGACCGTTGACATCCTTATTGTCTCTGTTCATAACAAGGTCACAAACCATTGGCTAACACTGCAGGCTTTCATGGAGGTATTATTGAGTCCTGTTCATGGCCAAACGATACCTTACTGGCTCGCATGATCCTATACATTTCCCGACCATGGTTTGGTGATATACACCATCAATCTTATAGGCCCTCAGTAAATAGAAAGGGTAAAACGGTAGATAAGAGATCACCTGAACATCTCAAAGATTAAAAAAATAAATAAAGAAAATTCACCTTTTGATTGTTGGACTACTTTCTGTTGAAATGTGCCATTGTTTCATGTTCTTCTTGGCCGTCCGTTTGGAGGACAGTGATAACCAGCCAAGGATACTATGGGAAGTATCCGGTCCTTTGCATGATCCATCCATCAGCTGCTTGGACTACCAAGCCATGGTGCCAAAAGCATGGAATCATGCATGTCGAGAAAGCATTAACATATAGACTCATAATAGGCTACATGGCAAGCACCATATCTTTATGACATGCGTTGTGTTGCGTAGCACGCCAATAACGCCGGCGAACCGAGATCCAATCTCCGGTCTCACCCACAAACGATAAACAGGAAGTAATAATAACTAGAAAATGAATCACATAAACCAACAATCTACAAGACAGAGATTTACGTGAAAAAACCCCAACAAGGGTAAAAAAAACCATGGGTGCAACCTTCACTATGAAAAAAATGAAGTTACAAGCAATACACTTACCTTCTCCTATGCTCCCATGCACAGAGATGGCCCTTTTGCTAATCTTCTCGCCTTTTTCTCACCTTGGACGTATAGAAGCCCTAATCCCCTTCTCTAATCCCGGTTTACACCCCTTTATATAGTAAACCCCTCAATTAGAACACATAATAGGAAACCCGCACTTAGAGTCCGCGGCCGGTCGGGCGCCCGATCGTAACTGGGTCGGGCGCCCGGCCATTACAAAATACGTCCAGCAACAAAAAGGTAAAATCAGTGTATTATCGGGCGCCCAATCGCTTTGACCGCTGGGCACCCAACCGTTTACAAAACAGTCCAGTGGCTGATGGGTTAAACAGCCTGAATTTCAGGTGCCCAGTCCACAGACCGTCTGGGCACCCGACCATGCTCAGATGTGAGTGGTTCCACATACCACATGTAGTCTCCACACTTAACAATCTTCCACTTGGAGACACATTACCACATGATCCTTCGTTTTCTACATCCGGAGTGCACCACCTCCTAGTCTTCAAACCTGAAGACCAATCAAAGCTTAACAGAGCTTTAACTTCTCCCGTGTGACCGCCTTAGTCAACATATCTGCAGGATTCTCACTTGTATGAATCTTCTCCAAAGCAATCGATCCATCTTCTAGTAACAAACGTATGAAGTGATATCTAATGTCAATCTGTTTGGTCCTCGAATGAAAGGCTAAATTCTTAGCCAAATGTATTGCACTCTGACTGTCAGTGTAGAGCTTGCAATCTGCTTGCTTCTTCCCCAACTCTTCCATAAAATCTTACAGTCCACACCATTTCCTTGCACGCTTCTGTAGCTGCAACATATTTTGCTTCCTTGTACTGATGGATACTATCTTCTGTAACTGAGAGATCCAACTGACTGCAGCACTACCCAGGGTAAAGATATACCCTGTAGTGCTCCTTTTGCTGTCGATATCCCTGCCAAATCTGAGTCGACGTAGCCTTGTAGCTTGATTTTCGATCCTCCATAACATAGCCCTGCATCCACAGTACCTACTAGGTATCTGAGGATCCACTTCACAGCTTCCCAATGTTCCTTCCCAGGGTTGTTCATGTACCTGCTAACAACTCCCACTGCTTGAGCAATGTCTGGCCTCGTGCTAACCATAGCATACATGAGGCTCCCTATGGCTGATGCATAAGGGACTTTAGCCATGTAGTCCCGTTCCTCCTGCATTTTAGCTCCTTGCTCCTTAGAAAGCATGAAGTGGTTGGCTAATGGAGTGCTAACCGTTTTAGCACGTACCATGCTAAATCGATCAAGTACCTTGGCTATGTATTCTGCCTGTGACAAAACTAGCTTCTTGTTTTTCCTGTCACGCTTTATCCTCATGCCTAGGATTTGTTTTGCAGCTCCTAAATCTTTCATGGCAAACTCTCTAGACAATTATCTTTTGAGATCTGAGATTTCCTTCATGCTTGATCCAGGCCACAAGCATATCATCAACATAAAAAAGAAGGATGATGTATGACGTATCAAACTTGTTCAAGTAACAGCAGTGATCTGCATGACATCTCCTGTACCTGTTTCCCGACATGAAACTGTCGAACTTCTTGTACCACTGCCTCGGGCCTGCTTCAGACCATATAGACTCTTCTTCAGTCTACACACCTTGTTCTCCTTTCCTGGTGCCACATATCCTGTCGGCTGATGCATATATATCTCTTCTTCAAGGTCTCCATGAAGAAAGGCTGTCTTAACATCTAGCTGCTCTAGATGTAAGTCCTTTGTAGCCATTATGCTCAAGACCATGCGAATCGTAGACATCTTCACCACAGGTAAAAATATCTCTGTGAAATCGATACCTGCCTTTTGATGGAACCCTTTCGCAACCAGTCTAGCCTTGTATCGTTTCGAACCATTGTGCTCCTCCTTCAGCTTGTAAACCCACTTGTTATGAAGAGCTTTCTTACCCTTGGGTAGAGTGACTAGCTTCCACATACGATTAGACTAAAGAGAGTCCATCTCATCTTCCATGGCTTGCTCCTACTTAACCCGCATATCTGACCGTAACGCCTCTTCAAAACACTCTGGCTCACCATTATCTGTCAACAGTAGATAATGTAAGAAGGGTGAGTATCGGACCTTGGGTCTCCTCTCCCGAGTAGACGTCCACACAACCAGTGTCTGCGGCTCTGCCTCATCATGCTCCTGTGCATGCTCATCCTGTGGCACCGTAACACCCGTGTCCGGTAACTCTTCCAACTCTACGAATTCTTTCTCATCGGCCTTGTTTTGCTTTTGCTGCATACTGTCCTTATGCATCACTTTTTCATTGAAGACTACGTCCTTGCTTCTGATGATTTTTCAGTTCTCAATATCCCAAAATCGGTAGCCAAAATCATTCTGCCCGTAGCCTATAAACGTGCACCTCCTGCACTTCGTATCCAGCTTGTTTCTGTGCTCTGCATTAATGTGAACATAAGAAGTGCAACCAAACACTCTGAGATGTGCAAGGTTCACCTCTTTCCCAGTCCACGTTTCTTTTGGTAGCCCACCATCCAATGGTGCTGAGGGACTTCTATTGATGAGATATACGGCAGTATTCACAGCACCTGCCCAAAAGGTCTTGGGCAACCCTGCATGTAGCCTCATGCTCCTAGCGCGCTCAAGGATGGTCATGTTAATGCGCTCGGCCACACCGTTCTGCTGCGGTGTCCCTGTAATCGTTTTCTGATGTTTGATTCCATTTGCTGCACAATACTCCTCAAACCTCTTATCACAATATTCTCCGCCATTATCTGATATGAGACACTTCACAGTTTTACCGCTCTCATTTTCTACCATAACCTTCCACTTCTTAAATACATCGAATACATCTGATTTGTGTTTTAAGAAGTAGACCCACAGTTTTCTACTAGCATCATCAATAAAAGAAACAAAGTAACGTGAGCCACCAAGAGATGATACCTGTGCCGGTCCCCACACATCAGTGTGTACAAGTTCCAATAGATGCGTATTTGGAGCGCGTCCAGTCTTCTTGAAGCTAACTTTCTTTTGCTTGCCATACATGCAGTCCTCGCAAAATTCCAAATCAATTGCCTTCAACCCTGGTAGCTTCCCCTTTGACAATAGCACTTTCATCCCCTTCTCACTCATATGTCCCAACCTCTGATGCCATAACAGCCCGTTCACTCCAGTTAATGCGACTGCGAGTGAACTATACGATCCGAAAGTCACGTATAAGGTACCTTCCATCTTGCCTCGAGATATTACCAAGGCACCTTTTGTGACCTTCCATGCATCACTCGTGAATGTCGTCACATATCTGGTATCGGCCAACTGCCCCACTGAGATCAAATTCTGTCTCAAACTTGGTACATGTCTGATATCCTTCAGCTTCAAGACCGTTCCATCTTTCTGACTTAAATGAACGTCTCATTTGCCAACAATACTGCATGGCTCATCATCACCCAGGTAGACTCTTCCAAAGTTACCTGACACATAATCACGAAGAACTTCTTTTAATGAAGTGGCATGAAACGAAGCACCTGAGTCTATAACCCAAGACTCATTACGTGCATTAAGAGACAAGATCAATCCCTCTGTGTCACTCTCCTCAGATAGATTCACTGAATCCTTCCCACCTTGAGAGCTTTCTTCTTATTTCTTAAGCGCCCTACAATCACGTTTCATGTGCCCCTTCTTCCGAAATGCCAACACCCGTCCTTGTCTTTCGGTCCCTTTGACTTATTCCTCGACATAGAACGCCCATGTTTATTGCTACCTTTGTTTCAAGATCTTCCTCTTCCTTCAACATTTAGAGCATTTCCTGAATCCCCTGAAGTTCCCGATGCCTTCCTTCTAGATTCTTCGCTTAGAATTAGACTGGCCACATCATCGAATTTCAACTTTGTAGACCCTGAGGAATTGCTCATGGCAATTACCAAACCATCCCAACTGTCTGGCAAACTTGACAAGATCAATAGAGCCCTGACCTCGTCATCAAAAGTGATGCCAACGGATTCCAATTGGCTTGTGACTGTATTGAACTCATTTAAATGTTCAGCCACGCCCCCACCATCTGACATCTTCATGTTGAATAGCCGTTTCATAAGATGAACCTTATTTGACGCCGAGGGTTTCTCATACATCGTAGCCAAAGCCTGCATCAATTCTTTTATGGTCTTTACTTTGGATATATTGAAGGCGACGCTCTTAAACGAAGAGAGTCGGATCGTTCCTAAAGCCTTCCTGATCCACTAAAACTCATTCATCATCTGTCATCTTTTCTGGTTTCTTCTCTTTTCCTCCTAGAGGAATGTAGAGGTCCTTTTGATACAGATAATCCTCCATCTGCATCTTTCAGAAGGCAAAGTTTGAACCATCAAACTTCTCAATTCTAGTTTTCCCATCTTCCGTCATCGCTCCCACTTGAACTAAACCAATAGCTCTGATACCAGTTGTTGCGCAGCACGCCAACTACGCCGGTGAACCGAGATCCAATCTCCGATCTCACCCACAACGATAAACAGGAAGTAATAATAACTAGAAAAGGAATCACACAAGCCAACAATCCACAAGACAGAGATTTACATAGAAAAACCCCAACAAAGGTAAAAAAAATCACGGGTGCAAACTTCACTATGAAAAAAAAACGAAGTTACAAGCAATATACTTACCTTCTCCTATGCTCCCATGCACAGAGATAGGCCCTTTTGTTAATCTTCTCGCCTTTTTCTCACCTTGGACTGTATATAAGCCCTAATCCCCATGTCTAATCCCGGTTTACACCCCTTTATATAGTAAACCCCGCAATTAGAACACATAATAGGAAACCCGCACTTAGAGTCCGCGGCCGGTCGGGCCCCCGGTCGTAACTAGGTCGGGCGCCCGGCCATTACAAAATACCTCCAGCAATAAAAAGGTAAAATCAGTGTATTATCGGGCACCAGACCGTTTACAAAATAGTCCAGTGGCTGATGGGTTAAACAGCCTGAATTTCGGGCGCCAGGATGGACCAGGCGCCCAACCATGCTCAGATGTGAGTGGTTCCACATACCACGTGTAGTCTCCACACTCAACAATCTCCCACTTGTCGACACATCACCACATGATCCTTCGTTTTCTACATCCGGAGTGCACCACCTCCCAGTCTTCAAGCCTGAAGACCAATCAAAGCTTAACAGAGCTTCGGCTTATCCCGTGTGACCGCCTTGGTCAACATATCAGCAGGATTCTCACTTGTATGAATCTTCTCCAAAGCAATCGATCCATCTTCCAGTAACGAACGTATGAGTGATGTCTGATGTCAATATGTTTGGTCCTCGAATGAAAGACTGAATTCTTAGCCAAATGTATTGCACTCTGACTGTCACTGTAGAGCTTGCAATCTACTTGCTTCCTCCCCAACTCTTCCATAAAACCTTGCATCCACACCATCTCCTTGCACGCTTCTGTAGCTGCAACATATTCTGCTTCTGTTGTACTGATGGATACTATCTTTTGTAACTGAGAGATCCAACTGACTGCAACACTACCGAGGGTAAAGACATACCCTGTAGTGCTCCTTCTGCTGTCGATATCTCCTGCCAAATCTGAGTCGACGTAACCTTGTAGCTTGATTTCCGATCCTCCATAACATAGCCCTACATCCACAGTACCTACCAGGTATCTGAGGATCCACTTCACAGCTTCCCAATGTTCCTTCCCAGGGTTGTTCATGTACCTGCTAACAACTCCCACTGCTTGAGCAATGTCTGGCCTCGTGATAACCATAGCATACATGAGGCTCCCTATGGCTGACGCATAAGGGACTTTAGCCATGTAGTCCTGTTCCTCCTGCGTTTTAGCTCCTTGCTCCTTAGCAAGCTTGAAGTGCTTGGCTAATGGAGTGCTAACCGGCTTTAGCACCTACCATGCTGAATCGATCAAGTACCTTGGCTATGTACTCTGCCTGTGACAAAACTAGCTTCTTGTTTTTTCTGTCACACTTTATCCTCATGCCTAGGATTTGTTTTGCAGCTCCTAAATCCTTCATGGTAAACTCTTTAGACAATTATCTTTTGAGATCTGAGATGTCCTTCATGCTTGATCCAGCCACAAGCATATCATCAACATACAGAAGAAGGATGATGTATGACATATTAAACTTCTTCAAGTAACAACAGTGGTCTGCATGGTATCTCTTATACTCGTTTCCCGACATGAAACTGTTGAACTTCTTCTACCACTACCTCGGGGCCTGCTTCAGACCATATAGACTCTTCTTCACTCTACACACCTTGTTCTCCTTTCCTGGTGTCACATATCCTAGTCGGCTGACGCATATATATCTCTTCTTCAAGGTCTCTATGAAGAAAGGCTTGTCTTAACATCTAGCTGCTCTAGATGTAAGTCCTTTATAGCCACTATGCTCAAGATCATGTGAATTGTAGACATCTTCACCACAGGTGAAAATATCTCTATGAAATCGATACCTCCCTTTTGATGGAACCCTTTCGCAACCAGTCTAGCCTTGTATCGTATCGAACCATCGTGCTCCTCCTTCAGTTTGTAAACCCACTTGTTATGAAGAGCTTTCTTACCCTTGGGTAGAGTGACTAGCTTCCACATACGATTAGACTAAAGAGAGTCCATCTCATCTTCCATGGCTTGCTCCCACTTAACCCGCATATCTGACCGTCACGCCTCTTCAAAACTACTCTGACTCACCATTATCTGTCAACAGTAGATAATGTAAGAAGGGTGAGTATCGGACCTTGGGTCTCCTCTCCCGAGTAGACCTCCTCACAATCGGTGTCTGTGGCTCTGCCTCATCATGCTCCTGTGCATGCTCATCCTGTGGCACCGTAACACCCGTGTCCGGTAACTCTTCCAACTCTACGAATTCCTTCTCATCGGCCTTGTTTTGCTTTTGCTGCACACTGTCCTTATGCATCACTTTTTCATTGAAGACTACGTCCTTGCTTCTGATGATTTTTCGGTTCTCAATATCCCAAAACCGGTAGCCAAAATCATTCTGCCCGTAGCCTATAAACGTGCACCTCCTGGACTTTGCATCCAGCTTGTTTCTGTGCTCTGCATCAATGTTCACATAAGAAGTGCAACCAAACACTCTGAGATGTGCAAGGTTCACCTCTTTCCCAGTCCACGTTTCTTCTAGTAGCCCACCATCCAATGGTGCTGATGGACTTCTATTTATGAGATATACGGCAGTATTCACAACATCTGCCCAAAGGGACTTGGGCAACCCTGCATGAAGCCTCATGCTCCTAGCGCGCTCAAGGATGGTCCTATTAATGCGCTCAGCCACACCGTTCTGCTGCGGTGTCGCTGAAATCATTTTCTGATGTTTGATTCCATTTGCTAGCACAATACTCCTCAAATCTCTTGTCACAGTATTCTCTCCCATTATCTGATCTGAGACACTTTACAGTTTTACCGGTCTCATTTACTACCATAACTTTCCACTTCTTAAATACATCGAATACATCTGATTTGGGTTTTAAGAAGTAGACCCACAGTTTCCTACTAGCATCATCAATAAAAGAAACAAAGTAATGTGAGCCACCAAGAGATGATATCTGTACCGGTCCCCACACATCAGTGTGTACAAGCTCCAATAGATGCGTATTTGGAACACGTCCAGTCTTCTTAAAGCTAACTTTCTTCTGCTTGCCATACACGCAGTCTTCGCAGAATTCCAGATCAATTGCCTTCAACCCTGGTAGCTTCCCCTTTGACAATAGCACTTTCATCCCCTTCTCACTCATATGTCCCAACCTCTGATGCCATAACCGCCCGTTCACTCCAGTTAATGCGACTGCGAGTGAACTATACGATCCGGAAGTCATGTATAAGGTACCTTCCTTCTTGCCTCGAGATATTACTAAGGCACCTTTTGTGACCTTCCATGCATCGCTCGTGAATGTCGTCACATATCCGGTATCGGCCAACTGCCCCACTGAGATCAAATTCTGTCTCAAACTTGGTACATGTCTGACATCCTTCAGCATCATGACCGTTCCATCTTTCTGACTTAAATGAACGTCTCCTTTGCCAACAATACTGAATGGCTCATCATCATCCAGGTAGACTCTTCCAAAGTTACCTGACACATAATCACGAAGAACTTCTTTTAATGAAGTGGCATGAAACGAAGCACCTGAGTCTATAACCCAAGACTCATTACGCGCATTAAAAGACTAAGATCAACGCCTCTGTGTCACTCTCCTCAGATAGATTCACTGAATCCTTCCCACCTTGAGAGTTTTCTTCTTATTTCTTAAGCGCCCTACAATCATGCTTCATGTGCCCTTTCTTCCGCAATGCTAACACCCGTCCTTGTCTTTCGGTCCCTTTGACTTATTCCTCGACTTAGAATGCTCATGTTTATTGCTACCTTTGTTTGAAGATCTTCCTCTTCTTTCAACATTTAGAGCATTTCCTGAATCCCTTGAAGTTTTCGATGCCTTCCTTCTAGATTCTTCACTTAGAATTAGACCGGCCACATCATCGAATTTCAACTTTGTAGACCCTGAGAATTGCTCATGGGAATTACCAAACCATCCCAACTGTCTGGCAAACTTGACAAGATCAATAGAGCCCTGACCTTGTCATCAAAAGTGATGCCAACGGATTCTAATTGGCTCGTGACTGTATTGAACTTGTTTAAATGTTCAGTCACGCTCCCACCATCTGACATCTTCATGTTGAATAGCCGTTTCATAAGATGAACCTTATTTGACGCCGAGGGTTTCTCATACATCGTAGCCAAAGCCTGCATCAATTCTTTTGTGGTCTTTACTTTGAATATATTGAAGGCGACGCTCTTAGACAAAGAGAGTCGGATCGTTCCTAAAGCCTTCCGATCCACTAAAACCCATTCATCATCTGTCATCTTTTCTGGTTTCTTCTCTTTTCCTCCTAGAGGAATGTAGAAGTCCTTCTGATACAGATAATCCTCCTATCTGTATCTTCCAGAAGGCAAAGTTTGAACCATCAAACTTCTCAATTCTAGTTTTTCCATCTTCCGTCATCGCTCTCCACTTGAACTAAACCAATAGCTCTGATACCAGTTGTTGCTCAGCACGCCAACTACGCCGGTGAGCCTGAGATCCAATCTCCGATCTCACCCACAAACGATAAACAGGAAGTAATAATAACTAGAAAAGGAATCACACAAGCCAACAATCCACAAGACAGAGATTTACATAGAAAAACTCCAACAAAGGTAAAAAAAATCACGGGTGCAAACTTCACTATGAAAAAAAAATGAAGTTACAAGCAATATACTTACCTTCTCCTATGCTCCCATGCACAGAGATGGCCCTTTTGCTAATCTTCTTGCCTTTTTCTTACCTTGGACGTATAAAAGCCCTAATCCCCTTGTCTAATCCCGGTTTACACCCCTTTATATAGTAAACCCCGCAATTAGAACACATAATAGGAAACCCGCACTTAGAGTCCGCGGCCGGTCGGGCGCCCGGTCGTAATTAGGTCGGGCGCCCAGCCATTACAAAATACATCCAGCAACAAAAAGGTAAAATCATTGTATTATCGGGCGCCCGGTCACTTTGACCGCCGGGCGCTCGACCGTTTACAAAACAGTCCAGTGGCTGATGGGTTAAACAGCCTAAATTTCGGGCGCCCGACCATGCTCAGATGTGAGTGGTTCCACACACCACATGTAGTCTCCACACTCAACATGTTGAATATACAAAAGATGGCTCAGAGCAAATCTTCGAGGTTGCATGCTGCTCAAGTGACTTTAAGATAGGGATGAGTAACCGTTACCGCTACCATAGCACATTCGGGATGGCAGCGTTTGGCATCGCCCTGAATGCGTTGATGTTTATTCTCAAGATGTCGTTTGGAAGCCTACAAATAGAAGAAAAGAATTCGTAGCAAAGCATCCACGATCAATCCCAACAACAAATCAATCCACGATCAATCCCAACAACAAATCAACAACTTAATCGAACTCAATGCAATTCATCCAATCCTCTTGAACACTTATTCTTAAGAGTAGCTCAGTCTGTCCATGATCTAGGCCAGACTGACTTAGTGATAGCCAATAATTATATTTTCGGCCGAGCACCACTCTATCTCACACCAGGGTCAGTGGCCAAATTGGTTCTTGCACGCCTGCAATCCTCACACATGTATCATGTGGCCGACATTTAGACCAACAGGACCCACTAAGATGTCTCAATAAAATCCAATACGTCCATCATTTTCAACCTTTTTCTTTCTCATCCCTAAAAATCAAGTCGGTAGGAAACAAGGATAGGCCATGCTAGAGGGAATAGTTGAGACGGTGATGCCATCACTAAAAACTCCCAAATTGTAAGTTCTGTCAACTGCATTTTATATATCCATCTAATCCATTCAGATGATGCATCCAGACTAGATGAATACACCCAAGAAATTACGCCAGTCCAATAGTCACGAGGGCTGCAACACTTCATTTGAGAGGGTTGGGCGTGACATGGTATGGCCCACCTTAGTTTTGGATCGACATGAGTTTTGGGGACACAATTTGCCTAGTGACACCAACACCTGCCAGGTAGCTTGTGTCAAAGATTTGTATGCCCCAACATGATGTATGTATTTTATCCACACCGTCCATCCATTTTGTCAGCACATTCTAGGGCATGAAACCAAAAATAAAGCAGAGGCAACTCTCAGGTGGACTACACCACAGAAAACAACAGGAATTGAACACTTACCCTTAAAAACTTTTTGGAGGCCATAGAAGTTTTAGATCAAGCTGATATTTGAGTTTTTCCCTTCATTCAATTCAAGTTTGTGTGACCTTATCAACCGGTCGGGTGGCAAATAAACATTACAGTGGACCTTATGAAGCTTTCAATGATGGACATTCAATGGACACTATTTTCCTGTGGTGTGGTCCACCTGTGATTTAGATCTGCCTCATTTTGTGCTCATGCCCTAAAAATAAGCTGGGAAATGGATGGATAGCATTGATAAAACACATACCTCATGGTGGGTCCCACAATCACTAGCCAAATTACGAACGAGTTTTGGGAGAAAATTAGTAGAGGGGGCGCACATTATGGAGCCCTACATGTTGATCTGTATGTTAATCTTAACAGATTGAAATAGAATCTTTTGTGATCGGCCTCATCAACAGGGTAGCGGATTAGGTGCAGCCCTGACTGTGGGTCCACCTTGATGTGTATTTTATATATCCATGCCATTCATCAGGTTTCATTAGCTCATTTTAGGCTATAATCTAAACAATGAAGTAGATCCAAATCTCAGGTGGACCATAACACAGTAAATGGTAGTTGCTGACCATTAAGCTGATATTTCTTTTTTCCTCCAGGTCTCAGTGAATTAATCAACAGGTTGGATGGCTTATTCTTGGGCGTTCAATTACCACTGTTTCTTATGATGTGTCCCACATGAGATTTGGATCCGCTTATTTTTTGGTTCATGCCCTGAAATGAGATGGAAATGCGGATGGATGGCATGGATATACAAAATAACAAAATATACATCAAGGCGGGCCCCACAGTCAGGCATAGAGCTCTCAATAGGAGCGGGTCAGATCCGAGATCCGATTCGCTTCGAATCTGTATAACTGTGGATTTGGATCTTAAAATAGGTCCAATTAGTTAAATGGATCAGATTTGGATCTTAAAATAGGTCTAATTACTTAAATAGACCGGATTTGGATTCACAAGAACATATCCTGCGTGCAATCCCAATCCGATTAAGATCTGACTCATTGTCACCTTACTGTATATGTTATACTCATGCTGGCCATCTGTTTTACAGATTACTTTAGGCCATGTCTCAAAATTGAGACATGCCACTTTTAGGTTGACCATACCACATGTAAATAGTGGGATTTGCATCATTTTTCTACTAAATTAAATATATTATATTATATTATATATTTTTTTAAGATTTGTAATGGGGGTGGATTCAGACCTAGATCCGACCTGAATCCAATGGTTATATGATTTTAGATTGGAGATGGATCTAACAATTTATAGATGGATCGGATATGGATATCGCCTTTTGGATTCGAGTTGGATCTGAATCCAATTTGAATTTGTCTACAGATATACGGACTTAGAGCCGGATCTGGATCCGATCCAGATCCAACCCATTGAGAGCCCTAGTCAGGCGGCACCTAATGGGCTCCCCCTTGATAGAAAATCCCTTTGCAATCTTACGTCAAAAAAGGGGAGCGGATTAAGTGGGGCACACGTTGATGATGTATTGTATATCCATGCGTCCATTCGATTTTTAGAGCCCATTTAAGAGAGTGGTCCCAAAACCTAAGCAGATCCAAATATTAGGTAGAGTACACCATAAGAAAAAGTGGTGATTGAATGCCCACCATTAAAAACTTCCCAGGTCCCTTCATAATAATATCCATAATGTTTATTTCCAATCCAATCCATTGATAACGTCAACCAGACCTAGATGAAAGGATAATACAAATATCAGCTTGATCCAAAACTCTTATAGCCTATAGAAAGTTTTTAATGCTCACTCGCAACCTTTCCAGTGTTAGGGTCTACCTGAGATTTTGTTCCGCTCAATTTTTGGGATCTAAAATAAGCTAAACAAATCCATGGGCTGACATGGATATACAAAATATTGATCAAGTTAGGGCCTACAGGGTAAGGGTAACATCTAATCCTTCCCAGTGGTTATTGGTGCTAATGGCCCCATAATATGAGGTGGTCATGGAAGTAGGCCAGTCATTTTTCAACTCAGATTTTTTTGCCCTAAAACCACTTTTTTTACAATTTAATGGACAATAATGCCCCTCTGCCACAACTGCCTCTCATATAACACACTCATCTCGAAAGAAACAAAAGTTCTTCCAAATGGGGTTTCAGTCCCACAAAAGCAAGCTAAAGACCTACTCGTTCGTCGATATGATCCATTCATTTGTTTCAGGTGCATCCTAGGACGTAGGAGGGCATTTATTTCATCTTCATCTCGGAGTTATTTTCTCTACTATGGTCCACCTTTGATTTCTTCTTCTCTCATTCTTGAAACATCTTCCCACATCTAATGGTTAGAGTGGATTTTAAACGAGATGCATGGTGGGTCCCACAAAAAGGGTTTGAAAGCTATATGTCTTTCAAAAAGGTTCATTTTGGAGCCATCTATATTTATTTGGTTGGAAGTTATTTTGGAGAGAGGGGAGCACCAACCTAAAAGGTATTTAGGACCGTTGCTCCACCCCCATGGGACCCACTTCAGCGACCTCTAGCATTATTTCGGTGAGTTTTTAGTGACTTATTTATTTTTTCTTTTCGCAAGAAGGGGTGAACTCTCCGACAACAATCGTCCCTTCCATGGGCCCTATCATAATAACAAATATAACTAAGAGCAAAAATGCATTGTAGAAACACTCAAGAGAACATCTTATCACGAAAACTTCTTTATGATGTAATAATGAAGATATAAGAGTTTTTCATTGTTAGAAGAGAAGATGCCGTCAAAGAGTGACTCCATGGGAAGATATTCATTGAGGACTGCAAATATTGAGATTGGACCACTGATATTCACTATGGATAGCAATTTTTCATTGAAAATTACGGATATTCATTGAGGACTGAGGATATTGAGAGTGGACCATTGATATTCACTATGGACTGCGGATATTCAGTGAGGATAGCAGATATTCAGTTAAGATAAAAAATATTAGTAGTGGACCGCAGATATTGAGAGTGGACCAATAATATTCAAAACGGACCGCGGATATTCAATGAGGACCATGGATAATAGCAGTGGTCCACTGATATTCACTATGAACCGTGGATATTCACTGAGGACCATGAATTATTTGCGATCCATAGTGAATATCTGCTGTCCACTCTGAATATCAGCGGTTTTCATCTAATATCCACAAACCACGATAAATTTCTCCATTTCAACATTCTTCCTTTTCAAGTGGGATCCATTACACATTCTTCCATTACAATATTCATCCATTTCAACATTCCTCCATCTCAACATCCACTACATCATTCGTCACGTTCATCCATTTAAAAATTCATCAATTACAGTCATGAAGAACATAATTAAATTAACAATATAATACTTACAACACTCATATATACATTTGATACATTCGGCTGCAAAAATTTTAAATATACTTCAACAGATTGTGAAATAACTATTACCTATTGGTTTCCTCTTCGTAAAAAGAATCTCTATACAGTTAGCTTCTTGTTAGGGGTTATATATATATATATATATATATATATATATATATATATATATATATATATATATATATCATTCAACTTGTTCTTCCTCCTTTTTAGCCTGAACTAGTTTGATACTTTTTGGTTAACATACAAGTTAATATTATTTGTAAAATAAAGGCCGCTAATAACGAATAAGAATGAGAATGATGTCATAAAAAACTTACCAGGGTAAATACAATATGTAGCGTTGTGCACAACAAGTCGATATATCTCATAACAAAGATCCTAAATTCGATACCACTAATCTGTTGTGGGATCCTGCTTACCATTTCAAATTTGGACATCCCAATATGCATTACCCCCGTCATAGAGATGGTACAACCATCTTAATCCCTCAATGAAGCCAACCACTTCATTATCATATTTCCCCTTCCATTCACTATAAATGTTGTCAAGCAATCGAACTAGTTGCCTTTCGATGTGTATGACGATCAACAACTTGTGCTAGCTTCGAGCATTGAGGGAAGTACACCTATAAAACACACAAGAAACACTATAAGTACATATAAAGAAAGTTAGACTTTAGACATTAGGTCAATTAAGTTAAAAGAAATATAATGAAAAACTTGCATAATTGCAATCATAAGTCTTCCTTTAAAAGGTTCTACCTCAACAATAGCCAAAATTTAATTACTAACATTCTTCAAAAGTACATCTCTATCTTTATTTTGATGCAGACCGGCACCATATTCCTATAGAAACTTAATGCTATCCTTAAAAACCTCCTATCACAAATGAATTAAAATTTTGTAAGATAGGTGACTACAATATAAGTTAAATATACATGTCATGAAATGAACAAACATTACCCAGTAGAATGCCGTTACAAACATGCAGCCTTGAGGATATGCCTCGGGATGTTTTAGGTAACGATCAATAAAAAACTTCATATTCAAGTTGATTCCCTATGCAGGTCCCGAATTATTAGCAAACATGTTAATATAAAATACACTTAAAAGACTTTTTTGCCATAATCTTACCCAATCATCAACCCATGCATCCTTTTATATATAAATATGAAAACGACACCTAGTTATGCCTATCATGCATCAGTATCATCGACATCGTTCCCCCTGATCTCGTGATGCAGATGTTGAAAGTTAGACCTGCGCCTTAACCCTTACTAATACTATCATGGGACATGTACCATATAAGAGTATCACATATATTTTTTAATTCACAGTGAACTAGAATTGAACAATATAATGATTCAATGAATGCTATATTGGAAACAAAGAATGCGAGTTTGCAAAGAACTAGACTTGACAAAGAAAGTTCATTTGGTTTTGCAAACTCGCATTCTTTGTTTCCAATATAGCAACCCTTTTAGATAACATTTTCATACATAAATTTATTCTTCTCAACTAACTCTTATAGTCTATTTCTCTCCTCCTGCTCTCCTCCCTTGTCTCTAATTTCACTCGAGGGGATCTCTTTGTCCCCATTTTCTTCTTGCCCTACTCTCCTCCCCCGTCTCCATCTCAGATCCATCTTCCTCTTATTCTCCATCTCCTTCACCTCTCCTCTCTTCTTGAAATCTTTCTTTCTTGACTCCTTTACTAAATCCATCTTCTCCTCCATCCTCTCTTTCCTCCCCGAACAAGTATACGAACTTGTTGAATAGTGACGAGTTTTTCCTTATCCATCGTGCTGATAAGTTTGTAGTTAATCCTAAGCTACAAAAATACCTATATAATGTCAGAAACACTTATCATGATAATACAAAATGAACAAACCAAACTTGAGATGATAATTCAACATACCCGCACATTAAATGAAAAAACATCTTGATATAATCAAAAGGTTGGATTCAAAATAAACATTACAAAAACTTTACTATGGGCCTTTTAGAATTTTTGATGGTGAGACAATCAATATTATTTCCTCTGGTATGTTCCATATGAGTATTGAATCTCCTTAATATTTTGGACCGCATCATAAACTGGACTGGAAAAACAGATGGACGGTGTGGATATAAAAAACATCAACATGGCCCACGGTAAGGGTAATAAGCACTAAGGTGTTACCCGAGCAACACTTACTCCGCTCCCCTACACCCTTCTATGCTTTCTTAGTGTATAACACAATAACGTGTTGACATAGAAAAGTTATGTGGGCCCCACCATGATGTATGTGTTACATCCACACTGGCAATCCATTTTTTCAAATAATTTTAGGTCATGAGCCTAAAATTGAAGTAGATCCAAAGCTCAAGTGGACCACACCACAACAAACAGTGGGGATTGAACGTATAACATTAAAAATTTATGTTGAGGTTGTTGAGCTCTTAATTGTGCATATTCTAACCCCAATTCATCACTCATTGTGCGAGGTTTGCATGGTTTATAGACAAATCTACTGCATGTTTTGTGATTGCAGGTTTGAGAGTGAACTCCGCCTAATTGATGATGAAAAGAGCTGATTTAGAACCTTGGATGAAGACCCAAGGAGGGCCGAAGGAAGAAGGAAGCAAAGAAACAAGTAAGGAAAGAAGAAAAGAGAAGAAAGAAAGAAAGAAAACAAGAAGAAAAAGAGACCGACCGGTCTTGACCGATCGGCCGAGAGGGCCAGACCGGTCTTGACCGGTCAGCTATGCACGCTGGAGTACTATTGAACAAGGCCGACCGGTCTTGACCGGTCGGCTATACTTGCTGGACTATGGCTGAAGACGTCCGACCGGTCATGACCGGTCGGACAAGGTTGCTGGAGTGGCTGCCCATTGAGGCACGACCGGTCACGACCGGTCGGCCGTGCGTAAGGACTTAGAACTTTCCAAATTCAGTCCGATTTTCTCTGCGCTGCGTAACTCTTACGCAGTTTCTCGATTCTTCTGAAGTTGTGAAGCCTCCAGACTATAAAAGGACACCTAGGGATCGTTCCTAGGGCATCTAAGGAGGGTTGAAGCGAGCTTGGAGGCAGCGGATGTGAATCTCGGAGTTCCACAACTCCCTCTAGTTTGTTTTGCTGTTTTTATGAACTTTTTAGTTGTTTCATGTTTCCTTGGATCATGAGCAGCTAAACCTCTTAGCTAGGGCTAAGAGGTGAAGCTTGTAGTGGATCCAAGATGTTTCAATTCGTAGCTAGTTGGTTTTAAGTATGGAATTCATGATTATGAACTATGGTTTGGAGTTTATACAAGTTCTTAAGTAGTTTTTCTTAGTCTTATGATGACTCATGGATGTTTGGGAGAATTACTTAATTTCTTAATTAGTTTGTATCAGTCTAGACCTGTATGATCCGAGGAATCGGAGTGCGCTCTAGGACTATGATCTTCATGAAGGAACTTCCTACCAAAGTTCTATTTTTCTGATTTTCTGGGTTATGTAAGGGACTGTGCATGTGATTTGAATCTAGTTCAAATCATGATCTAGCCTTGTCTTGTGACAGGACTCGAGGATAGTTATGATTATGAATTGGACTGTTTGGAGAGGGAAATGACCTATGCAATTGAGCATGCTCAGCTCAGCCTACATTGAGTGAATCTTATGCATCGAACTTACATAATACAGATTGCATGATTTAACAGCTCTATCATCCGACTAGATAGACCTTAATGTCGATTCTAGTTGAGAGAATGAAAAACCACAGCGGATTGAACATCAAGGATTGCTACAAGTGGATCCTTGAACCCCTAGTGCCTTTTTTATAATCATTTACTTTCAATTTAATTCAGTTTTGTTACTCACATCAAAATCATACAAAAATCTGGTTATTAGCTTTCAATAGACACTTCTGCATGTGTTTGTGAAATCCTACATAAGTCCCTGTGGATCGACCTCGGTCTTACCGAGTTTATTACTACATCGCAACCCTACACTTGGGGAAGCGAACAAGTTTTTGGCGCCGTTGCCAGGGATTTTGACGGTTTTTTCACAAATTTCTGAAATTAGTATCTATTTAGGATTTTTAGGATTTTAGGACTAACTTAGTTTGTTTATTTGATTTTTTTTGTCAGGGATTTCTAGGAAGCTGAAGAAGATACAAGGATTTCAAGTGCCGAATCAGGTTTTATCATTCTAAACCTTATTCTTCTCTTTCTCCTATTCATTCCTATCTTATTCATCTCTTGTAGAGTGGGTGGAGACTCCTTTTGAATCTCTGAAAGGTCGGCCTTTTTGCCACCTGGATTCCTATTGGTCGGCTCTGCCGTCTTGGATCACCTTGTGCTCAGAGATTTCTTTTCTCATCTCTACTCCTCTTTCTCCTTTTTTTGCACTTTTTCTCAAAAGATTCAAAGAGTGGGTGGGGAGTTCTCTGAACCCCTATTGACCAGGAGAAATCGCTCTCTATCCTTGCTTCTTGCTTAGCCATTGCAAGACACCTTGTGCTTCGGTCTTAGAGAAAAGTAAAGAAAGGGAGGAAGAATTCTTCTTTCTCTTTGTTTCTTATTATTTTTGGTTTTACATGCCACATTGGGCTCGGGATTCCAATAACCGACTCATAAGTGAAGGGGGGATAGTAGAAGGAATTGACAGAGAATCATGTGCTAGGAGACATCTAAACTCTTCAATTTTGTCTGAAAATATGGTTGCGAATCAACCTAATCTGGGCCAAAACCAAACTGAAACAGGGGAGAATGTGGTTGAGAATGTTCCCCTACCTAGGACTTTACGTGATTTCTTGCAACCCGAAAGAGCGAGCACTCCCTCCTGCATAGTTTTTCCACAAAATGCAGGGAATGTGGATTTGAAACCGGGAGTGATCCAACTTCTCCCTAAATTCCATGGATTAGACAGTGAAAGTGCTTATTAACACCTTAAGGAGTTTGATGAGGTAATTACCACCATGCACTTTGCAAATGTGACTGAAGATGTAGTAAGACTCAAATTCTTCCCTTTCACTCTTAAAGATAAAGCCAAGGGTTGACTTTATGCATTGAGGCCAAGATCAATTGGTGCATGGACTGACATGCACAGAGAATTTATAAAAAAAATTCTTCCCCACTCACAAAACAAACATGTTGAAGCGCCTTATCATGAACTTTGCCCAAAAGGAAGATGAAACCTTCTTCTAATGTTGGGAGAGGTTTAAGGATTTATTAAATGCATGCCCACATCATGGCTATGAAATTTGACGGGTTATAAGCTTTTTCTATGAAGGACTGACTTCACCCATGCGCCAATTTGTAGAGATGATGTGTAACGGGGAGTTCATGAATAAGGAAGCTGATGAAGCATGGGATTATTTGGAAGAATTGGCTGAGAATGCACAGGCTTGGGACACATCAAAACCAACAAATTCCAAGACTGGCCAACAAAAGGAAAAGGGGGGAATGCATGTCTTATCAGAAGAAGATAGCATAAGTGCACGGGTGGCTAGCATCACAAGAAAGGTCGAAGCCATAGAATTAAGGAAAAGTGAAACGATCAACTCCACTGATGTTGAAACTGTTTGTAGAATTTGTGCTGGAAATCAACATACAACACAAGATTGCCCCATAATTTCAGCAGTTCAAGGCATCTTACAAGAACAAACAAATGCCATAAAAGTTATCAACAGCAATTTGGTGCTCCAAACTCAAACACGTTTAATCCTAATTGGAAGAACCATCCCAACTTCAGTTGGAGGAATGGACCCACTACAAATACAAGCAACACTCCAAAAGTATCACTAGAGGAGATGTTGGGTGCATTCGTATCGGTCCAAGCTGAGTATAACAAGACAAATTCTATAAAAATAGATGGGTTCATGCAAGAGCAATTGAAATTCAATCAAAATTCAACTCAAGCCATCAATGAATTGAAAACATCACTGGCTAGAGTTGAATCTCATCTTAGTGTTAGAGAGAAGGGCACACTTCCTGGTCAACCTCTTCCTAACCCAAGAACCCAGTTTGAGATACAAGATGCAAGCTCATCCTCCCACCACACGGAACATGTTCAAGCTATCACCACTTTGAGAAGTGGGAAAGAAATTGACAAAGCTAATCCAGTGAAGGCCCCAAAGCCTAAGGATCCGAAAATTTCTAAAGAGGACGATAGCTCGAACAATACCCCACAAGAGAAAGAACCGGAAAGGCAATACAAGCCGGTTGCTCCATTTCCACAAAGGTTGATTTTGCCTAAACCTTTAGATAAAAATCTGGAAATTTTAGAAGTTTTTAAGCAGGTGAAGATCAACATCCTGTTGTTGGATGCAATAAAACAAATACCATCTTATGTCAAATTTCTAAAGGAATTGTGTACAGTCAAAAGGAAACACAACGTTCACAACAAAGTTCTTTTGACTGAGAATTTGAGCGCCATCATCAAACAAGAGGTGCCCCAAAAATACAAGGATCCGGGTAGTCCAACCATCTCATGCATCATAGGAGACTACCGGATTAAACAAGCCCTACTAGACTTGGGGGTAAGTGTGAATCTCATTCCATACTCGGTCTACGAACAACTTGGGTTAGGTGAATTGAAACCCACCAAAACCACACTTCAACTTGCTGATAGATCCATCCGTATACCGAGAGGAATGATAGAGGATGTTTTAGTCCAAGTTGATAAATTTTACTATCCAGTAGACTTTATTGTCTTGGATACACATCCCGTAATAGGCACCGGTGCTCAAATTCCTGTCATACTTGGACGACCGTTTCTAGCTACTTCAAATGCCATTATCAATTGTAGAAACGGACTTGTACAAATATCCTTTGGAAATATGACCCTTGAGCTTAACATATTTGATTTATGCAAACAACCACGGGAGATTGATGATGATGTCCACGAACTAAACATGATCGAATCATTCGTGGAGGATACAGTCCCCTTATCACTATCTTCCGACCCTTTGGAGGCATGTGTGGCCTATTCTCATGAGATAAATGATGACACAATACAAGAGATGGATGCCATACTAGAGATGATGCCAGTGCTTGATAATAAAAGATGGAGGGCCCTATTTGAGCCTTTGCCTGTAAACGAGAACAAGGCCCTCCCATCCAACATCAAGGCACCAACACTCGACCTAAAACCATTACCAAGTGAGCTGACATATGCTTATTTAGGTCGAGATGAGACATATCCAGTGGTGATTTCTTCCCACTTGGATAAGGAACAAGAGAGTAGGCTAATAGCTACTCTATTAGAGCACAAGAGTGCCATTGGATGGTCAATTGCGGATCTCAAAGGCATAGACCCACTGATTTGTACTCATCGCATACACCTTGAGGAGAATGCGAAGACATCTAGGCAACCACAAAGACGATTAAATCCAAATATGAAGGATGTGGTTAAGGCCGAAGTGGTAAAGCTATTAGATGTGGGTATTATTTACCCAATATCCGATAGCTAATGGGCGAGCCCAACTCAAGTGGTGCCTAAGAAATCCGAAATAACTATCGTAGCCAATGCAAATAATGAACTCGTGCCAACTAGAGTCACTACCGGTTGGAGAATGTGCATTGACTACAGGAAGCTAAACACTGTCACAAGGAAAGACCACTTCCCCCTACCATTTGTTGATCAAATTTTAGAACGGTTGGTGGGTCATTCCCACTTTTGCTTCCTTGATGGCTATTCAGGGTACAACCAAATAGAAATTGCCCATGAAGACCAAGAAAAGACTACATTCACATGTCCATTCGGCACTTTCGCCTACCGACGGATGCCGTTTGGACTATGTAATGCCCCTGCCACCTTTCAGCGTTGTATGATGAGTATTTTTACTGATATGGTGGGGACCATTCTCGAAGTCTTCATGGATGATTTTTCTGTATTTGGTTGTAGCTTTGATGAGTGCCTTGAGCATTTGAAGTTTGTGCTGAAAAGATGTGAAGAGAAGAACCTTGTGCTCAATTGGGAGAAGTGTCACTTCATGGTTCAAAAGGGAATTGTACTTGGTCACATCGTTTCACAAAATGGAATTGAGGTGGACAAAGCGAAAATTGATCTTATCTCTAACCTTCCACCACCCAAGAGCATACGAGATATACGGTCCTTTTTAGGACACGCAGAATTTTACAGAAGGTTTATAAAGGACTTCAGTTCACTCTCTCGACCTTTATGTAACCTACTTCAAAAGAGAAATTCATTCGAGTGGAATGAAGAATGTTAAAAGGCCTTTACCACCCTTAAAGGTATGTTGACATGTGCTCCCATAATGCAACCACCTGATTGGAGCATTCCTTTTGAGATTATGTGCGATGCTAGTGACTATGCTATTGGGGCCGTGTTAGGTCAAAGAAAAGAGAAAAAGCCATGTGTCATCTACTATGCAAGTAGAACCCTAAACTCAGCCCAAGCAAACTACACCACTACTGAAAAAGAACTTCTAGCCGTAGTTTTTGCCTTGGACAAGTTTAGGTCCTACTTGATTGAATCCAAGATCATTATATTCACTGACCATGCCGCGCTTAAGTATCTTCTTTCTAAGAAAGATGCTAAACCACGGTTGTTAAGATGGATCCTTCTACTCCAGGAATTCGACATAGAAATACGTGATAAGAAAGGAGTAGAAAATTTAGTAGCTGACCATCTCTCTAGACTTGTCCTCACTGATTCCCCTGAAACGACTGCAATCAATGACATGTTCCTTGATGAACAACTCTTTGCTGTTTCCCAATCGCCATGGTATGCAGACATTGCTAACTATCTTGCAATAGGTAAAATTCCTACATATTGGAAAAAGCAAGATAAGGATAAATTCTTCACGGAGGTGCGGAAATTCCTATGGGACGACCCATACTTATTCAAGTATTGTCCCAATCAAATCATAAGGAGATGTGTGCCAGATGAGGAACAACAAAGTATCATCTCCTTCTGTCATTCTCAGGCATGTGGTGGCCACTTTTCGGCTAAAAAGACCACAGCGAAAATTCTGCAATGTGGGTTTTATTGGCCCACCATGTTCAAAGACACACATGAGTTTTGCAAAGCATGTGAACCTTGTCAGAAATTAGGAGGAATCTCCCGTAGAAATATGATGCCACTCAATCCCATCTTAATAATTGAAATTTTTTATTGTTGGGGCATCGATTTCATTGGCCCATTTCCATCTTCTTTTGGAAACCTATACATCTTGCTTGCCGTTGATTATGTTTCCAAATGGGTCGAGGCATCCCTTGCCAGAATAATGACCATAAAACGGTCATTCGCTTCTTAAAAGAGAATATTCTTTTCCGGTTTGGAACGCCCCGAGTCATCATAAGTGATGGAGGGTCTCACTTTTGCAATCGCCCTTTTGAAACCTTAATGAAGAAATATGGCGTAACGCACAAAGTGAGCACTCCCTATCACCCACAAACTAGTGGACAAGCTGAGATTTCCAATAGGGAGATCAAACACATTCTAGAGAAAACGGTGAACCCCGATCGCAAGAATTGGTCGCTTCGGCTTACCAATGCGCTTTGGGCTTACCGTACTGCTTTCAAAACCCCTATTGGAATGTCCCCCTATAGACTTGTCTATGGAAAGGCTTGTCACTTGCCTGTGGAGTTGGAACATAGGGCATATTGGGCTATTAAGAAGATGAATTTCAATTCTGACAAGGCAAGCTCGTTACGCAAACTACAATTGAATGAACTTGCAGAAATTCGGAATGAAGCTTATGAGAATGCGAGAATTTACAAGGACAAGACGAAGATATTCCATGATAAGAATATTCTTCGCAAGACATTCACGATCAATCAAAAAGTCCTCATGTACAATTCTCACTTACATCTATTTCCGGGAAAATTGAGATCTCGATGGATCGGTCCCTACATTATGCAAACTGTTTATCCATATGGGACTGTCGAGCTGTTGAATCCAAGGAACGGCAGCATTTTTAAAGCGAATGGGCAGCGATTAAAGCCGTTCTTTGAGAAATTTTCTTCAGAAGGTATGTCCATACCCCTGAATGATCCTGTGTATCAGGATGATTGATCTCCTAGTCTGACGGAGGTATAGAGTAGTTAGGATTAGGATTTTGTTGCTTTAGTTCACTTTTGCTTAGGTTTGCTAGAAGGAGGAGGAATTCCAATTTTCACCTGTCAGGTACTCTCACTCCTCACTCCCTTTATGTTCACATTGCTCTCATATTTGTTTACTGCACATCTTTTACATTGAGGACAATGTAAGATTTGGTTGGGGGGGTGTAGGATCACTTGGATAAATCCAGCATTTTGTAACATTTCAAGCAATTGTGTGGAAATTTTTTGATTTTTCTAAAATTCAAAACTCTTTTGGAAAACGTTGTTTCTATGCATTCAAGATGATATGAGTATAAGAGGAGGAGATATGAAGTGTATGGGGCTGTATGTCTGAAATCTCTCATAGCATAATGGTTTTATATGTGAATTTTCCTATTTCTGTGATTGATAGAAAATCTGAACACTTTTACACCTAGTCCACATTACACGATTTTCATGGGTTGAAGGGATTAGGTGATTTATGGATTGGCTAGACTTTGAATTAAGGTATTGAGAAATCAGGCCGGGGTACTTTGTCCATCCTTGTCCATGGGAAAACAACGAACGATACGGATTTCTAAAAATCCTATCCAAATTAAAAGAAAAAGGAAAAGGAAGGATGAAATTGGGAATGATGGAAAAATGGTGGAAAATTCCGATTAGGGCTACCTACTACCAACCGGGGGATGGTCTACCCGTAACCAAAGCCAGAAATGGGACGTAGTGTGAAAGTCGTCGGAAGGACGGTAAGGCAAATTCCTGTCGTTGGCTTGATATGGCTCCATGTACCTCAAGTTCTATAGTCTAGATGATCTATGAAGAAGATAATCCTAGAAACTCATGAGATGAATTTTCACTATCCACACTAGATTGAATTCGTTCAAGTTCTTCTATTTATCAACCAATCAGCGGGAATTTCATATGAATGCTTATCATGTTTTGAGGGATTACAGTCTCAACCTCTGTCACCAAATAGTTCTGAATCTTACACTTGTATGTCTTTGGATGTATAGAAGAAGGGTTTTTGAAAGAGAATTGAGTTTTGAAGAATGGGATTAGCTTCACGCATGTTTTGCTCAGGACTAGCAAAATGCTGGTTGGGGGGTGTGTGTTGAGCTCTTAATTGTGCATATTCTAACCCCAATTCATCACTCATTGTGCGAGGTTTGCATGGTTTATAGACAAATCTACTGCATGTTTTGTGATTGTAGGTTTGAGAGTGAACTCCACCTAATTGATGATGAAAAGAGCTGATTTAGAACCTTGAATGAAGACCCAAGGATGGCCGAAGGAAGAAGGAAGCAAAGAAACAAGTAAGGAAAGAAGAAAAGAGAAGAAAGAAAGAAAGAAAACAAGAAGAAAAAGAGACCGACCGGTCTTGACCGGTCGGCCGAGAGGGCCAGACCGGTCTTGACCGGTCAGCTATGCACGTTGGAGTACTATTGAACAAGGCCGACCGGTCTTGACCGGTTGGCTATACTTGCTGGACTATGGCTGAAGACGTCCGACCGGTCATGACCGGTCGGACAAGGTTGCTGGAGTGGCTGCCCATTGAGGCACGACCGGTCACGACCGGTCGGCCGTGCGTAAGGACTTAGAACTTTCCAAATTCAGTCCGATTTTCTCTGCGCTGCGTAACTCTTACGCAGTTTCTCGATTCTTCTGAAGTTGTGAAGCCTCCAGACTATAAAAGGACACCTAGGGATCGTTCCTAGGGCATCTAAGGAGGGTTGAAGCGAGCTTGGAGGCAGCGGATGTGAATCTCGGAGTTCCACAACTCCCTCTAGTTTGTTTTGCTGTTTTTATGAACTTTTTAGTTGTTTCATGTTTCCTTGGATCATGAGCAGCTAAACCTCTTAGCTAGGGCTAAGAGGTGAAGCTTGTAGTGGATCCAAGATGTTTCAATTCGTAGCTAGTTGGCTTTAAGTATGGAATTCATGATTATGAACTATGGTTTGGAGTTTATACAAGTTCTTAAGTAGTTTTTCTTAGTCTTATGATGACTCATGGATGTTTGGGAGAATTACTTAATTTCTTAATTAGTTTGTATCAGTCTAGACCTGTATGATCCGAGGAATCGGAGTGCGCTCTAGGACTATGATCTTCATGAAGGAACTTCCTACCAAAGTTCTATTTTTCTGATTTTCTGGGTTATGTAAGGGACTGTGCATGTGATTTGAATCTAGTTCAAATCATGATCTAGCCTTGTCTTGTGACAGGACTTGAGGATAGTTATGATTATGAATTGGACTGTTTGGAAAGGGGAATGACCTATGCAATTGAGCATGCTCAGCTCAGCCTACATTGAGTGAATCTTATGCATCGAACTTACATAATACAGATTGTATGATTTAACAGCTCTATCATCCGACTAGATAGACCTTAATGTCGATTCTAGTTGAGAGAATGAAAAACCACAGCGGATTGAACATCAAGGATTGCTACAAGTGGATCCTTGAACCCCTAGTGCCTTTTTTATAATTATTTACTTTCAATTTAATTCAGTTTTGTTACTCACATCAAAATCATACAAAAATCTGGTTATTAGCTTTCAATAGACACTTCTGGATGTGTTTGTGAAATCCTACATAAGTCCCTGTGGATCGACCTTGGTCTTACCGAGTTTATTACTACATCGCAACCCTACACTTGGGGAAGCGAATAGAGGTCCATAGCAGTTTGGATCAAGTTAAGTATTTTTATTTTTCCTTCATTCAGGTGAGTGTGACCTAATGAATAAATTTGATGGCAAATAAAAATCATGGTGGCTCCTAGGAAGGTTTCAATGGTGGTTGTCATCATTCCCACAACTTTCTATGGTGTGTTCCACTTGAGCCTTGGGTCTGCATCATTTTTTGGCTTATGCCCTAAAATGATATGGCAAAATGGATAGATGATGTGGGTATAATACACACATCATGATCGAGCCAAAGAACTTTGCCACGTTAACTATCCATGGAAAAAGCCCACCAATTATCCATGCAAAATCTTGTACGAGAGGTTATTATAAGAGAACAAAGTTTCTATTTATATGAAAAAAATTAACTTAAAAGACATTTACTACATTCCAAACCCCCCGCACTACTTTCACCGCATATATCATCCTGTAATTAATTTCGTGATAAATTTCCATTAACTACTTTTTTAAGTGTGTTAAACAAACATACCAAATAGCATATTAGGTTGTGAAAATCTAAAAATCAGATCAATCTCAGATCCATCTTCCTCTTATTCCCCATCTCCTTCACCTCTCCTCTCTTCTCGAAATCTTCCTTTCCTAACTCCTTTACTGAATCCATCTTCTCCTTCATCCTCTCTTTCCTCCCTTGAACAAGTTTACGAACATGTTGAACAATGACGAGTTTTTCCTTATCCATCATGGCGATAATTTTGTAGCTAATCCTAAGTAACAACAATACATATGTAATGTTGTTAGAACTAGAAAATGCTACAAGGACATTTTCCTGAAATGTGGTGTTTTGTTGCTCTGGGGTTCTGAGTAATAGAAACATTCGTAGGCAATCACAAGCATTCACAAAAATACACAAGAGAGGAGATATCGCAAGGCGAATTTTATTCCAGAGATCCCGAGATCTTGTACATTCCAGGCCATGATCTGGCACGAGCCCTTAATTACATCGGATGATGTATGACCCTTGATTAAAAGGCAAAAGACTAGTCAGCGGAGACTATGGTCTTAGAGCTTGTGGTCATAGAGACCTGTATTTGTTTTGTTATGGACTGAACCATCTTTGTATAAGTCAGATGTCTATGTCCCATGTTTAGGCCGGAGATCCGGGCTGAGACTATCAGGGTTTATTACTGAGAAAGATGACTCTGGGCCTGCGCCTGTCAATGTAGGGACAGGTGACCTCGGGAAGTCCATTCTACAGTTGTGTGTACCTGCATAGCCCAACCGACGGATGCCGTTTGGATGGGTAGGGCATCGACTGTTGTGTTGTGGCAGTTCATAGCAATTGCTTTGTAGCGAATTTGAAACTCGTTGACATGGTTTATCGTGGTAACCATAGTCCCGTTTTCCTGGCTTTCGACCCCAATCGGATCACAACTTTTACAATAGATATGAATGGTGACATATTTGCAGAGCTCTGGATGCTGGCGGCTCTTTTCTGAGAAGTTACTTCATTCATTGCGTCAAACCGGGTTGGGCCTCGAAGATGCGCAATTCCACTTGTTAGAGTTCCTAGAGCATCCATTCGATCGTTCCATTGTGTCCGGAACGCTCGAAATACTCAAAATAGGCTCAAACGGATCTTGAAAACACTTAAAATTGAGTCCGATGCACCTGAAAATATGTTTTGCAATCGGATGATTTTTTGGGTGCGTGGGACTTAATAAACGCACGCACCTAAAAATTAAGTGTCGAATTTCTGATGAATTTAGGGGTGCGTGGGTCCATATTCAAGATGCGTGGGACCGAATTTGCAAATCTGCCCACGCACCTAAAAATTAAGTGCCGAATTTCTAATGAATTTAGGGGGTGCGTGGGTCCATATTCAGGACGCGTGGGACCGAATTTGCAAATCTGATTTTTGATGAATTTATGGACGCGTGGGACCCGAATTTATGGACGCGTGGGCCATTTTTCGGGTGCGTGGGAGTCCGAGGCACTTGTTTGATTTGTCGAATTAATAGACGCGTGGGCAATTATTCGGGTGCATGGGAGAATTTTCAGGATGCGTGGCCGCACTTATGATTTTTTAGTATTCAGACCTGCGGTGGAATATTGGCGATCGGAAAGGGTATTCCGGCGACCGGGAAGGGTTTCTGGCGGTCGGAAAAGTATTCCGGCAAGGGTTTCCGGCGGCGATTTCGGATTCCCAGAGGGCGGCAGCTCTCTCTTTTTTCAGAACCGTCCCAATGAAGCGAAGGGGGGAGGGGGGGTATCTATACCCGAAGTCGGCTAGTAGGAGACCGCCATGTGTAGCGTGTTGAGAAATGGGTTGGCGCGTCGCTAAGAGATACCATCGCTAACCATCAGTAGTCAGAACTGCTCACAAGTCGGGAACTGCTCGCGAGACAAGCTGTTCGCAGGATCAGGACGTCGGCTGGAAGACTCGGTAACTGTGCGCCGTATATATCTAATATGCGAGCCGCGACCAAATGATCCTAATATGCGATCTGCGAGCAGATGATCCTAATATGCGAGCCGCAAGCAGATGATCTCGAGAGTCGAATAGAGCTGCTCACAGGATCAGGACGTCGGCTCAAAGACTCGGTAACTGTGCGCCGTATATATCTAATATGCGAGACGCGAGCACATGATCTCGAGAGTCGAATAAAGCTACTTGCAGGACAGGACGTCGAAATGTCTTTAATGAATTCCTGTTTTTTAGTCATTTTTCAGGCGTGTGGGGTACCTGAATTTGTGAGTGCGTGGACACGTAAATGTGAACTCCACCAGTTGGGTTTTGAATTTTGGGGGGTTTGTGGGGACCGTTTGATCGTGAAACCACATGCACTGCTCATCATAAATCACAAGGAAGTTACGGGTCCAATTCCGGACGGTTCTGATCACGGTGATCGGCGGGGCCCGCTGAAGATTTTAGCCAAAATTGGCAAAGGAAATTTTGTAAATCTCCGTTTTACGTGCATCGAAAGGCGTTTTGTGTGATTCCTTCAGAGGTATATGGTTATTTTGTTTATTTTAAGAGTCCCTACCTTTTGGGACCGCAACAGATGCCCCTCCAGTGGGTCGTGACGTACGCACGATCGTCTGGTGCGACGCACCGGACTTCTTGGGTCCCACTATAAATAGAGAAGTCGCCCTATTCTCATCATTTCAGTTTCTCATTGAATTTTTCAGACCCATCTCACGAACCCGTTTATTCGCCAACGCACCCAACAATTGTCTCCAACGCACCCTTTTAATCCGCACACACCTGTTTATTCGAGGTAAAGATGATTTTTCGGATGCGTGGGACCTCAACGCACCCAAATTTTTTGAACTTTGGCGTATCTCGAAATTTCGGGGTGCGTGGGGGCCCACGCACCCTTCGTCATATCATGGAGGGTTTTAGCCCCTGCACGCTCCTAAGAATTGGGTTTTACATGGGTCCGTAGGGTCTCACGTACCCCAAATTTTAACTTGGCAAATTTTTCATGTATTACGAGGTGCGTGGGACCCGACGCACTCGAAAATTCAACTTTCACACTCTAGACATTATTGAGGTGCGTGGAGCCGCACGCACCTGGAAAATTGGACTTGGCATTTTGAGGTGTGTGGGGCCTCACGCACTTGGAAAGGCAACTTGGTATTTTTGGGGTGCGTGGGGCCTCACGCACTTGGAAAGGCAACTTGGTATTTTTGAGGTGCGTGGGGCCTCACGCACAGTCCATGGGACTTAGAATTCGAGATTTTGCGTACTTTATTTTAATGATTTTGCTAGGTCTCTAAAGGGTGTGAGCCCTTACTCCTCTGCTTCATATTTTGCGTATATGTTTCCGTTGTTTTAAGGAGGCGTAGGGTCTCATACACTTAAGATTTATGGATCACACCAGCTTAACGGGTAGTTCTAGTGGTTAATTTAAGTGATGTTTCGAGCATACATTTGCATGTCTCTTCTAGCCTTTCTGACTTCACGCGACTAGCTTCTCTTGCTTTCTCTTTCTTCTCTTTTGTCGGACTGCCGTATCGGTTCATCAGTCTTGTTTCTTAGCAGACAATGGCCATAACTCGTGCTTCTCTTCGTGCGGCCCGAGATTATCTAAGGCAGCTGCTGGGCTCTCTGGATCATCCTGAGACTTGGTCATCTCTCGCTGCTCAGCGTGACGAGGTGGCCGAGGCCTTGACCCAACTGGGCGCGGACTCTCACCCTATTCTTCAAGCTATCCAGAACATCTCACTGATGGCCTCCATTTCTGACGAACATAAGGAGGCCATGTTTTACTTCATCGGCGATTCTTCCCACTTGAAAGAGTTAGCGATCCTCGAGGTGGCGGAGACTTCTCTGGCCTCTTCTTTCTTATCCTTGTCGAGCCGGCTTCACTCCCTGAAGGAGGAGAAAAGGGAGAGCAGACGATTCTTAGCTTGGCTTGTCCCGCTGGCGGAGGCCGAGTTTCCGGATGGCCGAGCCGGTATTTGGAGGATGGTTCGGGAGGCCTTGAGGGAGCACGACAGGTGTTCGCTTCCCCAAGTGTAGGGTTGCGATGTAGTAATAATCTCGATAAGACCGAGGTCGATCCACAGGGAAGGAGGTAAACAATTTCAATTATCGTAATAACTAGAATCAAAGAGGTTTGTGAAATTGGTTTTGAACATAAAATAGAAAATCTGATAATGAAAAGATAACTAGAGCATCAAGGATCCACTTATATATAGCTTTCCTTAGATGCATAATTCGCTATGGTTTCTCACTTTCTCAACTAGAATCGATATTAAGATCTATCTAGTCGGATGATAGAGCAGTTAAACCAAACAATCTGTCATATGTAAGTTCAATGCATAGGATTCACTCAATGTAGGCTGAGCTGAGCATGCTCAATTGCATAGGTCATTCCCCATTCCAAAAGGTTCAGTTCACAATCATAACCATCCTCAAGTCCTGTCACAAGACAAGGCTAGATCATGATTTGAACTTGATTCAAATCACATGCACAATCCATACATATTACAGAAATTCAGAAAAGTAGAACTTTGGCAGGAAGTCCCCACATGACGATCATAGTACTAGAGCGCACTCCAATTCCTTGGATCATACAGGTCTAGACTGATGCAAACCAATTAAGAATTTAAGTAATTCTCCCAAACATCCATGAGTCATCATAAGACTAAGAAAAACTACTTAAAGCTTGTATAAACTTCAAACCATAGTTCATAATCATGAATTCCAACTTTAAAACCAATAAAACGAATTAAACAATCTAAGAAAACTATAAGGTTCACCTCTTAGCTCTAGCTAAGAGATTAGCTAATGAAAAGCATATTAAAAACTAAAACTAGAACTAAGAAAAGGAAGAAAAACTAGCTGGAGGAGGCTAGGAAGCCTCCTATGACTTAAACTCCTTGCTCCCCACGTCCTTGGTTGATTTGGAATAGAAGAGAGCACCTCCTTTTATAGTGCAGCAATAGTACAGCAACATAGCAGAATTTGTTTCGCTTGGTACGGCTTAACCAATGGTCGGATTGCCTTCAAATTTAGTTTGTAGTTTCCTTGTAATGTGATCTTACTCATAGATGATTTAGATTTTAAAGATTATCTTCTGAATGGTCCCACCAATCACATCACCGACCGCCTCTCAAAATCTCGCACTTTGGGTACCTTCAGAACCAGTTATCTTGCTTTCAACGCTCCAGAGTGTACAGATGTCGGATTGATCCCAAATTTTGAACATTGGTAGAAAACTTCCTCCTCTACATGATAGATGGATTAGATTGTCCAAAACAGTCTCAGAATGTGGTTCGAAAATTAGAACAATTAGGGATTTTATAAACTCTGCGCAGTTGGATCTTTCTAGATGGTCCATCTTTCTTCAACCGGTACGATCAAACCACACATCCTTTTGATCTGAAACTTTGTGGTTATTCATATATGGATGTGGTCTAAAAAATGGTCAAAGTAGATTCTTCATATCATCAATGATGGGCCACCTGGACCGGCCCAGAGTGGAGTAGGCAGAATCTGGAACTTTCTGGACAGTTCGTATTGTTTTGGCCACCACGATCAATCCGTAGCTCCGATCGACACGAAACCACTTGGGTTAGTTCGGCGTCGAGCTCCTCTTCGACATGGATGTGTTAGATTTTCAAATATAATCAATATGGCTTCAGAAAAGTGGTCTGAAAAACCAGAAATGGGAATGGCCTGCTGTATGCAATCTGGAGTCTGAAACTTGCATGGCCGACCGGTCACGACCGGTCGGACAGGGCTGGCCGACCGGTCATGACCGGTCGTGACCTGTCTATTTTGGTCCAGCGTGCTGTGTAGAAGGTTGTAATGTTGGCCAACCGGTCATGACCGGTCGGGGCCTCTTTGGCCAACCGGTCTTGACTGGTCGGACCCCATTTTCTGCACTTTTTCTTCTTTCTTTTCTTTCTTTCTTTCTTCCTCATTCTCCTCTCTTTCTTCATCATTCTTTGGTCCACCTTGGGCCTTCATCAAAGACTCCTAAATGTGCCCTTTTGGTCACCAATTGAGCTAAGCCACTCTCATTCCTAAAATTGCAAAACATGTATTTGATTAGTCTTTAAATTGTGAAAATCTTGCATAATGAGTGATGAATTGGGTTTAGAATATGCACAATTAAGAGTTCAACACACCCCCCAACCAGCATTTTGCTAGTCCCGAGCAAAACATGCATGAAACAAGTTCAATTCTTCAAAAACTAACTCTCCTTCAGAAACTATGCTTCTATACATCCCAAGACACACAAGTGTAAAAGTCAGAAAAATTAGGTGATAGAAGTTGAAACCTTAAGCTCTTAAAACATAATAAGTATCCATATGAAATTCTCACTGATTGATTGATGAATAGAAGAACTTGAACAAATTCAAGCTAGTGTGCATAGTGAAAGTTCATCGCATGAGTTTCTGGGCTTATCTTCTTCATGAATCAACTAAACTATGGATTTCAAGGTGCACAGAGCAACAACAAGCCTATGACAGGAATTTGTCTTACCGTCCTTCCGACGGCTTTCACACTACGTCCCATTTCCGGCTTTGGTTACGGGTAGACCATCCCCCGATTGGTAGTAGGTAGCCCTAATCGGAATTTTCCACCATTTTTCCATCATTCCCAATTTCATCCTTCCTTTTCCTTTTTCTTTTAAATTAGATAGGATTTTTGGAAATCCATATCTTTCGTTATTTTCCCATGGACAAGGATGGACAAAGTACCCCGGCTTGGTTCCTCAATACCTTAAATCTAAGTCTAGCTAATCCACAAATCACATAATCCTTTCAACCCATGAAAATCGTGTGATGTGAACTAGGTGTAAAAGTGTTCAAATTTTCTATCACTCACATAAATAGGGGAATTCACATATAAAACCATTATATTAAAATAATTTTAAAGCTTGCAACATCACTCACTTCATATCTCTTCTTCTTATACTCATGCTATCTCGAATGCATAAAATCAAAGCTTTCCAAAAGTGTTTTGAATTTTAGAAAAATCGAAAATTTTCTACATAATTGCTCGAAATGTCACAAAAGCTAGTAGATTCATCTAAGGAATCTCACCCCCCAACCAAAATCTTACATTGTCCTCAATGTAATAAGATATGCAATATGCATGACATGAAAGCAATGACATAAAACAAAGGAGAGTGAGAACGAGAGTACCTGAGGTAGCAAGTTGATCAATTCTAGCATCTTCCATTGTCTCAATGAGACTTATTCAATCCTAAATGCGGAAAGAAATCCTAACCTACCTACCTACCTTTTATTAGTCCGATCGACTATATGATCAAATTTAAGCAGGATCTTCATGAATTTCAATAGGTTTCTCATGAGGACCATCCAAAGTCCTGCTCGAATGTATACATGTGTGCGTTTCTTCATGAAAGTCCAATCATAGTGTGCACCACACGCATGTAAGGAGGAGATAAGAGCAGCAAAAAGATATCTCCTCAAGTTCTGAATTGGGTTGTAATTGATTAAAAACGGGTCCTCCCAATCAGAATTTTCAATGGGTTGAAGAACTCATGATGGTGGAGAGACATTCATTAAGTATTTTTCAGTTTGGATTGTCTCCTTCACAAATTCAGATTTGCATGGTGCTTCCACAAACAGTGGTAAAGAGTGTAAATCAGTGGAATGGTGTTCTTTAGGCACCAACACCGTGTCTAACAAACTATCCAACTCCTTAATCATCTCATCATCCAGATCATAGGGGTGGGTCATGCATTCCTCTAGGAAATCGAGAGAGTCGGACGAAGGGTCCTCGTTCTCCCTAACTGATTGAGGAAATTCTGTTTCAAGGGTAAGGAATTCCTCCTCTATAGAGGGGAGGTCTTCCAAAGAAAATTTTTCAGATTCATTGGTAAGCACATCATGTAGCATTGGTTGATCTAAAATTTCAGATTGTGCCACCACATCATCCAAAGAAACAGAATTTTCAACCCAAGGGAGTTCTTCCACCATAGAATTGGTCATGTTATGTTGGTGGAAGGACTCAAAAATATCGACTTCAGCCATCTCTCTAGCAAGAATATCTTCTGGTGACTCATAAGCATTCGGCTCTTTGGAAGAAAAAATCATGGATTCACAATTATCCTTCAAACCCTCATTGTAGGTAATCAAACTATCACTTTCAGATTTTATAGATTCCTCGGGTTCGTCAACCATCCTTGAAATCTCTTCATCATTCAAATCGGAATAACTAAAAGAGATAGTTGATTCACCATAATCGATGGTAATGGTGGGATCACTTAGATCTACATCCTCTAAAAGTTTAGTCATTAAATCGGAAGAGGGTTGGGCTTGGATAGCCTCATCCTCCTCATTGTTGGGGATTGATTCAGTGTTCCCAATGTCAGGTTCAAGATTTTGAGATGGCGAGAGGTTTTGTATGCATTGCTTAGTTATTTCCATAAACTCTCGCAGAGTATCCTCAAGAGTTCGTGTCAGTTGTGGATCATGAGAAAGAAACTCTTGAGGATAATTGTTGGCATCCATGGTTGGCTCATCTTCCATTGGACTAGAGGTGTGAGGACTCTCTCGATGAAGACCATACGTGTTATATGACGAAGACTGATAAGATGGTTGATAGGCATAACCATACAAGTGATCACGCAATGCCTTTACCGGTTGGTCATTAGTCCCCCGGTCCTTTTTCTTATTCCTACCTCCTGTTAAACTTGGTGGAACACTCTTGTTATTTTCAACCCAGTAATCACGTAGCGTCTTACGTTGGGGGGTAGTGGAGGTTGATTGAGTCTCAGAATAATACTTATACTTAAATTGGTTCCAATCATAAAGAGTTTTGATTCCATGGTCTGTCATCTCATCTTCCAAAGGGTATGCATAAGCACCACACTTCCAATCAGCCATAATGAGATTTTAAAGAGTTGGAACTACCCTAACCTAGGAAAAAAAATAATAATAATAACAAAAAAATAAAAAGAAGGGAGATGGGGAGATGTTACCCAATAGAGTGACATTTATGTCAGCAACAATGTCCTATAAAATAAAAAAAATTGTTAGTAATCTAAAAAAATTAGAAAATCTACTTCTATAAAAATTAAAAATCCTACCTAACTAAGACTACTCTATAGCTACTAGAACAACTAGAAACGTTTAACCTCTTCCCCGGCAACGGCGCCAAAAACTTGTTCGCTTCCCCAAGTGTAGGGTTGCGATGTAGTAATAATCTCGATAAGACCGAGGTCGATCCACAGGGAAGGAGGTAAACAATTCCAATTATCCTAATAACTAGAATCAAAGAGGTTTGTGAAATTAGTTTTGAACATAAAATAGAAAATCTGATAATGAAAAGATAACTAGAGCATCAAGGATCCACTTATAGCTTTCCTTAGATGCATAATTCGCTATGGTTTCTCACTTTCTCAACTAGAATCGATATTAAGATCTATCTAGTCGGATGATAGAGCAGTTAAACCAAACAATCTGTCATATGTAAGTTCAATGCATAGGATTCACTCAATGTAGGCTGAGCTGAGCATGCTCAATTGCATAGGTCATTCCTCATTCCAAAAGGTTCAGTTCACAATCATAACCATCCTCAAGTCCTGTCACAAGACAAGGCTAGATCATGATTTGAACTTGATTCAAATCACATGCACAATCCATACATATTACAGAAATTCAGAAAAGTAGAACTTTGGTAGGAAGTCCCCACATGAAGATCATAGTACTAGAGCGCACTCCAATTCCTTGGATCATACAGGTCTAGACTGATGCAAACCAATTAATAATTTAAGTAATTCTCCCAAACATCCATGAGTCATCATAAGACTAAGAAAAACTACTTAAAGCTTGTATAAACTTCAAACCATAGTTCATAATCATGAATTCCAACTTTAAAACCAATAAAACGAATTAAACAATCTAAGAAAACTATAAGGTTCACCTCTTAGCTCTAGCTAAGAGATTAGCTAAGGAAAAGTATATTAAAAACTAAAATTAGAACTAAGAAAAGGAAGAAAAACTAGCTGGAGGAGGCTAGGAAGCCTCCTATGACTTAAACTCCTTGCTCCCCACGTCCTTGGTTGATTTGGAATAGAAGAGAGCACCTCCTTTTATAGTGCAGCAACATAGCAGAATTTGTTTCGCTTGGTACGGCTTAACCAATGGTCGGATTGCCTTCAAATTTAGTTTATAGTTTCCTTGTAATGTGATCTTACTCATAGATGATTTAGATTTCAAAGATTATCTTCTGAATGGTCCCACCAATCACATCACCGACCGCCTCTCAAAATCTCGCACTTTAGGTACCTTCAGAACCAGTCATCTTGCTTTCAACGCTCCGGAGTGTACAGATGTCGGATTGATCCCAAATTTTGAACATTGGTAGAAAAATTCCTCCTCTACATGATAGATGGATTAGATTGTCCAAAAAAATCTCAGAATGTGGTTCGAAAATTAGAACAATTAGGGATTTTATAAACTCTGCGCAGTTGGATCTTTCTAGATGGTCCATCTTTCTTCAACTGGTACGATCAAACCACACATCCTTTTGATCTGAAACTTTGTGGTTATTCATATATGGATGTGTTCTAAAAGATGGTCAAAGTAGATTCTTCATATCATCAATGATGGGCCACCTGGACAGGCCCAGAGTGGAGTAGGCAGAATCTGGAACTTTCTGGACAGTTCGTATTGTTTTGGCCACCACGATCAATCCGTAGCTCCGATCGACACGAAACCACTTGGGTTAGTTCGGCGTCGAGCTCCTCTTCGACATGGATGTGTTGGATTTCCAAATATCATCAAGATGGCTTCAGAAAAGTGGTCCAAAAAACAAGAAACGGGAATGGCCTGCTATATGCAATCTGGAGTCTGAAACTTGCATGGCCGACCGATCACGACCGGTCGGACAGGGCTGGCCGACCGGTCATGACCGGTCGTGACCTGTCTATTTTGGTCCAGTGTGCTCTGTAGAAGGTTGTAATGTTGGCCGACCGGTCATGACCGGTCGGGGCCTCAAGACCGGTCGGACCCCATTTTCTGCACTTTTTCTTCTTTCTTTTCTTTCTTTCTTTCTTCCTCATTCTCCTCTCTTTCTTCATCATTCTTTGGTCCACCTTGGGCTTTCATCAAAGACTCCTAAATGTGCCCTTTTGGTCACCAATTGAGCCAAGCCACTCTCATTCCTAAAATTGCAAAACATGTATTTGATTAGTCTTTAAATTATGAAAATCTTGCATAATGAGTGATGAATTGGGTTTAGAATATGCACAATTAAGAGCTCAACAACAGGATTGCGATCGATGTCTCTATTATAAGAAATTGGGCCAACGCCGAGCATCTGAACTTCGACTTTGTGCAGCAATGCATCTCCTTTCTGATGGACCTGATTTCTAAGGAAGCCTAGGTTCAGGCGAAGGTGGACGAGTTGAGAGCTCGGGTTCTTCCGCTGGTGCAAGACTGAGATCCTCTCTTTCCGGCTATGGGGAGGGGTCCACGTAATTTTCCGTCATCTTACATCAATTATTAATTTCTAACATTTAAACGATCGATACAACAATCTTAAACATTTGAAATTGTCTTCGTGGTTGATGGATGAATGATAATTGTATCTTTCTTCTTCCCTGCTGTCCTTCCTTGTTTGTATGTTTGTGATGATGATGTTGTGGTTGTGGTTGTTGCTTTATTTCTTTCTCCGTTACTTTGGGTGTGCTCTGCAGGGGCTTTGATTGGCGCTCGTATTTTGTTTACCTGCCGCTTTGTATTCCTTTGGATTTTGTGACTGTTTGATTGTCTTTATGCAAACATCTTCCCTTTGCCCTGTATCTAAGTCTTTCACATGCCGTTGCAGATTACAATGGCCAGCGATCCTTCACAGGCTGGTCCTTCGGGTCCATTGCCAACTCCGTCGAAGCGTAAGCGTGCCACTGCTAAAAAGGTTTCCAGGCCATTGGCTGAGAATCTGCAATGGTTCCTTCCCCCAGAGACGTTTAACTTCTACGAGCGTATCCTTACGCTATCCAAGGACATACAGAAGAAAATCCTTTGTGATAGGATCGTGCCACCCCCTCCAGATAGGGGTACACAAGAGCAGTGGGATGCCTGGTATGCTCCTCTTCGTGGCTTCCGGTCGGACGGGGCCGTAAGTTCTGAGGACGGTGAAGTGAGCCTGTCGATCCCTGCTCAGGCTGCCAGGCGCGGTCGCCCGAAAAGGGCTGGCAAAGGCGCCAAGCAAGTATATTTGGAGAATCAGGCCAAATCTAAGTCAGATAAAATGAAGGTGGCCTGATCTAGTGCCAAGCTCATCACTGCGCCGCTCGTCATTAGAAACCCCTATACTCGGGAATACATTCGTTATTCAAAGAGCTATCAACGGCAGCAATCCCTTCCAAGCATCGAGCCATCTGATATCTGTAGGAACAACTCCTTTTACAGCGTCGGTGCTTGGACGTCTAGTCCGGTGTCGTTTCTTAGTTGTTCTCTGTCCAAAAATGGGAAGCACCTGTCCGTCCTTGGTGTGAAGGACATGATTTTCCTGGAGCCGAACTATAGCCCCCATCAGCCCTTTCCTAAGCATTATTTTGAGACCCTCTGCCAGCGGTTTCATCATCTAGGGGATACTGAAGTCTGGTTGACCGGGGCATTTCGAACTCGCGGCCATCTGGTCCTTCACCCGGGCTACGAAGCGTGGGCGAACTGGATCTTAGAATAGCACCAGGCTACCTTACGGGCGGTGGGCTTATATAAGGCGATCGAAGCGATGTCAGGTTATTTTTACCGAGAGCCCTGGGTATACAAGGGCTTCCTTAATCACTGGTGCTCCATTACCAACTCCTCCCATATGCCGTGCGGCGAGATGAGCATCTCACTCTGGGATCTTAATAGGATCGCAGGTCTCCCAATTCGTTGGAGAATCTACGACGAATGGGTCCCAAGCGACGATGAGTTGTCGCGAAAGAAGAAAGGCATCAACGAAGGCTTCTTCTCCGAGGCCTGTTATGAGTTGTTCGCGGAATTACCCCAATTTTGGGGCCTCAAAGATAAGCTCCCATTCGAGGACTGGCTGGTCTGTTTCAGCCTGACTTGAAGTAAGTGTTCTATAATGAGTTGTACCTTACTACTTAATCACACTTCTTTCTTCCTGCTAACCCCTCGTCTCTTTCCCTTCAGCTTAGACTACGCGGCCTATGACGAGGGCCGTGGTGATAAGGCACTTCTGGAGAAACGGATGAGAGAGAACTTCCCTCGTCCTAACAAGATCTCCCCCGCCTGCGAGTTGGCTGGTTTCCTGGCATACTGGCTCAGCTGTGTGGCGCTTCTAAGCTCCAAGCAGGCAGATAACATCAAGGTGTCTTGTTTTGCCGTTGCGGGGGCCCTAGCAAACTGTCATTGGTACGCGCTGGCTCCAGTGGTCCTATGCTCCATCTATCGGGCATTCGGCTACGTTATCAGTAATAAGGAGAGTGTCGCCTATGGGATGAACTCCGCATACTGTGGATGGCACTTTTTCTCTGGTTGGCTCGGGGTGTACTTCCCTTAGGTCTACGGCGTGCGGCGCGGGGATTATATCAGAGAGGGGAAGCTCCCGTTGCACTTTTTTCAAAAGAAGAGAATGGTTGGTCATAATTTAACCACCATTGAAGATAGCATAACGCGGCTTGATGACGTATATTTTTATCACTTCTCTGGTACTCACAGTGAGGAATCGGTTCTGTGTACGGATGATGACAGTGTTGATTATTATGAGCGTTCATTTCTAACAGCGATTCGCCCATCATCGCTGCCACTGCGTGAGGCGCTGGAGTTCTGGAGGGAACCTTATTATCCCAACCGCTTCGCTCGCCAATTCGGATACGACCAAGGGGTGCCTGCGACATTAGAGCCGGTGACGCGCGAGCAGCGAGCGTATGGTGTCGGGCCCATTCATTGGAAGTGGATGTGGCGGCAACTTATGCTGACGGGAATCGGTTGCTCTTTCATCATCCCGGGGACGCAGTGTTTCGCCGGTGCTACCTTCGGATGGATGAGGTGGTGGGCATATCAGTATGCGCTGGTTCGGAATAAAATGCTGGTCACTGAGCCCGTATTTGTCACGCCTCCTGTCGTTACTCCCACTCCTACCAACGGACTTGGCTATGTATCAGAAACTCTTCATCAACCTGTGGTGCCGGGCACGGAGAGATTGCAGACCTCCTTGAATGTAGTGATCGACCATGAGAAGCTGGAACATACTCTGGAAGGTTGGATCACCCATGGGGAGAGAAATATAACAGCGGAGGGACCAGAGTTCCCATTCCTTGGGCCTATCGATGAGTTACCCACGGAGGGCGGTGTTTTGAGAGGGGGGAACGAAGGTGATGATGGCGAAGAGGGTGATGATGATGATGATGACATGGGCGAGGCAGGGGGTGATGAAGATGATGCTGCCGCTGAGGGTGACGGTGGTAGGGATGGTGATGATGCTATGGGCGGAGCTGGTGGAGGTGATGAGGATGTGGGTGGCGGTGAAGGTGGAGGCTCTGATGGTGATGACGGTGGTGACGCCGGTGATGATGGTGATGACGCTAGTGGTGATGGTGATGAAGGGGTGTCGGCTGAGCGCACTGGTCCTTGGGTGAAAACCGCCCCTAGTCTCCCTGCCATTTGTGGTGACAAGAAGATAAAGGACTTGTGGAAACTGCACAGAGCTGAGCGTCTGCGGGAGCGGCTTTCCAAAGAAGTTGGTGACGCTCTGGCCGTCAACGCAGGAGAGGCCAGGGAAGAGGGTGAGTTAAGCTCTCAAGCCAACTTGAGTGAAGGCTGCCATACCCGGGGGAGTAACGAGAGTGAGTCTATATATGATAGATCTGTCCCTGAGGAGAACATGGGGGCAATCTTCATGGACCTGGATGATGAAGCACCTGCTAGATCATTCCTTCCCCCCAATCCTCCTGTGGCAGACGCTGAAGCTCAGAGCACGATTCCAGAAGTGACCGTCGCAGCCGTAGTGGAAGAGATCGCGGCCCCTACTATCGAGTTAAGTGTGCCCGGACCTGTTGTGGGAGCTCCTCCTTCTGCTGAGCCGTTATCTACCGAACCTGTTACTGAAGTTCCTCATACCGTTGGGCTAGCATCTGATGCCAATATTCCCGAGGTCGTGGTGATATCTTCTCCGGAATTACCCGAACCATTGACTGAGGGAACAACGGAACCGGCCCCAGTGTCACCCGTGCCCACTGCTCCATCCGGCGCTCTTGCCGCCGACATTCCTGAAATTGCTGGCATATCACTTGCCCTTACTGCCTCGACTACTTTCTTTCTGATGGCGATTTTCCTGTATTGACGTTTGTCATTTGTTTTGTCAGCAGTAGTTCCGACCTGTGTCCCTGCCCCTGTGGTTTTGCCCGAAGCACTCACTTCTTCTCTTCGAGGTTTGTCGAAGATAAAGGCGAACCTCTTGAAGAGTCTTTTGATGACTATCATCGATTCTTTGAAGAACGAGGATGAATGGTGTATTCTGGATGAAGGACTACAAGCGCTTGAGCATAACGCTACATGGCTCGGGGTTGACGTCTCTTCTATGGTCGATCACGTGGTCCGGTTCAAAGAGGGGATGACTCGTGTCATTGGCGCAAAGCGTCTCAGACCTGATCCTTCTACTGAGGAGAAGCATAGCCAGTTGCAGTCTCTTCTTCCAAAGCTGGAACTTCACAGGGCAGACGTGGCCACGGCGAGGCAAGATTGGCAAGTCGCTAATACTGGATGTCAGGGGCCACGAATTGTCTAGAAGAGATTGATAGTGAAATAGCACGGCTGCAGGCCGAGCGTTTGATTGTTCACCTGAACTTTTCCAAGTTTACCAGTCAGAAGGCTCGCTTGCAGTTGTCTATCGATCAACATGAGTCGAAGTGCAATGACATAGAGGCCCAGGTCATAGAACTGCAACAGTTTCTTCAGAACGTCCCCGACCCTGCACAAGTTTTGGCTGAAGCAGAGGCGGCACAAAGGGGTATCCAAAGTTCTACGATCGATATGTTAGAACAATGCATGAAGAACTTAGATGGCTGAACAGTGATGGGTTTTTTTTTTGTAATTTTAACACACATTTGTGACGGATATTGTATCAATATGTATACTATCGCAGATAATGTATCAATATGTATATCATCGCAATTAATGTATGAATATGTATATTATCGCAATTTCGGATTCATGCTAGGTTTCTAGTTTATTTGCGAGAATGTAAACCGATTGAGCTATTTGGGAAAGAACGTCCCCCTGTCAGGACCCAAACCTGTGTTTGCATGAGCAGGGATGCGACCGAGCCTTTGTTAAGGGCTTATCTCCTTTCTTGATGGTCTTGAAGGGCGGAGTGCCATACTTGACGTGTCTTGAGTCTTTAACGACTTTCTGACACCTGTGGAAGCAAAAAAGTAGGTAATTAGTACTTTGCTTCAAGCCCTATGCGGTATCATTTCTTTCGGTATTTCCTTCATTACATTCTCCCTCTAATGGGGTGTTTACAAAATATAATGATAGGCTTGCGTCAAGTATAATATCTTTTTAAGAATCAACCGTTCACCAACGAGCTGATGCCTTGCCCCTTGCAATCCATCACCCGATAGGCTCCATTGAAGTACACTTCATCGATGATACACACCGGATCCCATTTCGGATCGAATTTACTCTTTGGACCTTGAGCCGGTGCCGGACGTTTCATCATTAGCACCAAGTCGCCTCTTTTGAATGACCTACCACGAACTCTTTTATCGTCTAAAGCTGAGATTTGTTTCCGATACATTTCGAGCTTTTGCTGAGCGGCGAGTCTCTTTTCGTCCAGATCGTCTAGCTCGACCATTCTGATTTTAGCATTGTACTTGGTCGTCAAGGAGTGTCGGAGCGCAACCCGTAGCGACTCCACTTGTATCTCCATCGGGATCATAGCTTCTGTACCATACACCAATGAGTAGGGTGTGGCTCGAGTGGCTGTGCGGTACGTGGTCCTATATGCCCATAACGCTTCGGGCAATCGTCTGTCCCAGTCCTTCTTATTTTTTGCCACCGTCTTCTTCAGGATCTTTACGATAGTCTTGTTGAATGCCTCGGCCAACACATTCGCGGGAGGGTAGTAAGGCGATGAATAGCAATGCTTAATCTTGAACTTTGCGCATAGCTTATCGATAGTGACATTTTTTAAGGGCGTTCCGTTGTCGGTGGTGATTCTTTCGGGGATACCATGCCGGTATAATATGGAGTGACGATGAAACTTTCGACGTGTCTGGCTTTTACATCTCTCAGGGCAATGGCTTCAGCCCATTTAGAGAAATAATCGATTGCAGCAAGAATGTACTGGTGCCCCTGAGAGGATGGCGGATTGATCGACCCTATCACGTCCATGCCCCAGGCGGTGAAAGGCCAAGATATTATTGATTGATGTAACTCTTCCGGTGGCGAGTGTATTATATCTGCATGTATCTGGCATTGATGACACTTCTTGACGTATTCCATCGCGTCTTTCGTCATTGTGGGCCAATAATACCCCATGTGTTGGACATGGTGATGTAAGTTCTTGCCCCCCTGGTGAGCACCGCACTCTCCTCCTTGAGCTTCTTTTAGTGTGGCGTATGCTTCATCCTGGTTTAGGCAGCGTAGCAACACTCCCTCATACGAGCGCTTGTAAAGGACGTCATTCTGTATTATAAATGAACCGGCGCGTCTTCTGACCTGTGTGCGCATCTTGGGCTCTTCCGGTAAAAATTCGTATTTTAAGTAGTCGACAAATGGCCTTCTCCAGTGTTTTCTTCTGTGATTTCGAAGCAGCAGATGGGATTCACGCTCGATTCATCGCTGCGCGACACGGTAGTTGGTAAGATCCTTCTTTCTTCGATTGTTACTTGAAGTGGGCTGCCTCCGGGATTAGCCAGAGCAGCGGCTAGGCTGGCCAATGCGTCAGCCTGTACATTCTCTTGCCTTGGTATATGTGAAATGCTACCATTGCAAAACTGGTCGAACAACGATTGCGCTTGGTGGCAAAAGGGTGACAACTCAGGTTTGCAAACCTCATATTTTGTCGTCAGCTGTCTGATGACCAGCCTGGAGTCACAGTAGATCTGTATTGCCTTGATACGCATCTCGAGGGCAAACTGTAGTCCGATAATGAGGGCTTGATATTCTGCTTCGTTGTTGGTACAGGCTGGCACGATCGTAAATGAATAGGGCAGTAGATCTCCCTGCGGGCTAATAAATATAACTCCTGTTCCTACCCCTGTGGACCTAGAGGCTCCGTCGAAGTACATTTGCCAGAGTCGCGGTTCTTCAATTATCATAACCTGGTCGTCTGGGAGGTCACACTCCATTTCTTCGTTGCTCGGGACTGGATGCGCAGCGAGAAAATCCGCAATCGCTTGTCCTTTAATGGCTCGGGCTGGGACGTAAGTGATATCGAATTCAGAGAGGAGAAGGGCCCATTTTGCTAGGTGTCCAGACAGCATAGGCCGATTCATGAGGAATTTGATCGGGTCGGCCTTGGATATCAACGTTATTTGGTGCGAGAGGCAGTAATGTCTGAGTTTCTTCACAGCGAAGATGAGAGCCAGACATATCTTCTCGATCGCTGAGTAGTTAAATTCGGCCCCTACTAACGTGCGGCTCAAATAATATAGCGCGTTTTCCTTACTTTCCTCATTTTTCTGTGCCAGGAGTGCCCCTAGCGAGTTATCACCCACTGCAATGTATAGAATCAGCGGCTTGCCCTTGATCGGGGCGGCGAGGACTGGGGAATTTTCGAGCATCTCCTTTAATGAATCGAAAGCTTTTTGACAAGCGTCGTCCCATTCAAACTTAACATCTTTCTTGTTGAGGCAGGAGAACGACTGACAGCGGCCGGCCAGATTCAAAATAAATCTTCTTAGATATGCCACGCGGCCTTGGAAACTCTTCAACTGTTTTAGATTCTTGGGCGGCGGCATTTCTCTGATGGCCTTAATCTTGGCGGGATCGATCTCTATACCCCTGTGCCTAACGACAAAGCCTAAGAATTTGCCCGATGCAACCCCAAATGCGCACTTCAAAGGGTTCATACGGAGGCTCTTCTTACGCAACTGCTGGAATACCTGCCTTAAGTGTTCTCTGTGCTGTTCATGATTGGCTGACCTCACGACTAAATCATCTACATAGCATTCAACGTGTTTTTGCATCATATCTTGGAATATAACGTGCATTGCGCGCTGATACGTTGCCCATGCGTTCTTCAATCCGAAGGGCATTATGCGATAACAGTAGATGCCGAGAGTTGTGCGGAAAGCCGTGGCTTCTTCACCTTTTGGGGTCATACGAATTTGATTGTATCCCGAATACCCATCCATGAAGGACATCACCACATACCCTGTGGTGCTATCAATCAACAGCTCTGGAATTGGGAGGGGAAAATCGTCTTTAGGGCAGGCTTCATTTAGATTTTGGAAATCAACGCATACTCGGATTTGTCCGCTCTTCTTCTTGACCGGCAAGATGCTTGAGATCCATCGGGGGTACTTCACCTCTCGAACGAACCTGGCCTGAATCAGTCTCTTGACTTCTTCTTCAATCTTGGGTATAATGTCCGGATGAAATCGTCGCTGTGGTTGCTTCACTGACTTCTTTTCCTTCATGATACTTAGCTTGTGCATAGCGATCGTCGGGCTGAGCCCGGGCATTTTTGAATATGTCCAGGCAAAGATATCCTTATTCTCCTTTAATAGCCGCAGGTATCTCTCTCTCTCACTTTCCGGGACGTTTCTGCTCAAGTATGTATTCCTAAGTTCTTCGGGGGTGCCCAGATTTATCTCTTTGAGTTCATCGATCGTCGGTTGCCCACCATCTTCTAGTTGCACGGGTGCGACACTTGGCTGGATAGTATCGATAGGCTCCTGCGACTGAATCTCTTCTGTCGGGCCAATGGTTACCATGTTCACGCTCGCCCTAGCTCCTAAACTTTCTCCGTTTCGGTATACTCGCTTATGTTCTTCAAATGGAGCTAGTAACCTCTTCTCTGTGTCTATCCTTTGGCCGGAGAATCCCATATTCTTCATGATCTTCCGGTTGGCTCTGCTATATCTCTTCTCTTCTATTGGTGGAGGTTGGGCAAGTCTCCTTCCCTCCTTTCTTACTTCTGATGGTGCTGGTTGGCTTGGCCCTGAGTGAAACTCGATGTCTTTCTGGGTGACGTCTCTTGACGGCACGATGAATTGGCTTGGAGCTTTTGGAAATGGTTTGGTTCTTCCTATCTTGGGCACTGGCATATTAAAGCTGGACTTGAGAACGCTCATGTCTTAATCTGAGATCAGTTTTAACACAGACTGCCCTGGCTGACGCAGATGTTGCGGTACCACATAGAACTTCTTCGTAATCGGCTGAAAGTGATTTTCCAGCTGATGTCGGGATCTCCCCTGGGCGACGGTTTGAGGCTTACTTCTCTGCACGAACTTCTCTATTCGAGGCTTCGCCCCTTGCCTCTTCTTCGATACCTCGGACCTTTCGCTGGTTTCACTGCCGTCGGCTGAGTTGTAGTACTTTGCATCGGCTAAAAATGACTCGGCTATTGTGTATGGTTTTGGATCCGCCGCTACCCTGCGTTGGACCCCGTCTCTGCTATATTTAAAACACTGGTGATATGTCAAGGGGATTATGTGATTTTGATGGAGCCAAGGCCTTCTTAGAAGGAGGTTGTATATTGTCACTGCATCGATTACCTGACATGTCACTTTTGTTGTCAGTTCTTCAATCTCTAACATTACTGTGATTGATCCGAGCGTACGCTAACTGTCTTGATTGAAACCTTGAATCATCATGAAACTCGGGCGTAACGCCGATTGCCTATAACCCAGTCTCTGCAACATTTTCAAGGGCATGATATTCACGGCAGACCCATCGTCCAGCATGCACCTCTTGATCTCGGTATCCTTGATTATTCCTATGACCATTAACGGGCGATTGTGGTCCATTGATTCTATCGTGCGGTCTTCTTCTGAGAAAGTGATGGTCGAAGGATGGTTGACAGGCATGACTTGTGACACCGGCATATACCCTTCCCAAAATTTATCTGAATTATTCATTTCTTCTTCTATCTCTATCATTGTGACCTCCCTGACTTCATTGTCAAGTAAGGCGTTGATTAACATTTCCCTGTACACTTTCGAGAGACATAAAGCATCGTATATGCTTAGGTGGGCGGGAACCTTCCGTAGGTGTGACATGACGTCATATGCCACTGGTCTTGGGTTTGGCTGACTGGTCGTAGCTTCGACGACCTTTTCTTTCGACTTTTACATGCGAGGTTTCTCTTGTGATCTGTCAGGGGTACCGTCTTCTGGCATCGGGTTGTCTGGTCTCGGGGGAGTGCGGTCAGGCATTTGCTTTCCTGACCGTAGGATGACTGTGTCAACTTCCCTCTCCACTACTTGTGGGGTCCCTTCAGGCAATGCTTGCTCGGCGAATGACACCATTCCGCAGTGGGCCATGCTTGTCATGGGTCGTTCCTGCCCCTGCGACAGCTCTCTTCTTCCTTTTCCTCTGCTCTTCTTTCGTTTCACGAGTCTTCGTCTACTCTTAAGTCTTTTCTTACTACTGATTAGAGTCCATGGTTTCTTCAGCTCAGGGAACGAGGTTGATCAGCTGGTTTCACCTTTTATTGGGACTATTGAAATTGTCCTGGCTGCCTCCTTCGCTGTCTCAGGTACCTTCATGCTGATGACCCCTTAATTGATCAACCTCTGTATTCTTCCTTTTAAGGAGAAGCAATCTTCTGTCTGGTGGCTGATGCACCGGTGATATTTGCAGTATTTAGGGTCATTCGTTCGTCCAACCTCATGTGGACGAATTGGCTCTGGTAGGCGTATCAAGCCCTCTTCGATCAACTGTTCCATGATCGGAACTAGATCGGCTATGTCGAATGTGTATGGGCCATTCGCCCTCTCTCTTTCGGCTATAGATACACGTTTGGGTACATAGGGCTTTTTACTCTTGTCTTATGTATCTGCCGCCTTCACCTCTGGCCCATGATCGGTAGCGGGACGCTTTCGGTCTTTCTGGTCCCTACTTCTGTCAACCTTGTGAGTCTCCACTACTCTTCCTACCTCTCTCTTCTGTCTCTCGGGTCTGAAGTTTACCCGAGATGCTACTTCCTCTACCAAATGTGCTTTCGTTGCCAGTTCGCGAAAGGAGTTGAAGGTATTGCCTGACAAGTCATACGAGATCATCGGGTCCAGGGCCCTTAGGCACATCTTCATCTGCTTGCCTTCGCTGGGTAACTCACGACATTGAGCTGCTGTGGTTCCCCATCGGTCGATGAACTTCTCAACTGGTTCATCATTTCTCTGTCTGACTATTGCAAGGTCCGTCAGCGAGATCTCCCTTTTTGTCGCGAAAAACTTTGAGGTGAAGGCGTCCTGCATCTGCTCCCATGTTCTTACAGAGTCGGCCGGTAGCGACATGTACCATTAAAAGGCTTTCTCTGTCAAGGTAGATCCTAATAGCCGCATGCAATACTGCGGGACTACGAACCAGTTTCCCAATGTAGTCAAGAAGTGGGTGATGTGCTCCTCCGGCGACCCTCTGCCGTCAAACTTTCCGAAGTCCGGGCATCTAAAATTGGCCGGGAATGGTACCTCCTCTACCTCTGACGGGTATGGGACCCGATATTTTTAGCTGCCTCTCCTTTCTTTCTCATTTTCTTGCTGCATCATATGGGCTATTGTTTGAGACAGCTCTTCTTGTGATACATGAGATGTGGCAGGCGGCGCACATCCTATTGGCACGATTCTGAGTTGGATGGGTGGTTCAGGCTCAACCAGACCTTCTGTCGCGCCTAGAGATTCCTCCACCGACTGACGGGTGGGCAGCGCGATACTTCTGGTAGCATTCTGCGCTATCAGAGTGGTCAAGGCCTCCTGGATAGCCTTCATTCGCTCGTTTGTCTAGCGGTTAGCCTCAACCAATCTGTCGATCTGATCTTGTAACGGAGGTAATTCTTCTGTCTCATAAGGTTCTTCTTCTACCTCTGCGGCCACTTGAACCATTACCACTTGCGCCAACTGGATTTTTTGAGCCGAGCTTTGTTTCTGTGCAAGGGTTGTCGCGGGCTTGGATTTTACGCTCACGGGCCCAGTAGTCTTTGGCGCGGTGCGAGCGGCTTTGGACAACGGCGGGAACTGCTCAACCGTCATTGCGGGCATTGCGGGCTCGGCTGGTGCAGCCTACCTGTTGATAAGGGTCTTCTGCCCTTGCTTTGGCTGCCACTGTTTCCTGATCACGGGGCGAGGTCTCGCAACGCCCACCTTCCTGTATGCCACTATGATGGCAGCTTTCTTCTGTTCCTTCTTCTGCCTTCGGGTCTCAACCAACTGCCACTCTGGTTTTGGATTTACAGTTGTAGTGAAACGGGGGAAGCTGAAGCCTCCGGTGGCAAGGAAGGTGCACGAACTGGTCATCGGGCATGCCATTTCTTCTGTCTGTCCTGGTATCTTGCTAATTCTACGGTGTCAGAAAATCATTAGAACAGTTCATAAACGCGGCCGGGAGCGTGAATCCATCGATCACGGTACATAAACTAGTAGGAATAAGCAAGGAGAAGACAAACGTGCGTGGTTGTGGAAGTTTGTGGTTTTTGAAAACCTTTTAAATGCCCATTACCTTAGAGATGAAGGGAAGAACGTTCCCTTTGAGAGTCGTCAGTTTGACGCCCGAGGGGCGCCGAAACATTACGCCTCGCAATAGCCTTCCTATGCGCAAGTTTGTGTTTGTGAGTAATTGATCTTAGAGTGTTCCTATATTCAGATATAACCAGAGATCCTGGTATAGTTCGATCCCCAGTAGAGTCGCTAGTTTGTTGGAACTAGAAAATGCTACAAGGACATTTTCCTGAAATGTGGTGTTTTGTTGCTCTGGGGTTCTGAGTAATAGAAACATTTGTAGGCAATCACAAGCATTCACAAAAATACACAAGAGAGGAGATATCACAAGGCGAATTTTATTCCAGAGATCCCGAGATCTTGTACATTCCAGGCCGTGATCTGGCACGAGCCCTTAATTACATCGGATGATCGATGACCCTTGATTAAAAGGCAAAAGACTAGTCAGCAGAGATTATGGTCTTAGAGCTTGTGGTCATAGAGACCTGTATTTGTTTTGTTATGGACTGAACCATCTTTGTCTTAGTCAGATGTCTATGTCCCATGTTTTGGCCGGAGATCCGGGCTAAAACTATCAGGGTTTATTACTGAGAAAGACGACTCTGGGCCCGCGCCTGTCAATGTAGGGACAGGTTGAAAGTGCGGTTTCACCGCATGTAGAGATACTTGGAGATATGTCTATGGACCTAGAGGGGGGGTGAATAGGACCTTTTTGAAAATCTTTTTGCCTACTAATACAATTCAACAAAATGAGCGTTGTAAGCAAGAACACCTCGGCTTCCAAGCCTTGGTGGGTCCAATCAAATAGACTAGCAAGGGTTAAGCAATAATCAAACCTAGTCTAAGCATGCATAGGTAAGAAAATGATTCAACTAATAAAGCTTTTATCCTATGCACCTTGTGTAGACTTTTGAGAGTGGATCAATGAGCTCAAGTCTACACAAGTAGTGAAGGTACATCTTGTGTGGGGATGCCTAATAAGTGCCTAGCATAACATTCCTATCAAGCCAGCATAATTAAGCAATCAAACTAACAATGCGAAGATATGAATGTGCTCAAGAACAATCGCAAACACAAGGATGTATAGTGGTTCGACTACTTGTCTACTCCACTCCCGGTTTAAGTACTCAACCCCTTTGAGCACACCGACATTCACTATCGGAGGTTTTAAATGAGGTTCACCTCTCAACCTTTACACACGGAGGTTTTATCGGTTCACCTCTCAACCGTCACTGGAGTTTTGAACCAAGGGCTAACTCTCAACCCAATCGCACGTTTACTCCCGTGTCGGAGGCTCCCCCTTGGAGACTTAGTTTAGGCCCGGCTGACGGACCAAGGAACGGCTAACGTCCCTAAGACGAGCTTGACAAACAAACTCAAATTGGACTCTTAAATGAGACAACTTACTTGTCGGATGAGCCCCTTGTTTAACGCCGTATTGGGTTGCTTGATCTTCGCTCTCCCGTGCTTCAATCAGCTTCCCTTTGCTCCCTCGATCGTGTCGCCGTTGCGTTGCCAATGCCTCAGCCACATTCGATCAAACACCTTGCATGCGATGCCTTGAAAAGCCCAAGGTGCTAGGAGGATGGGTGAATCTCATACATGGGATGTGTAGGTTGTTCCAACTAGGAGATTCACCTAGAGAGTCTTCTAGAGGTCTTGGACAAAGGATATACCTATGTGGAATAGTGTCACACCTCTAGATTTGAGAGAGGAATTAAGTCATCTCTTGATAGCATTTGAATGCCCATACTTGTGTTTGAAACACAAGGGATATGACTTGAAAACCTCCTCTTTGAGGCCCCAAATGATGTACAAGATAAGTGTGGAATGGGCTCTCAAAAACTTCTCTCCTATGCCCAAGAATGGAGCCCCATATATATAGAAAAGAGGGCTCCAACGGCTCTAAAACGGGCAGAAAACGGTCATAAACGACCTGTCCGGACCGGTCAGGACCGGTCGGAGTCCCCTGCTGGAAGGACAAGCATTGCAAAGGCCACATATATGGGCCGACCGGTCATGACCGGTCGGACCCCCTCACTGGACAGCCTAAGCCACACTGGCCGACCGGTCATGACCGGTCGGCCCCCTTTGCTGGATGGCTGAAACATGCATGGAAGCCAACACTGGCCGACCGGTCATGACCGGTCAGCCCACCTTGCTGTATACCTTCATTTGTGAAGGCCGACCGGTCCTGACCGGTCGGCTGGCCTTTGTACATCCAGCAGGGATGCTGGCCGACCGGTCTTGACCGGTCGGACCAACCTGGGACCCCAATGTATTTGCTGATACATGTGTTTCTTCAGCATGTAGTTTAAGGCCAAGGTTAGGGTGTACAAATGGGACACCTAGGGCCTATCTATGATGCCTAAAGGGTTTTAAATATGGTCAAGGTCATCAAGGATACAAAGGGGATAGGTTTTGGTGGAGGTTAAGGCATCAAGGCATCTCATTTACCTGAATCTTCATTCTTGATGCAACCGGTCCGTCTTGAGTCTTCGGTCTTCATCTTCATTGGGCTCAACCGACACAAGACTCACTGCTGTAAGTGATTGACAAACAAGGTGCATTAGTATGCCACGGAAAAGTGCACTAACAATCTCCCCCTTTGTCAATTACTTACAAAAACTTAACCTACCAAAACAAACAAATTACATGTTCAAGATATTACATTGATAAAGCATAAATTACAGGACTCTTGACATGTCTAAACTATGCTGCTCCGCTTCAGTTTGCTCCCCCACAACCTGTCAATCCCTGCATCACAAAACATAGCAAACTAGTTTTGGTGGGATTTGATCTTTCTCCCCCTTTTTGTTAGCAATTGACAAACTATTCTCTCCCCCTTAATGATATACCAATGAAGTTAAGGTAAGAGGAGATAGTGTGTCGCAGTTATAACTATAAGCACATGCTAAAAGGAGAGTGTACGGTGCATGAATCATAAATACATAGAGCATGCTAAGAAAAACATGATTAACAGGAAGATATAACTATCTAAGCGTAGGTAATCATGCAATATTGGTCAAGGACATACATTTGCAATGAAGCACAAAGGGCTTATAGCCCAATCAACCAACCTCCCCTAGTGGTATATCAAGACCAATACTAAGCAAAGATTAGCATACATGAAGCATAAAACTCAAGATGATTAGCTAATCTAAGCATGATGATAATCTAGCAAGCAAATGTATTAATTAAAAGCAAGGCTAAATCATCAAAAATTTGGGCGAATGAGGCTTGAATCCTCTGATTTGCCCATACATCCAAACATGAGGCTGAAATCCTCAGATTTTCTTATAAAAGCATAACAAGCTACCCTCACTTACCATGAAGATTAAAAAGCCAAAAGGTAGCAACATTCCTCAACACCCTCATAGAATGTAGCATGAGGTGAGGGGTTGGGAACTCCTTCTCCTCCTAGAAGGGATAGCGGTTGGGATCCCCTCCTAGATAGTCTGGTAGAGGGGTCGTGATGGAGGCCGAGAGAGCAAGATCTTTATATTGGCTCTCATCATCAGATGCGGACTCCTCCGTATCATCCCACTTAGCAGCCATTGCCTTTTTCCCTTTCGGTTTAGGCCCTTCCGGACATTCCGGGGCAATATGGCCACGACGACCGTAACCGTAACAACGGACGGATGAAGATATGGATGTTTTGCCTTTATGTTTATCACCCTTCTTGTCCTTCTTGTCACGGCTATTCCCTCTATCAAATTTGAGGAATCTCTTGAATTTTTTGTTCAATTGTTCTTCCTCATCATCCTCATCATCGCTATCTTCCTCCGTCTCACTTTTGATTTTCTTGTGTCTATGAGAGGACTTGAAGGCGATGTTTTTCCTTCTAGAGGGGATTTTCAAGCCTAGCTCAAAGGTTTGTAGGGAACCTATGAGTTCTTCAACTTTCATAGTGTTAAGATCCCTGCACTCTTCAATGGTGGTGACTTTAGAAGAGAACCGATCCGGAAGAGATCTCAGAATTTTCCTACAAAGCCTATGTTCCGGAACCGGATCCCCTAAGCCCCACATGTCATTGGTGATTTTGTTCAGTTTGGTATAAAATTCAGTAAACGTTTCATCCTCTTCCATGGTAATATTTTCAAATAGAGTAGAGAGGCGCTGAAGTTTGGAATTTTTAACAACATTAGTACCTTCATGGGTTACTTCAAGAATGTCCCATGCCTGTTTACTGGTAGTGCAATTTTGGATCCGACCAAATTCTTCTCTTGAAACTGAACAAAATATGGCATTCAGGCCCTTGGCATTATTAATACGTTGAGCTTTGTCATGAGCATTCCATAATGCCTTATCTTTTGGCCTGATAACATCCGGCTCACCTTCCTTGGTAATAGTGACCATTAGGGGTTCATATCCAAAATCAACCATGTCCCTCACATCCGAATCAATGGATTCCAAGAAGATGCGCATTCGGGATTTTCAATATGGATAATTTGACCCATCAAAGAAAGGAGGCTTAGTGACGGATGAAGAGTCCTCTCTAAACATATTTTCAAGTTTCTCTTTAGGATCTACCTCTAGGCAATTAAGCCCTTAAAGAGGAACTCGCTCTGATACCAATTGAAAGTGCAGTTTCACCGCATGTAGAGATACTTGGAGATATGTCTATGGACCTAGAGGGGGGGTGAATAGGACCTTTTTGAAAATCTTTTCGCCTACTAATACAATTCAACAAAATGAGCGTTGTAAGCAAGAACACCTCGGCTTCCAAGCCTTGGTGGGTCCAATCAAATAGACTAGCAAGGGTTAAGCAATAATCAAACCTAGTCTAAGCATGCATCGGTAAGAAAATGATTCAACTAATAAAGCTTCTATCCTATGCACCTTGTGTAGACTTTTGAGAGTGGATCAATGAGCTCAAGTCTACACAAGTAGTGAAGGTACATCTTGTGTGGGGATGCCTAATAAGTGCCTAGCATAACATTCCTATCAATCCAGCATAATTAAGCAATCAAACTAACAATGCGAAGATATGAATGTGCTCAAGAACAATCGCAAACACAAGGATGTATAGTGGTTCGACTACTTGTCTACTCCACTCCCGGTTTAAGTACTCAACCCCTTTGAGCACACCGGCATTCACTATCGGAGGTTTTAAATGAGGTTCACCTCTCAACCTTTACACACGGAGGTTTTATCGGTTCACCTCTCAACCGTCACTGGAGTTTTGAACCAAGGGCTAACTCTCAACCCAATCGCACGTTTACTCCCGTGTCGGAGGCTCCCCCTTGGAGACTTAGTTTAGGCCCGGCTGACGGACCAAGGAACGGCTAACGTCCCTAAGACGAGCTTGACAAACAAACTCAAATTGGACTCTCAAATGAGACAACTTACTTGTCGGATGAGCCCCTTGTTTAACGCCGTATTGGGTTGCTTGATCTTCGCTCTCCCGTGCTTCAATCAGCTTCCCTTTGCTCCCTCGATCGTGCCGCCGTTGCGTTGCCAATGCCTCAGCCACATTCGATCAAACACCTTGCATGCGATGCCTTGAAAAGCCCAAGGTGCTAGGAGGATGGGTGAATCTCATACATGGGATGTGTAGGTTGTTCTAACTAGGAGATTCACCTAGAGAGTCTTCTAGAGGTCTTGGACAAAGGATATACCTATGTGGAATAGTGTCACACCTCTAGATTTGAGAGAGGAATCAAGTCATCTCTTGATAGCATTTGAATGCCCATACTTGTGTTTGAAACACAAGGGATATGACTTGAAAACCTCCTCTTTGAGGCCCCAAATGATGTACAAGATAAGTGTGGATGGGCTCTCAAAAACTTCTCTCCTATGCCCAAGAATGGAGCCCCATATATATAGAAAAGAGGGCTCCAACGGCTCTAAAACGGGCAGAAAACGGTCATAAACGACCTGTCCCGACCGGTCAGGACCGGTCAGAGTCCCCTGCTGGAAGGACAAGCATTGCAAAGGCCACATATATGGGCCGACCGGTCATGACCGGTCGGACCCCCTCACTGGACAGCCTAAGCCACACTGGCCGACCGGTCATGACCGGTCGGCCCCCTTTGCTGGATGGCTGAAACATGCATGGAAGCCAACACTGGCCGACCGGTCATGACCGGTCGGCCCACCTTGCTGTATACCTTCATTTGTGAAGGCCGACCGGTCCTGACCGGTCAGCTGGCCTTTGTACATCCAGCAGGGATGCTGGCCGACCGGTCTTGACCGGTCGGACCAGCCTGGGACCCCAATGTATTTGCTGATACATGTGTTTCTTCAGCATGTAGTTTAAGGCCAAGGTTAGGGTGTACAAATGGGACACCTAGGGCCTATCTATGATGCCTAAAGGGTTCTAAATATGGTCAAGGTCATCAAGGATACAAAGGGGATAGGTTTTGGTGGAGGTTAAGGCATCAAGGCATCTCATTTACCTGAATCTTCATTCTTTATGCAGCCGGTCCGTCTTGAGTCTTCGGTCTTCGTCTTCATTGGGCTCAACCGACACAAGACTCACTGCTGTAAGTGATTGACAAACAAGGTGCATTAGTATGCCACGGGAAAGTGCACTAACACAGGTGACCTCGGGAAGTCCATTCTACAGTTGTATGTACCTGCATATCCCAACCAATGGATGCCGTTTGGATGGGTAGGGCATCGACTGTTGTGTTGTGGCAGTTCATAGTAATTGCTTTGTAGCGAATTTAAAACTCTTTGACATGGTTTATCATGGTAACCATAGTCCCATTTGCCTGGCTTTCAACCCCAATCGGATCCCAACTTTACAATAGATATGAATGGTGACATATTTGCAGAGCTCTGGATGCTGGCGGTTCCTTTCTGAGAAGTTACTTCATTCATCGCGTCGAACCGGGTTGGGCCTCGAAGATTCTCAATTCCACTTGTTAAAGTTCTTGGAGCGTCCATTCGATCGTTCCATTACGTCCGGAACGCTCGAAATACTCAAAATAGGCTCAAACGGATCTTGAAAACACTTAAAATTGAGTCCGGTGCACTTGAAAATATGTTTTGCAATCGGCTGATTTTTTGGGTGCGTGGGACTTAATAAACGGGTGCGTGGGGCTCCACGCACCTAAAAATTAAGTGCTAAATTTCTGATGAATTTAGGGGTGCGTGGGTCCATATTCAGGACGCGTGGGACCGAATTTGCAAATTTGATTTCTTATGAATTTATGGACGCGTGGGACCCGAATTTATGGACGCGTGGGCCATTTTTCAGGTGCGTGGGAGTCCGAGGCACTTGTTTGATTTGTAAAATTAATAGATGCGTGGGCAATTATTCGGGTGCGTGGGAGAATTTTCAGGATGCGTGGCTGCACTTATGATTTTTTAGTATTCAGACCTGCGGTGGAATATCGGCGATCGGAAAGGGTATTTTGGTGACCGGAAAGGGTTTCTGGCGGTCGGAAAAGTATTCCGGCGAGGGTTTCCGGCGGCGATTTCGGATTCCCAAAGGGCGGCAGCTTTCTCTTTTTTCAAAACCGTCCCAATGAAGCGAAAGGGGGAGGGTATTTATACCCGAAGTCGGCCAGTAGGAGACCGCCACGTGTAGCGTATCGAGAAAATGGGTTGGCGCGTCGCTAAGAGATACCATCGCTAACCATCAGTAGTCAGAACTACTCACAAGTCGGGAACTGCTCGCGAGACAAGCTGCTCGCAGGATCAGGACGTCGGCTGGGAGACTCGGTAACTGTGCGCCGTATATGTCTAATATGCGAGCCGCGACAGATGATCCTAATATGCGATCCGCGAGCAGATGATCCTAATATGCGAGCCGCGAGTAAATGATCTCGAGAGTCGAATAAAGCTGCTCGCAGGATCAGGACGTCGAAATGCCTTTAATGAATTCCTGTTTTTTAGTCATTTTTCGGGTGCGTGGGGTACTTGAATTTGTGGGTGCGTGGACACGTAAATGTGAACTCCACCAGTTGGGTTTTGAATTTTGGGGGTTTGTGGGGCCCGTTTGATCGTGAAACCACATGCACTGCTCATCATAAATGACAAGGAAGTTACGGGTCCAATTCCGGACGGTTTTGATCACGGTGATCGGCAGGGCTCGCTGGAGATTTCAGCCAAAATTGGCTAAGGAAATTTTGTAAATCTCTATTTTGCGTGCACCAGAAGGCATTTTGCGTGATTCCTTCAGAGGTATATGGTTATTTTTTTTATTTTAAGAGTCCCTACCTTTTGGGACCCCAACAAATGTCAGAAACACTTATCATGATAATACAAAATGAACAAACCAAATTTGAGATGATAATTCAACATACCCGCACATTAAATGAACAAACATCATGATATAATTAAAAGGTTGGATTCATAATAAACATTACGAAAACTTTACTATGGGCCTTTTAGAACTTTTAATGGTGAGACACTTAATCAATATTATTTCCTCTGGTATGGTCCGCATGAGTATTGAATCTACTTAATATTTTGGACCACATCATAAACTGGGTTAGAAAAACAGATGGACAATGTGGATATATATATATATATATATATATATATATATATATATATATATATATATATATATATATAAACATCAGCGTGGCCCATCTTAAGGGTAAGAACCACTAAGGTGTTACCCGAGAAACACTTAATTCTCTCCCCTACAGCCTTCCATGCTTGTGTAGTGTATAACAAACTAACGTGTTGACGTGGAAAAGTTGTGTGGGCCCCACCATGATGTATGTCTTACATCCACACTACCAATCCATTTTTTCAAATAATTTTAGGTCATAAGCCTAAAATTGAAGTCGATCCAAAGCTCAAGTGGACCACACCACAACAAACAATGGGGATTGAATGTATAACATTAAAATTTTCTGTTGGGTCCATCGAAGTTTGGATCAAGTTAGGTATTTTTATTTTCCCTTCATTCAAGTCAGTGTGACCTAATGAATAGATTTGATGGCAAATAAACATCATGGTGGCTCCTAGGGAAGGTTTCAATGGTGGTCGTTGTCATCCCCACAACTTTTTATGGTGTGTTCCACTTGAGCTTTAGGTCTGCATCATTTTTTGGCTTATGCCCTAAAGTGATCTAGGCAAAATGGATAGTACGGTGTGGGTATAATACACGCATCATGATCGAGCTAAAGAACTTTGCCACGTCAACTATCCATGGAAGAAGCCCACCAATTATCCATGCGAAATCTTGTACAAGAGGTTATTATAAGAGAACAAAGTTTCTATTTATATGGAAAAAAAAAAAGCTTAAAAGACACTTACTACATTCCAAACCCCCCCCCCCCCCCCCCCCCCCCCTCCCCCGTCTATACGTGAAATTAATTTCGTGATAAATTTTCATTAATTACTTTTTAAGTGTGTTAAACAAACATACTAAATAGCATATTAGGTTGTGGAGATCTAAAAATCAGATTTGGAGAGATATTAAGTAGTAAACAAACAACCCCAAGTCAGATGCAACTCATCTGACTCAGCTCAGACTTGGTTGTGTCCGATCCGATTTGTACCACAAGGCCCCTCACGCAGGGAGGGCGTGACTAGGCCGATCATTGTCTGCTTAATCGGATAAATACCTTGAGTCCACAAGGCCTCCAGGAATCCTCAACCGGACTTCCTCAAATCCACGAGGGTAGCATGAGAAAACAGGAAATAAATCCAAGAAAATTCGTAATAATAGATTGAATGAGAATTAACGTGATTATAATTCTTTAAATAAGAAACTAAACCCTAGATAGAACTTTTAAACTTCAACTCAAACTAAAACACCTAGAAAACGTGACTTACTATAAATAGTAAACTTATTATTTATAAAAGTCTCTCAATCCTACTAGAACTCATGGTTTTCTGCCAAAAATAGAAAGTTTTCGAACATGCCCAACCACATTGTTTTACTAATTATTCTAAGCCCTTTTCATGTTGGGCACGACTTCTAAAACCCTATGGATCGAAAGATATGATGGAAACAAAACTTATTATAAATAGTAAAATTGAAATAAAACTAGGTTAATTACCGTCCATCTAGTCGAATCTCTCAATTTTGGCATGGGCAACCCGACTAAGGCTAAAGTAGCTTGAGGTACCCCAAAATCTTATATCATATGCCCTGTAACTCATCCTGGATCGTGAGATATGACTATTCTTCGGTCCTAATAGCTCAGATGACTTCCAACTCCGACTGGTCTTCTTCTAGTCCATCTGGGCCATGAAATAGTCTATGACCCACTCTACATCAGCCCCCCTCAAAATTATTCCCCACCCGAGCAAGCGGTGACTCGACTCAGGATAAAATGGGTCAGTCCGAGTCAAAAGCCATGGCCACAACAGTATGTTGTTTGAAACATAAGCCATTAATATGGTTCATATGAAAAAAGAAGGAAAGGAAAAATACCGAGTCCGGAAAGTCACCCCAACGTAGGCGAGTGGCCACTTGACTCGGGACTCATTGAGTCAGTTAAAAGAAATGGTCATGACAGTATGGTATTTGAAACACAAGTCATCCATTAGATGGCCCACTTAACTTACGGTCCCTGTTGATTGATCAGTCAACCTGCCACATTCATCATGGAGCAATGCATGTTCTGCTTTTTTATTTTCATTTTTTTACCCCCACAAGGCTCCTCTCACACGGGCACTATGTTTTCTCGGTTGTAGGAGAAGGGCGAGAGAGAGAGAGAGAGAGAGAGAGAGAGAGAGAGAGAGATAGAATGGATTTAAAGCTGTACGAAGTAGCACTAATGGGGAACGTTCCTTCTCTGATTGAAATGCTTGAAGAAGATCCTCTCATTCTCGAGAGAGTTTGTGCCAAAGAGTCTCCTTTGCACACATCAGCTCTCCTCGGTCATGTCGAATTTACAAAAGAGATCCTCCATCGAAAGCCCCAACTCGCCCGCAAATCCTACTCCCAAGGATTCTCCCCTTTGCACCTGGCGTCGGCAAAAGGCCATCTTCACATAGTAAAAGAGCTTATGTTGTTAATATTCAGCCAACTTCATGTTATGAATACCACTCGCGTATTGTGATCTCAACCCAAAGGAAGGGATCATAATCATGCACTGGTTTTCACACTATGATTTGATGATTAGGACTGTCATCTTAAATACTCTAGTCGAATGCCCCGTTGATTAGATGAAGTTCAGTAAAATAAGTGTATTTTAATTTATGCTTAATGTTTAAATGGGTATTTACTTTAAGTTGTTACACATTTACGTTGCTAGTAACAGGCATTGTATCTATTCTCTCTCAAATTAAAGGACCTCTACCCTTAATGGTAGTAACTTCTCGAAATGGAAAGAAAGGTTAGAAATAATTCATAGATGTATGGAATTAAACTTAACCTTAAGTGAGGTTCAGTCTCCAAAGCCAACTGAATCCAGTCCCACCTATGATGTTGCCAAATATAAGAAGTGGTAGCGAGTGAATCAGCTAACCACAAAGATAATTTAGCATTCCATTCCTATGTCCTTTCTTGGGGTATACCTGAGGAAGAGAGACTTAAGGGAGAGTGACCAGAGATTGTTTATCTCATGTACTCCTCTCTTGGGGATAACCAAAAGAAATGGAAAAGGAAAAGAAGTTTTAAGTATTAGGGCAAAGGAAAACTGTCAGGCGATTGGACAGAGTCGAAGGACCACAATAAAGTGGTTGGACACTGCTATTTTTGAGATCAGGAGGGTCACTTAAAGAAACAATACCATGGGTATAAAGCTTGACTCAAAAAGAATAAAAACAAAAGTAAAGATAAAGATTCTTGTCTGACATTTTCTGAGGTTTTAATTGACACACATCTGTCATGATGTGGATCAATTCTGGGCCGTAACTCACTTTTAGTATCTTGTGAAGTTGTGGCTGAGTAGTTTGAAACCCATTGATGTGGAGTGCTAAGTATTCAGTGGGTGGTTTTTAATAGGAGAATCGAGACTTAAGTTTTCTTTTGTATTTCTTTAAATATAATAAATCAATTAACAATTGAATTTTTGAAACTTTTGCGTTTATTTTACACTGGTTTGAAATAAAATAATTCGTTTGGTTTTCTTTTAAATTCAAATGTTGGATTAAGACTTTGATACTCTAGTGGTGCATGAAATATGGATGTAAATAAAGGAGACCTTGTTTACAGACAAGAATAATGGTAATGGTCATAAATAAGTTCAATCCATAAAAGTGATGTGCACAAAGGTTTATAGTCCGGACAAGTAGTGATATGCACAAAGGTCTCGTCTGTTAGCCCGGCGGGAAGAAGCTTAAGTGTTTCAACAGTAGGTCTCAAGTTTAAGTGCTAATGAGACACACTAACCCCACAGTTGGGTGGGTGCATCGTGTGACTAACAAAGTGGGTGCATTACATAACTAACATGGTGGGTGCGTTGAATATAACTAACAAAAAAAATTAGTGATAACACTAATAGCTTAAGGCCCTACACTTAACCTTACAATCAACTTGGTTATCCTAATGGGAGAAATTGTGGATATATTAGGTCCATAAAGAAAGGTGATATAGACATTCAGCTCACGTACAGTGACACCAGTCTGGTGGAACTGATAAGATGAATAAAATTTGGTTTATACTAATTGCCTTATCAGTGAGAGGTCCAATTTCAGCTTTTGTTTCATGGCATGGGTGTAGTTGCTCAGTAAGGTCCGATTTGAGCACTTATGACAATGTATATTAGAACATAATTTTAACATCTATCACAAAGCCAGTTGTTGGACATTGGGTATTGCAATCCTTGAAATGAAGAAGATGTATAATCGTCAAGTGTTTGTTGGAATTGTAAATATCTAGTAAGTACTAGATAATACATTGCATACTGAGGAATGCCAAGAATGTCCCAAGTGGGAGAATGTTGGAATTGTGGGCCATACATGGCTTAATTTTACCTAGCAATGTAGTGAATGGATTGGATTAGTCGTATGACCATCAGGGTGGGACCCACTTTAGTGGGTGGACCAATTATTGCGCATGAATTATAGTATTGAGACATGACTCCTCTCATGAAGGAGATTGAAGAGACGTGGGAGTGGAAGAATCCTCTGATGGGTGGGATTCTTCTCACAACCCCTATCTATTTATTATGCAACTAATCCCCAATTCTACCACCATTATGTGTACGGTTCTTCCCATTGGAGCGTGCAAGAGGTCGTAGTTGTGGTAGAGGCAAAAGACCAGCGTGCAGCCATCGTCATTAGAATTTTTCACAACCAAGGTGATGACTGATTGAGGTAAGCATTCTATAACAATTTATGCCCTAGATTGATGCTAGTGTTGATCAGAGAAATCCGTTGTGTTTTATCTCAACAGCAACTTGCCTAAGGACTGAATAAGTCATTTAAAAAAAGGTCATGGCAGTATGCATGGTTCTGTTGATAAAAACTACTTGAGGAGCGGAGTAACGATCATGCAAAGTTGACCTAACATCATGACGCATTATTCACATTTACGTAGAGAAGCGAATAACTATCACCACGCATGGCAGTTCAAGAGAAGCTCTTGTTCACATAATGAGGGAATGATGTGCAGGCAACCAATGGACAACCCATGATAAATCAAAAGCTTAAGGGTATGTTTGGATGCACAATCAAATGCATGCAATATAAGGTAATTGCAACTTAGTTCACACAAATGTAGCCTAAAATATTTTCGATCTAAGAGCTTGTGGTATTAATTTGAAGCACTCACTTGATTGGGAACAAGAGGTATTAATTCAAAGCACTCAATCATGTTGCATTGATTGTTCAAGGAAACAGTCCTTATTTAAAAGGAGAAGGGTTAAATTATAAAAGTGTTTGGATCATTGAAATAAAACCCCATCCATAATAAGGTTGGTTATTGTTTGTATAAATGGTTCTCATTGAAACATGAGCTTTGCTAAGCTGACACACAAGTCAACCAATCATCACGCTACCACATGCCATTGTGGCGGACAGGTGAAATATCCTGCACTTTGATCTACAATTTTGGGTGACAAGGATCTAAAGAATCCGTTGGAAGACAATGATCTGCAAGCAAGTTTAAGATAAAATTTTATAAACATAGTGAATGTAAAATCATGGATTATTATACATATCTAGATAAAAGAGTGTGCCATACAAAAACTTACAATCTAATGACCTGGAACTTCTAATCACATTTAATAGAGACCCAAGTGCATAGATGAGCTTGATTTTGATACCAATCTGAGAGTGAATTATTAGAGGCATTTAATGAAATATGCAATGCTTTCAGTGCCCCTTGAAAACATTCAAAATAATAACAAGAATTGCGAATTACACAAGAATAATGTCTCTTAACTTATCAAAATTCCATACATTCCCTATTTAGCGAACTTCTACAAAAAAAAAAAAAAAACAATTATTCCCCAATATTGGAGATCTTAGAAAACTTGTTTGGTCTTGCATAGAGAACAAAGAGTTGGTATTGCATGACTCAGTCCTACGAGAATATATAGTCCCATTGAAGATCACCGACCGATGCATATCCTTAAAGCATGTGTTCGTCTACCGCAAGTGCAAGGTTGCGATGTAGTAATAATTCGAAAAGACCAAAATTGTCTAGCAGGGATTTGTATGCAAGTATTCTAAAAAAAATTTCTAAAAACAACTTAAAATTAAGATTATATTAAGAAGATAAATCTAAAAACTAGAATTGGATGATTGTGAATTAAAACAGTAAGTGAAAAGGAGAAAAATAATAATCTAAAAGCACTAGAGCGCTAAGGATCCACTTTTGGTTATTTTCAATGCATCAACTCAACTAGGTCTCTCAACTACACAACTAGAATCGAAGTCCTATTTCTATCCAGCTAGAATATGGAGCGATTAAATCACATAATTAAACATCTAAAACAAATGTTGTTCATTAATTTAGTTCTCTCGATAAAGCTTAGGCATTGGGCACACTCAATTGTATATGCCAATCCTTTATCCAATCAAGTTGAGATCATAATCATAGTTTTCCTCAAATTCTATCACTAGACTTAATTTAGAACCGTGATTTGAACTCAAATTAAATCAAAATCAACAACCAAAACATTTGTCTCAAATTCACGCAAAAGATTAGAACTTTGGTTTGAAATAGTTCCACATTAAGAACAATCATCTAGGTTACAGCGAATTCAAAGTGTCTACCATGCTTTTAGTCTATGGTAGATCAAGGAACTTCATAGATCTAAAAAATTCAAAACAGACAAGTAATTGGAATTAAAACCTCTAAGCGTCGCATGAGCCCGAAGTCATCAATAGATCAAAGAAAAACTAAAACTAAGCTTCATTCAAACTTAAACCAAACCATTGTTCAACATTAAACCATCAAAATGAAACCTTGGTTGAATCAATCCATAAAAAAAATAAACCAAAAGCTTCACCTCTTAGCTCTAGCTAAGAGGTTATAGTTCATCTCTAACATCCTTAAACTAATAGCCTCAGAAAACATGAAAAACTACTTAAAAACTAGAAGAAAATAAGAAAACTCGAAGTAGAATCCTTCTCCTAAGCCTCCTTGATGTTCCTCATGTCCTAGCGTGCTTTAGAAAGGAAAGGAAGTCCTCTTTTATAGCTAAAATCGAGAACCACCTCAAACCGCGTAAGAATTTACGCACCAAAGTTGATTGCCGACTGGTCGGTCGTGGGCGTCGACCGGTCGAAACTCAAAACACCAACAGTAAAAACAGATTTTTGAAGTTCTTAAGTACTACCGACCGGTTGGAAACAGTAAAAAGTAGTCCAATGAGCTTTTGTCCAATTCCCTGAATTTCTGACCGGTCATACAACTAATTAGTCAAGCTGGCAACCGATCAACAATGCTGTCTTTCCTCGATTTTCATTCTATCTTCTTCCATCTCTTGTGACTTCTTTCCTTCTTTGCTATGCATGATTCCACTTGATCCTCCAAGTATTCTAAGTCCTTCAAATTAGCATGAAATCAATGATATCTCTCTTTTTTACCCGCAAACACAAAAATAAGCGTAAGTCCTTGACTTTAATAACTTAAACAATGCAACTGTGCTATGAATTGGGGTTCAAATATGCACAATTCAGACTTCAACACACCCCCAACCAGCTTTTTGCTAGTCCCTAGCAAAACATGCGAAAAATAGTTCGATCTTCCCAATCTCAACCCTCTCTTAGAAAACCTACTTTTATGAAATCCAAATTATGCAAATAGTGAAATTTAGAGATACTTAGTAGCATGAAAATGAAAGTCCTATCTTTTAATGACTTAGTGAGTGTTCAAACTAAATTCTAACTAATTAATTGATAAATAGAGCAATTCATCTTCTTGCTCCCTAAGAACTTTGATATGAACAACGTGCACAGTTAAGAGAAGGAACTAATCGATTGTTGCTTGACATTCTTGAACCACGTCCGGGCTGCGTCCTTAAGGGTGAGAGAGAATATCCGGCACATGATCTCAGTGCTGACACCCTTAAGCTCCATAAGAGACCTGACTATCTCGATGTGTTCCATAAGGTCTCCCAACCTGGTATAATGGGTGATGTTGGGCATCCGAAACTTTTTTGGTCGCGGTGCCTCCATGATCTCTTCGGTGAACGGTTGCTCTACTTGGTTGACCATCGCCTGTATTGTCGTAAGAAGGTTGGATCATTACCGCCGTTTCATATTTATGAACTTATCTTCAAGCTCTTTGAGGCCTTTTTTCCACGCTAGTGTGAGATTAACGCTAGAAACTTCGACGGCCTCATCCTAACATTAACGTCTAGCATCAAGCGTGTGGCATAAATCTTCCGTGGGAAGATGAGTAGGGGCTTGGATGTGTGGTCTAGCCCGACTTGCAGCCAATTGGTTTACCGCCAGATTATTTTATCCCTGGTGCTCTCAAGGTCGAAGGGAGTGAGTGGAAAGCGTTGGCACATTAGGTAGCGGAGGAGCTGTAAGGGAAAATAGTTGTTCCAGTCGTCTCACCACGTGGGTGAATTGAGTGATCTCCGCCCGCATTGCTAACATACTATCTTCAAGGATGCCGATTTTGGCAGTATTGTTGGCCAATACTGGCGATTGTGGCACAGGTCGTGGAGGAGCTTGTTCCCCCTGCATGGGAGAGATATCCACAAGAGGTGGTTATGACCCTACGAGAGCTGAAGTCGATGCAGAAATGGATGCCCCAGTCAGTCACTTGTTCTTAGGAGGCATCGTGAAGTTGGGGAAGATGGAGAAGAGATCTGAACAACAAAGAAAGAGTGAAGCGAGAACAATCTAGTCATTCCCATTGACGGTGCCAATTTGTTCACGCCCAAAACTGGATAACAGATGTTGATCAAGGATCAATGGTAGATCTTTGTCGCTTTGATGTAGACATGGAGGAATGGTGGAGATTGTAGGACCTGAGATCACAAAGAGAAGATCATGAGGGGGTGTCGATTATGCCGATGAAGGACCCTCCGATGCTTAAATCAATAATGGAGAATTGAAGATGATTGAGTATAAGAGCTTTAGGGTGTATTGTGTATGAATGCATAATGTGTGCCTGGAGATTATGTAGAGGTGTCCTTTCATATGTGTTGATCTACAGCCGATGGTAGTGGATCTCCTAGATCTCATCTAGGATACAGTTCTGTATTAGGTTCTGTCTAGGATATGTTTCTAGATCACGAGAGATTATCCCTATCATTTTTAGATCCCACACATCCCGGCGTTGTCCGTTATCTCCGTATGGCGGTGTGTAACATGCTTAGATCTAAGGATGTTTAGTCCAGTCAGCAGTCAGCATCCTTGGTTAAATTGTCAGCAGTATAGCAAGTGTCAATGCCTGAGGCTGAGGCCTCAATTCTATGTCTGTCACCTGAGGCCAAGCCTAAGGCCTCAGGTCCAATTCCGCTATTTAAGATTGAAGCCGAGTACTCAGGCCTTTATCCGATATCTAAGGCTAAGCCCGAGGCCTTATAACTATATTTTTTGCTGCAATTGAATATGAAGACTCTCTGCCTTGATAAGCTTGGATCCTTCTTTGATACGTATGATGAGCTGACATTAGTGGGCCACATATTGACGGTTGTGCACCTTCCACGTCATAATCAGGGACATGCTTAGAATTAACCATAACATTTAGTTTTACTGAATTGATCGTAAAGTGTTTTGTTTTGTGGATTAAGCAGATTTTGATCTATTTTCTTGAAATTGGTTGTAAATTATTTTAAGGGAAGAGCTAGTAGTAAACTATGAAGATGGAGATCACGAATGTTATGGAGTACTAGGCCATTGCCAAGGAAGAGCTGTTGAAGATGGTCTATGACTACTGTGCATCTGGGTAGAAGATTAGTGGACTCTCCATGAGTACTATCAAGCATTTTCAAGGATTTTGTAAGCTTTCTTTCTTTATATTCCGATGTTGATATATTCTCTATCTATCTACAAATGTCTACCAATGTCTCTTACTTCCAGCAGTGAGGAATGGTTATAAACCATTCCTAGTACTGTTAATACCATTTTTTTTTAATTTACACAAGTGATTGGCTTTCTTTTGGTGTTTCTCGTTAATTGGTCTAATCCCCAAATTATTAGAAAATATAAGTTTGTCACATTTATTTAATTATTTTGGTGGGTAACAAACTTCTATCAATTAATTAGGCAGAAATTTCAGATTTTCAAACTTCCAGACTCCTAAAGCTATAACTTCTAAGTGTTGTTCTCCACAGTGAAATTAACCCACTCTGATAAGTGTTTGTACTCATGGGTTGTGGAGGATTGTGTTTGTATTGTGGAGGATTTTGTTTGTATTGTGAATTATTTTTGTATTGTATTGATACAGGTTTATTAAAGGATGTATCACGAAATACAAATTATTTTTCTGTAAAAACAAAAAGTTGACGGATCAAGATCGTCTTTAAAAGTAATCAAGAGCTTCAAGACAATCGAAAATTCCACCCAAAGCGACGGTTTACAACCATCAAAATATTTTTTGACTACCTATGACAGTTGAAAATTCCTATAAATTTTACCCAGAATGACGATTTAAGATCGTTGAAATACTTTTCAACTTCCCAGGAGAGACGAAAAATTGTATAATTTTTACCCAAAACATCAGTTGACGGCCGTCGAAATATTTTTCGACTACCCAAGAGAGTCAAAAAATCCTATAATTTTTACCCAGAACGACGATTTACGACCATCAAATTATTGATTCAACTACTGAAATTGGTTGACTGTCGGGGACAATTGAATATTTCCTGACCATTATGGACAGTCGAATTTGGTTTTCAACCATCAAGTTTATAGTTTTTTCGATTGAATGGACAATCGAATGTTGAGATTATTGATTGTTCTAGAGAGTCGAATTGTGCCCACTTTCACGTAGTGTGACCTTGGTTTCTTTTGGTTTAAATCTCTCGTTAAGATTGGATGGTGGTGAAATGCGGGGCCCATCAGAGATGTGTGTGTGGGATTGTTTACAACCGATCTGACCGCATCAGATCTGACAACTCAGATGATGTCATGTGGTAGCAATATCTTAACAAGAGACAAGGAATATTTCTTTGGCTACTCTGATGGTCGCATGCGAGGAACTGTAAGTCATGAATAACCCAGAAAGGGGTAAGCCTAGCTCGCTACAGCAAGGACACACATGTCGCATATCCCACGCACGTGGCAGAGCTAGCTAATCACACAATGGCCTCATGATTATAGTTGGGTATTGACCAAATATGATTGCATTGAGCAATAGGTTCAGCTGATACACCATAAAACTCATATGGTCTTGATGATAAAAAATACATTAGGAGCATTGTAATGGTTATGCTAAGTCAGCCTACCATCATAGCGCATTATTCATGTTCATGTAGAGAAGCAAATAGCTATCACCACAAGTTACAGCTCAAGAGAAACTCATATTCACGTAGCGAGGGAAGGGTGTGTATGCAACCAATGGCCACAAATGACTAGCATACATGGCATCATTTGATAGGCCATTACCATCATTAGTTTCAGGATGGTTATCTCCACATTAGTAGATAAGAGAAGTGGCTATGAAGATCTCTTCACGTAACCACCTCAAAGGCTTTATAAATAGAAAAAATATTAAAAAGCTCTGGGCCCTCGTGAGCCAAACACATATCAAATCAATTCTACAACGCAACATTGTCTATCATTTGTCTTTATCTTATCTTAGTATAGGTCAACTTGTTTACACTAGACCAACTATATCTTAGGAGTAGTCTAATTTTGTCTGTTTGCATTGTTATGCTGGACCAACCTAGATTAGGAGTATTATAATTCCTTTCTATCTATGTCGAGTGGATCGGAAGGAAAACTTTTCTTTTCTTTTTGTTAATGTAATTCCCTTCATCTACAATCGAGTCATTGGACCAAAGAAGATTTAGATATAGGGTCTCACCATCTAGGCTATGGACATTGAATCGTTTAGGAATATTTTTATAAGTTTTTATATATTTTTATTTAAATTATTGTAATTAAATTCCTTTTACTCATAAATTGTGCGAATTAAATCATCTCTGCTATTACTGTAGGAAAGAGTCATTTTAGCTAATTGGCAAAAGGAACTGATTTGAAAGATAAACCTTTGATCTCCTTTGTGAATCGCTTAATTAGGCATACAGGTGATTAAATAGACAGCTAAACTGCTTCAATTTCATATGTGACTGTTATCAGTCTCATTATCTATCTCAGAGTCAAAGGCGTTCAGATCAAGTTATAAAAGGCTCTAACATGCTCAACACTATACACACATGTGTGTGACCGAATTTCAAGCCAAACAAAGATTTACACCAATCACTGGGTGGGGCTAACCATGAACATGACTTAATGTACAAATAAACTAATCAAGTTGAAGGACATAATGTCCTAGTGGGCCCCACCCCATATTTAACACATGGTTAACATTTGACATGTGATTGTAAAGGTGGGGTTTAATGGAAGGTAACAACCAGCCCAGTTAATGGAGTTATAACAACTGCCATTACTCATCTATATAAAATGAGATGGCTGAGAGAGTTTTGGACACAGAACAAAAGTCATCCACACAATTTACAGTGTGGATTCCAATAGAAAGGAATGGTTTCTAATAAATCTATCCTTTCATCGGTGAAGAGAGTAAACCCATTTTTCAGCGATGTGAGACGCATCCAATAAGATCCAACAGATCATCACCACCTTCCGCTGCGGGTGGATCGACAGTTTATCATCCGTCAAATCTAACATTGGTATCAGAGAAAGAGAGGTGCGCCTTCGTCACTTTTATCCAGTATTTTTTTAATACTAGTTGACAAAACATAGACTTGATCAAATGATCACTTCCACCAGATGATTAATCTGATCAATATTCTATGTTCAAACATATACCTTTCATCTACCGTACACATAGCACAGTTTTTATGTCAATCTTGGACTTGCCAAAGTCGTGTGTGAGTGTGCCCCATTGCAGATAAGTATAAGCTACTAATGAGATGTTCCTAGACGTCCAATTAGTAGACATCAAACGGACAGTTGAAAATAAAATGTACGGTGATCAAATATTCAAAAAATAAGATGAGATAGTTAGACTTAAAACCATCTCTTTAATTAAATGGTTTACTGTCTTGCACAAGTGTCAGCTAGACTTGAAACCATCTTTTTAATTAAATGGTTTATTGTCTTGCACAAGTGTCAGCTAGACTTGAAACCATCTCTTTAATTAAATGCTTGATTGTCTTGCACAAGTATCAGCCAGTTAGACTTGAAAACGTCTACAATGCTTGACGACATGTTAAACACGTGCAAGTGAGATGAGTTCAATCGTACACTATGGTGCCACATGATGTAGGGCTGGAACGTCTAAAGCCACCATGCAAATGGGGAACCTACTTGATGGGCAATCATGAGTACTTATATGACATGCGTGTAGTTTCTACATGCTTACCTATCATCCATCACTACATGCTTGGACGGTTGTGCTCATATTTTGAAGGAGTGGGGCCCATGTGAGATTTGAATATGCCTCATTTATTGAGGTATGTCACATCTAGGCCTAATTGATGTTGTCACCAGTTTAGATGAAAAATAAACATTATGGTGGGCTCCACAATATGTTTTCAACGATCTACCCTCTCTAGATTAATGGAAAAGAATCCATAGACAGGCCCTTCCTTACCACCATTTCTTAAATGGTGGTGACTCACCCACCACGAGAAAGTGTTGTGCATTAAGTGATACTTGGGTATGGCCATGGACCGATCTGTAGAATGGCATTTGGTGTACAGTATATAATGCCGATCAACACCTCCAATATATAAACTTAACCAGTGGGTGATGAGTGGACGCTTTTAGGCTCCTCATCAAGGGCACGCAAGTCAAGGATGTAAGACTTTTATCTAGCGAGTATTTGAAGAGATGATTATACGCAATTTTCCTATCTTTCGATCTAATAATGCACAACGGATTAAAGTTACCACATTCAACGATATTGCGAGCCATGAATATGTGGTGTTTTTGGTCTAGACTATAATACTATAAATTATATCTCTGTATGTAGTGATAATGGCATCCAAAAATGTTGTCGCTGACCTCAACAAGGTTGAGAAACTTGACGGCAACAACTATGATATCTGGTATCATAAAATTCAGTATCTATTGGATGAACAAGGTGTTTTGGAAACACTTACTGCATGTATGGACCCGCCTGAAGAAGGCAATATCGCTCATCATCGGCGCCACCAAGAAGAGTACCAAAACTGGCTGAAGAGGGATCGATGCACGCGCTTTATGTTGAGCAGCATGCACAATGACCTCATTGGTGAGTTTGAGGGGTACTCCACCACCTAGGAAAATGTGGAACGCCTTGACACTTGCTTACGACGGCACCACTGCTACTTGATTGAGAGCCTTAACTCTCAAATTTGATACCTATAAGATGGCTCCCAATGTCACAATGGAAGAGCATCTTAGGAAAATGTCAGCAATGATCCACGACCTTAAGGCGGCAGGAAATATGCTTATAGATGAGCAACAGATCCTCGATGTCCTGCTCTCCCTTTCGAATTCCTGGTAGCAAATGAAGCTCACGATGACGCACAATGAGTGCATCAAAACCTTCACTCAATTGTTGCCTCATCTACAATTAGAAGCTGAACGTCAATCTATGCGTAAAAATGATGTCGCATTCTTGGCAGAGCCCAGCAAGAACGAGGGTAAGAGACCACAGCGTAAACGCAAGGGCAAAGCCTCACAAGGAAACAATCAGGAAGGAGAACCACATAACCCAAAGGGGCATGGTGACAAGCGTAAGCGAGGAGAAAGAGGCGGTCAGAAAGACAAGTTAAAGGCAAAGTGCTACAACTGCGAAAATCTTAGTCACTTCGCTCGAGAATGCTCTGAGCCGAAGAAGGTACGAAGTCTCACTGATCAATATACTCGTGCTTTTGTCTGCACTGAGGTTTTGATTGCGCATACAACTGACCATAACTAGGTTATGGATTCAGGAGCAACCCAGCACATAGCTCGGGATTGGATGAAGTTCAGTGGAGTACTGAAAGCACTGAGCTAGAAGCCGGAGAATTTTCATGAGAAATGGTTTCTCAGAGGATGTATTGGGAGTTGGATCATTCCAACTCCACTTGAGGAAATGTCGCACATTATTCCTCCATGACGTACTGCTTGCGCTCAGTGTTAGGCGCCATTTGCTTTTTGTGCCTTCATTAGCTAGACTTCGTTTTTCTTTTACTTTTCGTTTTGATACGGTGGACATCTTTTTAGATTCTTCTTATTTTGGACGTGGTTATATTAATGATGGTTTATTTGTGCTTGATTCTGATTATTCATATGATTATGATACACATACCTTTTTTACCTAAGTGGACACTGACTCGTGTATTTGGCATGCTAGACTGGGTCACATAGGTCAGGATAGAATGCACAGACTCGATAGAGAAGGCCTCTTAGGCCCACTCGCAAATGTAGTTCTTCCTACTTGTGAACATTGTCTGACTGGGAAGTCAACAAGAAAACCATTTAGAAAGGTGGTACGCACATTAGCTTCCTTAAAGCTAATTCACTCTGACATCTAGTGGACCCTTAAATATTAAGACCCGCCACTGGACAGTCCTATTTCATCACATTTATAGATAATTACACACGGTACGGTCATGTCTACTTGTTATCGTATAGGTCTGAGGCATTGAAGTGCTTTAGGAAATATATGCTTGAAGTTGAGAACCGACTGAGAGAAGAATTAAAACCCTAAGGACAGACCACAGGGTGTGAGTATTTGTCTAAGCAATTTTCTAGGCTCTGTGATGAAAATTTGTAGGCAACTGACTACTCCATACACCCCGCAACAAAATGGTGTTGCGGAGAGGAGGAACAGAACTTTACTTGACATGGTGCGATCGATGATGGTGCAAAAAAGACTTCCTCTCAAATTCTTAGGGGATGCACTATTGACTGCAGCTTACATCCTTAATCGAGTACCTTCTAAGTTTGTACCAACAACCCCCTATGAATTGCGGTGCGATAGAAAGCCCAACTTGCCCTTGGGAATTAGCCAGTTTCGTTCACATTCCATCTTAAAAGTCTAGAAAATTAGATAAGAGATCCTTAAAGTGCATTCTTATACGAAATCCTGAGTACTCCAAGGGTTACGTTCTGATCCATGAACAAGAAAACGGCAGAATGATTGAAATGGAGTCGTGAGATGTATATTTCGTCAAGGACGGTTTTTTGAGTTGGAAGAAGTCTTAGGATATTCATGAATTCTTTGATATGGTAGACTCAGATCCCAACCTAGTCCCGGCCACCCAACCGTCACTTGGCAAGGGCCGGGATATTAATCACCCAATCTATCGGTGCAGTTGATCCAGCGATCACCGAGGATAGTAGGAGGGATTTTTTTTCCTAGTGGGAGTGTACCACATGAGGCCGATACCGACTCAGACCATGAGCTTGAACTAAGGAGGAGCACTCGTGGACCGAAACCTCGTCATTGTTTTGAGATTAAAAGGGAATTGTTTATGGTTGCTTCCTTAGATGACGATGAGCCTGACTTATACCAGGAGGCGTTGTCATCTCCTGCTGCGAAAGAGTGGATAACAGCTATGGAGGATGAGATCCATTTTATGGAGAAGAACTAAGTCTGGGAACTCGTAGATCTTTCACATGGACGCAAGACTGTCGGGGCTAAATGGGTCTTGAAAGTCAAGAAAAAGGCAGATGGAGCGATAAATAAGTTTAAGGTTCGACTCCTAGCCAAGGGCTACACTCAAATTGAGGGCATAGATTACGAGGAGACGTTTTCCCCAGTGGTGAGACCCTCCTCGATCCGCCTCATTTTGGCTATTGTCGCACATTTGGATTTGGAACTCTATCAAATAAACATCAAGACGGCATTTCTAAATGGAGACTTAGATTAGGAGATCTACATGGATCAGCCTACAGGCTTCAAGGTTAAAGGACAAGAGCGCAAAGTTTTCCGCCTTAAAAAGTCTATCTATGGCTTGAAGCAGTCATCTAGGCAGTGGTATTTAAGATTCCATCGAGCCATCGCCTCGTATGAGTTTACAATGATCGAGGAAGACCACTTTGTGTACGTCAAACGGTCCTGGCAAAGTTTTCTAATCATGTCTTTGTATGTTGATGATATTCTATTAGCTGGAAATGACAAAGAGATGATAGTCGCCACCAAGAAGTGGTTGTCCTCTAACTTTGAAATGAAGGATATGGACGAAGCATCCTTTGTGCTCGGGATCAAAATTCATAGACATCGCTCTAAAAGACTTCTTGGTCTTTCTCAAGAGACTTATATCAAGAAGGTACTTGAGCGCTTCCGGATGCATGGTTGCAAACCCATAGGCACTTCTTTCGAGAAGAGTCATGGACTTATCTTAATCTCTACCTTAAGACAGATGCAGAAAGAGCTTATATGGCATGCATTCCATACGCAAGTGCAGTTGGTAGTCTAATGTACGCTATGATGTGTACTCAATCGGACATCTGTTTTACGGTAGGGTTGGTGAGTCGTTATCAAAGTAACCCAAGAATGGCCCATTGGAGGGCTATTAAAAGAATACTCCGATACTTGCGCGAGACTGCAGATTACATGCTATGCTCCCTTTAAACAGATCTTTGTCTACGAGGATACTGTGATGCAGACTGGGGTAGCGATTTGGATGAGCGTAACTCTACTTCTGAATATATGTTCTTACTCGGTGGCGGGGTCATCTCTTGGAATAGTAAAAAGCAGTCGTGTGTCTCGCTTTTTACCATGTAGTCAGAATATATTGCGGGTTGCTCTGCCATTCAGGAAGCTATATAGTTAAGGAGGTTCCTTTAGCATTTGAAATGTGTATCAAATGCGATGACCCCGTCAGATTGCATTGTGATAGCATGGCAGCCATTAATTATGCAAAGGACCCCAAATATCATGGAAAATCGAAGCATATCCAAATTCGCTAACACTATGCTCGAGATATGGTGCGAAGAAGAAAGTGTTCCTGGCACATGTACCAACTGGTGAGATGGTCGTTGATCCGCTTACTAAGTCGATCGCTCGTGACGCTTTTCAGACTCACATCAGGAGTTTGGGTTTCCGTAGGATATGATTTTGTGACATGAACACTTTGATTCATGTTTCTTTGTCAGATTATTTATATTCAAACCTATATGTATTCTTTTATTTATGTTTGTGGGTGAACACATTTATAGCACACACATTCGCCGCGTTCTTCTATGTAAGATGTAGATTGACATACATCATTAGGCAAAGGTTGTGTATCTCACACGACAACCACCCCGGCGCATTCTTTGCGAGCAGGATGAGATGTGATAAGTATAATCGATTACAAGCACACCGCCTCGAACTGTGTTGGAGATGAGGTCCTCTTAAGACCGAATATGACCATTCTCACTAAGGTCATGTAGATTGAATAAGCCGGATGTGAGACTTCATCTAGGCACTCGTGAGAGCGACTAAGTTGAGTAGCTCATACTAAGCGCCCGGATGGCAATTTGGTCAAGATTCGTACGGTGTAGAGGCTGACGTATTCCTTTCAGGAACTCCACCGTCACATGCTTTCATATGGTATGTGCTAGAGATGACCGTAAACACCCACAAAGGATGAAGAAAGGATAAGAGTTTCTCCTCAGTGTGAGAAAATCGATGCGTAGGTGACTCTCGTGCCCTTATGACTGTGGGCTATGCCTTGAAGTTAAAGCCTAATGCTGCTACTCTAGCCCGTTTTCAAGGACCATATAGAAAATGGTATAATGGAGTGAGTCTGGGAAAGTGATTAGGCCAAGATGGATAGGTATGAGTGCTTCAGGAAGATTGCCTATTTTTGTACCTTACAAGTTCATGTGCGCGAGCAAGATAAGTTCATGGCCGGCTAACGTGTTCCTCAGCACGTTCGAACTCATAACTGCGAACAAGTACTGAAAATTCACTCGAGTTGAGAGAATCCTCGAGAGGTTGGTGTATATCCAATTTGGTGTAACGAAGAGAAGTGTGGGGTAAGTTAGTGTTGCGGAAAATGAGATGTATTATGCCAGTTAATGGAAACTCTGTATAATTACTCTCTCTGAGGTTATGCACTTCACTGGTCGCACACTATATTTCGTGGCATGAAAACTTCTTTCGCCATTTGTAATGAAATCAACAATTGGGTTGGTGCCCGACTTGTCCGAGTGAAAGATAAAAGACGTAACATCCTAGTGGGCCCCACCCCATTTTTGACACGTGGTTAACATTTGACATGTGATTGTAAAGGTGGGGTTTAATGGTTGGTAACAACCAGCCCATTTAATGGAGTTATAACAATTGTCATTACTCATCTTTATAAAATGAGACCACTAAGAGAGTTTTGGACACAGAACAAAAGTCGTCCACATGATTTACAGTGTGGATTCCAAGAGGGAGGAAATGTTTCTAGTAAATCTATACTTTCATCAGTGAGGAGAGGAAACCCATTTTCCAGCGACGTGAGATGTATTCGGTGAGATTAGACAGATTATCCACCACCTTCCACTGCGGGTGGATCGACGGTTCGTCATGCATCAAATCTAACACAAATGATCAACGTGGGCCAAACTCTGGGAGAGAAGGATGAAAGAAAATTGCCAACTACCCATGTTCAACATTTACATGTGAGCCACCTCTTGAGTTGAGCAACCTAGCCTATGGGAGAGGGCATGTTTACATCGATCCCACCTGGCACATGGCCCAGATCTCTCAATATGCACCACATTGGCAGGTGGGCCGTGATTAACCTCTTCAAGAAAGATCAATTTTACAGTTAGATCTACACCTTTCTTTCATTGGGAACTACCCTATTTGGGGCAAATACCAAGTCACAACCATCAAGTGATCCTAACCACTGATTAAGATTAAGGGTCCGTTTGGCTACCACCAAATAAGTTACTTTTCTTGCTGATGGCAGCAGTTAAGTAACTTATTTGAGATAAGTTAGTTTGGTTAATAAATAATGATCATTACTTATTTGCTAAAAATCAGTTAAGCATTTAGCATTTTTTATTTTGCTTTTCTATTTTTTCACCACCGACTAAAACAAGAGGTGCTTGTCCATAGACGTAGAAGTGCTGATTTTCCTAGCTACCGCCTAGCCTACGTTGACCATCCAGCTTGCTGGGCCCATTGCGATATATTTGATCCGCGCCGTCCATCTAATTTGGATGTGAGTGGGCCTAGCATATGAGGTAGATCTAAACCTCAGGTGGACCCCACATCAGGGAGCAACAGTGATAATGATGACACCGTTGAAACCTCCCTGGGCCTAGCTAGCGTGATGTGTTTTACTCATGCCATTCATCTGCTTTTCTAACTAGTTTTGAGTGGCCCACTGGGTAGTGGGGCCACATGCTGTGCACATGAAATCAACACCGTTCACTCTTGTTTGTCCATCCAAAAAATGAGACAGAATTCAATCCCAAATAGACCGCACCTCAGGAAACAGTGGTCACTGACGCCCACCATTGGTCGGCCCTAATGATAAGTGGCCCATATCCAAGGCAGGCCCTTCATGATGGACGGCTCACATTAGAGGTGGGCCCCACATTTGGGATGATCCACATTAAAGGTGGCTCCACATGATGGGCAGTGGATTTGATGGTGGGCCCACTTGATGATGACCAACATCAAAGGTGGGCCCTACATAAAGAACGGTGCAAATTGCTCACATCCAAGGTGGGCCCCTCATGATGTACTGCCCACACCAAAGGCGGGGCCCACACAATGAACAATCCACACCAAAGGTTGGCCCCAAAGGATGGATGGTGGATGTGCAGGGACCAAACAGACTTGAGGAATGATGTTGGAAACAAACATGTGTTTTTCTACTTTTTGGTTGATAAGCATGTTGTTAACCAAACATACTTATTTACTAAGTAGAAACCAGATAAGTAACTTATCTTAAGTAACTTACAATCCAAACGGGCCTAAATGATTCTTTGACGATTACCGATGGACAGTTAGACAAAACTACATCTGGCTGTCAAAATTCAATGAGCAAAATCCTCAGACAGAAGGCTAGGACCATCTGATTGGTGTGATTTTCATTGCATCGCTCATCCATGGTAGTGTACTATAGATGAATTGTTCAGATCCTGAACACGTATGCAAGTTGCACGTACACATTGAGTTTCTGATTATAAAGAAATTAGCCACCGTGTTTGCAGCAAGTGGGCCATTGCACTGAGCTGAAAATGAGATGGCTAATCCTATTTCATGTACACGTGTGCAAGAGTGGAACACGTGTCAAAGACAGGAGTCGTACATTGAGATTGTCACCTTTGATGCACCCTAACCAGAAAATTAGGCCAAGGGATCCAATATTTGTGTTGAAAACTGTTGGGTGGGATCACATGCAAATTGGATTTTATTTTCAAAGCAAGGGGCATATGCTAGAAGGGCCCATTAGATGGATGGATGGGATCCATATCCACGATACCACATGTAGGGTATTAGGCAATGAACAACACCTTATCTCGATCAAGGCCAATCTTCCACACTAGATTACTCCTCTTTCATGGAACAGTGGGACGTGCGTATGTCTAAATCTCTGATGCATGTGCAGTGATTCAGCTGTGGTGGGCCCTGCTATATTCATTAGGTGAGCCGCACTTGATGGACGGTCACATCTAATATTCGGCGGCCCATATCTAATGTTGGCCCTGCATGATGGATAGTCCACATTAAAGGTAAGCCTTGCAAGGTGGATAGTCCACATTGAAGGTAGGCTCCTCACGATGGACACTTAACATTAAAAATAGAGGGAAAGTGGGTGATAAGCCACTTGAGGCATGTAAATGAAATGTTACGGCAGTAAATGTGCATGTAAATGAGATGAGAGAGGCTTTGAAAGTAAATGGGGGTGAAATGCTCGCCTTTTTTAGCTCCCTTGGAGAGTTGCAAGTATAAACAAAGGTGCCCCTACACACATTTTGGCCATACATGAGTCATACTAATGATACTCCCTAACAATCCAAATATTGGCTACATCACTAAAATCATACTAAAAGAATGATCCAAACCATCCAAAAGATGGCCATCTAAATGGATGGTTAAAAAACGTTGGCAAGTTGCTTGTGTGTGATTTTACGTTTGTTGCCTGCTCAAGACTTGAAATTTCATCAATTTTTTTGCTAAAGTGTATATTTCAATAGGCTTATTACAATTATCTTATTAAATATTACATATATACACTAATTTGAGATATTAAAGATGATTTAGAATAACACATATATTCTTATGAATATATTGAAAAATTCAAATGGATTCCAAATCCTCTCATTTACTCCCGTCCAAACATAATATTTTGATTTCAAATACATTTCATTTACTTCCATCCAAACACAACTTTGTAAAGTCATTTACTCTTCCATTCATTTACCTCCAAATCCATTTCCCATTTTACTTCCATTTACAAGCTTCCAAAGTGCCTGTTTGGTAGATGTCCGAAAAGAAGTACTATAAAAAATTGTTGCTCTGGTTGATAAATTATTCGGATAGGCAAATGTAAGGACCACATGATGGATGGACAACATCAAGGTGCATGCCCATGGACTGTGGACAACAAAGGTGGCCCCTGTATGATGGACAACTCACATTACCACATTATAGGTGGAAGCCACGTGATGGACAATCAACCTCAAGGTGCACCACGTGGGACCAATATGATGGACGATCCACATACAAGGAAGCCCTAGATGATGAACATGCCACATCCAAGGTGGGACCGCATACGGTAGATGATACGCATTGAAGGTGGTCCCAAAATGGTGGCCGACCGACATCAATGGTGGCAGGATGGACAGCCTACATCAGAGGTTGGCTCCACATTATGGACAGTGGACATCTCGGGTGAGCCCCAAATAATGGACGGACCACATTGAAAGAGGTCCCATGTGACAGACGCCCAAATTCGGGGTGGGCCCCTCATGATGGACGGTAACTATCAAAGTGGACCCCGCATAATGGATGCCTAAATTGAAGGTGGGCCGTACAATATGATAGATGACAGCATGGATGGTGAAATGTGGGGACTGCATGGTGAACAGTCCTCATCAGTGGTGGGCTCCGTATGGTGGACAATCAACATCAAGGTGGACTCCACATGATGGATGGTGGACATCATAGGTGGGCCCACATGATGGATCACCCACATCAAAATTGGGACTTGCAAGATGGACGACCCACATCAGTGTCGACCCCATGGGGGCCCTTTACGATTAACCATCCACATTGAAGATGGCCCCTACATGATGGATGGTCCACATCGAAGGTGGCACCCATATGGCGGACAATACACACATCATAATTGAGCCACACATGATGGCCAGTCCGGGCACGGATTAGGTGTTACCCGGGTAACAGCTTAATGGGTGTTACCCTTACCGTAGGGCCCACCTTGATGATATGTTGTTTATCCACTCGGTCAATTCAATTTTTCAGTACATTTTAGGACGCGGTCCTAAACATTAAGCACATCAAAATCCCAGGTGATGATTGGACATTTACCAATAAAAACTTCCCAAAGGTTCACTGTAAGCAGATCCGTAATGTTTATTTGTCATCCAACCCCCTTGATAAGTTCAGCCAGAACTCGATAAAGGAAAAATACAAAGATCAGTTTAATCCAAAACTTTTGTGGCCTACAAAAAGCTTTTAATGGTCATTTACCTTCATTGGTATGGTCCACCCGAGATTTGGACCTGCTTAAGTTTTGGGATAACGTCCATAAATGAGATGAAAAAATGGATGGGTGGCATGGATATGAAATAAATTCATCAAGGCAGGCCCCACACAGTAAGGCTAACACCCACTAAACTGTTTCCCGGGTAACAGCTAATCCACTCCCGGCCAGTCCACATCAAAAGTGGGCCCAATATGATTGATTATCCACGTTGATGATGGGGCCCACAAGATGAGCGGCCCACATCAAATGTAGGCCCCACGTGATGGAAGGTGGACATTGAAAGCTGGCACCACATGCTGCTAAGTGATTGACGACCTACATTGAAGGTGGATCGTGGGTCCTTACATGAGAAATGGTCCACATAAAGGTAAGCCCCACATAATTTATTATGAACTAATGCGCTTTATTAGATTCTACTCATTTTTTTCATTTCATATTGATTTTATACCCTTTGAACTTATTTCTTTAATAGCTTTCTTTCACTACATTCATATGTTTCCTGCGATTCTTTTACACAATTCAGAAGCTAAGTATTTGTACTTCACACATGGGCAATCAGTTGATAAAAGTGGGGCCCATTAGTAGGCAATCTGAAATTGGAATTGTTTGTTTGTTGGGGCTCACCGTGGATGATCTATGCACCAAAAGTACTCCAGAGTAGAAGATCCTTTATTATAAAGTAACAAGCATTCCACTGGTTGAATGGTGTACAGCGATCCACGCCATTCATTTGGTGGAGAGCATCTAGCCCAAAAAATCACACTGATTAAGCAATCCCAACTTTTTCAGGAGTCGTCCAAAATTTCAACAGTCATTTCAGCGGTTACTGTTATCTGCTCAAATTCTAGCAGTTTAGATGATGTATCATACCCTTGATACTCAGCAACTGAGAAATTATAAAGTGGTATATATGGACTCAAATAAAACTGACTAGATTGTGCAGCTCACTGTAGCCAAGTTACAATTTCAAGATCAGATTGGTTGAATAGTCCTAACCTCTGATTTATGGACACTTATTTGTAGATATTTTTCATTTTTAAGCAACCAACAAATGTCCACCAATCCAATGGTCAGGTAATCAAATAAGCTTAATCTTTCTTTCACAATACATCTACACTGGATACCATAATTTGATCATATCAATTTCTTAGTAATTTTTAAATGCCCGCATATCACCATCATACTTTACCCGAGCATTAAAGTTTTCATCTTTCTAAAATGGTGAACCATCACATTGTCTAGCCTTTGGATGATTTTTTTTTTTTTTTTTTTTCATCCCAAAAGTCCTCCATAGAAGTGAGCTTTCTTGGGATTCTCCAATTGGAAAAAAAGAAAAGGTCACCATGAACAGGCACTGGTTTATTTAAGGGGCTAAGAACCAAAGACTGAATAGACACGGAACGAATTTCAATCCGACCAAAAAAAATAAAAAGAAAAGGCAAGTATCCCCAGTGCAAAATCGACCTCGAAGAATGCTCTTGTGCCCTTTTTATAATGCCCAAGGAACATTGTGGACAGCTCACATCGTACAGTTTTCAAATAAATAGATTATCAATGTAGTTTACTTAGCCTTTGGCTTTCCAGCAGATTGTTCGGATAATATAGTTGTCGTGGTAACGTTATTTTCTCTTTTCTTTTGGCTGTTGATGACAAATCAAGGGTTAACACTGCAGGGTTTTATGGAGGTTTTATTGGGTCCTGCTCATGGCAAACAAATGCTTTAAGCTCACATGATCCTGTACATTTCGGCACCACGGTTCGATAATCCACATGTGTGAGCAAGGACCTTATATTTAGTTTACGAATGCATGCGATTAGGAAGTGTGGGTGTGCTAGAGTTAGTGTTGTACATCGAGCCGAGTCGAGTCGAGGTGGGTCAAGCTTGGCTTGACTTGTCTGTGCTCTCCTTGAGTTCGAGCTCGAGCTCGAGCTCACCCTCGAGCTTACCATTGGAGCTTGCTTATTTGCCAAACCTTTTGAGGCGAGCTGGTAGATCCAGTTAAGGCAAGCTTACCTCAAGTGGAGGCGAACTTGCTCCCACCTCAATTTATTATTACCCCTGCTTTGTAGATGTGTATAATGTGTGGTCTCACCATAGCACCCGTTTTATGCAATGCGTAAAACATACAACCACTGTGGGCTCACTATGTTTTTTACTTGAAATTACTCAATCCATCAGATGTGCTCAACAAGGAATGTTCTTACGTGCACAAATCAGTAGGATTAAGAAACCCCCCTAACGTGTGAGGGTCTTATGTCCTAGGTTTGGACCCAATGTGTAGGGGAGAGATTGATGGGGGGGGGGGGGGGGGGGGGGGGGGGGAGAGAGAGAGAGAGAGAGAGAGAGAGAGAGAGTACCAATCTCTTCCAGCTCCAGCAAAGAGCTGATTTGGGGGAAGGAGAATGAGTAGAAGAGGAAAAGGAAAAGGGGAGAGATCAGGGGAGCAGTCGTTCAGCCCTAAGAAATAAGAAGATTATGGTATTTTTTAACAACTATTTATATGAAACGAGTCGAGTTGAGATCGAGCTGAGTCGAGTGACCTAGTGCTCAAACTTAACTTGATTTCTAACTCGAGCTCCTCAATGCAACTCGAGCTGACTCATCCCATAAAGTCGAGGCGAGTCAAGGCGAGTTTTTTCAAGTCGAGTTGATCGAGTTTCTTGAGCTGACTCGGCTCATGACCAGCCCTAGCTAGAGTTTTACTCAACTCAATATTTGATTGAACATTGGTGCCCCTGAATGGATCAATTAAGATTAAATTTGAAATCTAGTCACCCTCTCAACCACCAGTTGTAACAGTGATCATGCGATTTGCAGAATGGTAAGAGTTAGTTATGCCTGATGGATTCTTTTTGTATTACATTCAGGACTTTTCTTTCACTAATAATTGACGCCAGTGTATTTCTCAAAAGAACAAAAAATAGATATACAAAATAAAGGAAGGCTCAAATAATGCCAATTTTAATTTGCAAATAATGCCCATTACAATCGACAAAGTATCAAATAAACCGGAGAATAAAACAAAAGATAAATACATGACTTATATATATATGAATAGAAAATGTAGATAGATTTTCAGAAGGATATGAGCAGAGTATTTAATCTTCTAAGTGAGAACTCAGTTGATCAGAATCCGATAATAGAATATTGCAGATATTTAATCTAATCCTACAGTACTGTAGCGATGACATTGAACAGTAGCGATCTAGGCTAGAAATAGAACTAAGTTATGCGAGAAAGGTAAAAATAAAAACTATGTATATAAATTGTACGTGTTTGGTGTGGATCTAGAGCTCTTCATTATATTTTCTTTTATAGCTTATAGGGGAGAAAAAACCCTCGTTGGATTTTCTTGTTGGTCTAAAATTCTTCGCAACCAGGACTTATAGTTTTCATATACGAGATCTTTATAAATCTTAGACTATTTTCATATCTCCACTTTTACATGGTCATGATGATTTTCATACATCGAAAATCATTTTTAGGACACTGTTGCATATAAATCTGACTTGAACAAAGTCATTTCTACCTATCACCTATTGTGCCCTTGAATATTCGTGGAACAGGTGGAACTAGATCGACCAAACCGTGATCGGGTCCCGATCTATTAGTATCCATTTGTTCAGATACTTGTTCGATCTTCGGATATTTGAAATCTTCACAATTAATTTGAGGGTTTCGAATGTCTCTAGGAAGATCTCTTATTTAGAAGGATTCTGAGAGATAGCCTTACCGAATATATCTGATATGTGATGGAATCTTTGCCTCAGTAAGCCTTTTATAGACATATTGTATATATTGCCTTGATCACGTGCCATACGATTTAGGCTACGTGTCATTCAGGGTTTTGTTCCTTTAAATGCATGCATATAATTCTGTGCCAGTACATTAATAATATGAGGCGTATCGTCGAAGAAAAGCAACAAAAGATATATGCATGTGCAAATATGTTTTTGTCATTATCAAGCTCATAGTGACAACATATGGCGGAATCTTATTAAGCTACGTAGTTACGCCAAAAATGGGTGTAAAGTTGGATCACCTAAACCTCTCCCACATAAAAAGTAAAAAAAATTGACCCTTTGATTATTGAACTATTTGTTGTTGAATTGGCCCATTTTCTTGTGTACTTGTTGACCACCTATTAGTAGGACAATGATAAAAAATGGGTTTAAGAATTTTCAGTCAAGGATATATTTTAGGAAACTTAGGATCCTTTGCGTGATCCAGCTATCAATTGTTTGTACCACGAAACCATGGTCTGGAAAGCACGAAATCATGCACATCAACAAAGCATAAATAAACTGAAAGGGTCCAAATCCAGTGTAAACGTTTCTACCTTAGGGTTAACGTCCAAATCAACTTGTGGGACCCACTGCGATGTTTCAATGATATCAAATCAGTCCATTATTTTGGAACCCTAATTTTTTTTCATGGAATCAAAAAATCAGGTTGATCCATGTTAGGAATAGGGATGCTGGTAGTGGAAGCGGAAGCCAAACAATACCACAGCAAAATATACGATCAAACACAATGAAACCAATCCACACAAGCATTCAACCACAAGAGACAATCCGATTTTACATGGAAAAAACCCATCAACGGGTAAAAAACCACGGCACAAAGCGATCTACTATGATTAACAGAAGATTACAAAGATTGACAGCCCACAACCAAAGAAAATAGAGAAAATTCAAGTTCTCTCCCTCTCAAAACACTCTCCCCTCTTCCTAATGCAATTAGGAAACCTTGGACAACTTAGGATTACTCATAATCCCGGATTTATGCCATATATATAGCAACTAACCCGGAATTAGAAACATCTTACGCACTATTGCATAATAGTGTAAGAAAACGCATGCACAGTCGACCGGTTGCCCGACCGGTTGGACCTTGCACAAAACAGACCAGAGAAAATTCATACACAGACCCACACATCTGCCTCACCTTAGACCTGTCACCCAACCGGTCTAAGCCCCTTGCAGACCTGTCGCCAGACAGGTCTAGGGTGAGAGAAAACTATCCAGAGACCTCTGTGCATCTAGGCCATTACATGCAGACCAGTCACTCGACTAGTCTGAGCACCCAAACCATGCACATTTTGAAGGCTCTCTAACAATTACATTGTGGTTGAATGCTTGTGTGGTTTTGATTATATTGTGTTTCTCGTTTGATCTTATATTTCGTTATGGTGTTGTTCGGCTTCCGCTTCCGCTGCCGGTGTCCCTATTCCCAACAATCCAAAACGCAGATAGGCCACACTATAGGGAATAGTTGAGATGGGGATGCTCCCATTAGAACCTTCTACATTGCAAGTGGCACCCAATGAGTTTTATATATTCCATCTAATCCATTCAAAAGATGCATCCGACCAAGATGAATGGACACCCAAGAAATTAGGCCATTATAAAAATCAGAAGGGTTGCAACACTTCATTTGAGAGGTTTTGGGTGTGATTTTACATGGCGTGGCCCACCTTAGTTTTGGATCTACCTAATTTTTGGGAGAAAATAAGAATAGGAGAGGCAAACATGATGAATGAATTGGTTGTCATTGAAATATCAAAGTAGGCCCTACATGTTTATTAGTATGTTATTCGTAACAACTTGAGGTAGAAGCATTTGCGATCTATTCGATCTAACAGAAGAAAAAAGAAAAAAGAAAAAAGGAAATTCGAATAAAACAAAATGGGCCTAATTAAAAAAATCTGAGTAAAAAAGTCCGGTGAGTCCCCACTCGCCCAAGTAAAAATAAAAAAATTAAAACAAAAAAAAAGTCCGGTAAGTCACCACCCAACTTGGGCCAGTGGTGACTTGACTTGGACTGAATTGGTCGGTTAAAAACATGGTCATGACAGCATTGTGTTTGAAATATAATTCATCCATCAACTGGCCCACTTAACGTACGGTCCCTATTCATTTCAGTCTAACCTACCACATTTACCATTGAGCAATCTTCTCTCTCTCGAAAGTGGATTGCATACTGAGTAACTCAGTACGCTAAGCGTGCTAAGTAGGGCTCAGATCAGGTACTACCCCACCAGGACGCATGAGGAGACGGACGAGTAGGTGGCGTGTCGTCATTGGCCAATACAGTGGGCCCCGTATCTCGGTATTGGTGGAATGTGACGGGTCTAACAGCTCTACATCAGACACGAGATGCGAAGCCCACTGCGTCGGCCAATGAACACCTACTGTCCGCCTCTTCGTGCGTCCTGGTGGGGGTAGTACCTAATTTGAGCCCTGCTGAGTAAACTCTGTTGGGTCCACTGTGATTTATGTATTTTATCCGCTTTATCCATCCATCTTAAAATATAATTTTAGGGCTCAAGCCCGATATGGTTGAAGCATATCTAAAGCTCAAGTGGACCACACCACAGTAAATAGTGTGAATTGAACGTTTGAAAAATTATTGGCAGCCACGGAAGTTTTGGATCAAACTAATATTTTTTTTCCCTTCATACATACCATTTTTTTTTTTTTTAATTTTTTTTTTATCTTATGAACAGGTTGTATGGCAAATAAAGATCACTGTGGGCCTTAGAAAGGTTTCAACTGTCAAAATCATTACTCCCACCGTTTCCCGTGGTATGGTCCATTTGAGATTTATATATGCTTAAGTTTTTATCTAAACGCCTAAAATGATACGTAAAAACGGATGTACGGAGTGGATAAATCACATACATTCACGGTGGGCCAAACTGAGTTTACTCAGTACGATAAAAACGTACTGAGTAATTCAGCACGCAATCCGATTTCCTCTCTCTATACAAAGGCGGAGAAGGGCAGAGAGAGAGAAGAGAGAGAAAAGAGAGAGAGAGAGAGAGAGAGAATGGATGTAAAACTCCACGAAGCAGCACTAATTGGGAACGTTCCTTCTCTTATTGAAATGCTTCAAGAAGATCCTCTCATTCTCGAAAGAGTTTCTGTCAAAGAGCCTCCTTTGCACACAGCAGCTCTCCTCGGTCACGTCGACTTTGTGAAGGAGATCCTCCGTCGAAAGCCCCAACTCGCCCGAGAATCCAACTCTCAAGGATTCTCCCCTTTGCACTTGGCCTCAGCGAAAGGCCATCTTGAAATCGTAAAAGAGCTTTTGAAGACCAACACCGACATGTGCTTTGCTCGGGACCGTGACGGACGGACACCTCTCCACATAGCTGCGATGAAAGGCCGAGCCGACATCTTGAAGGAGTTAGTTGATTCTAGACCCGTGGCAACTCGGGTAATGACGGATCGAGCAGAGACGGTTTTCCATGTGTGCGTGAAGCATGACCATTTGGAGGCTTTGAAGGTGTTGGTGGAGGCTGGAGACGATGGTGAGGTTGTGTGCATGAAGGATGATGATGACAACACTGTCCTCCACCTTGCTACTGCAGAGAAGCAGATTCAGGTATGGTTTTTACTATCTATAATCACCCTTCGTAGAGTTGGTGATGGGCCCACTCCACTCCTTTGCTTGATCAAGGTGATCTAACGGTTCTGATGAAAAGATCTTGTTTGTCCACGCTTTAAGTGGGCCCGTGCATTGGAGATGGACCATTGAACTTTTTTTTAACTGCCCATTTTTCTCTTGAATGACCTCTATTGTGAGGAGATGGAAACTTAGATTTTTGGAGAGAATTTTCACGTGGGACCCACCTGATGAATGGCCCTGGTTCAATGCATGTGCCAGGAGTAAGGTCTTCTTCATTATCTTATTTAAATCGGCTTAGCATTACTCGACACTTATGGAAGGTTCCGACATGACACTGATGGATGGTCCGAATCAATGTCGGGTTAAGATCATCTGATTGACTTCTAAGAGGGACATGCAACCAAAGGTGGGACTTGCGAGATGGATGGTCCAGACTCAAGTTCAATGAATTGACATTCATTATTACAATCAAAATGGACAGTTCATTGTCCTAGCCATTGATTTGGATGGCCGGGATCATCCCATTAAAGTAATTTTCGGGGCAAGACATTGGAGGTGGACTCTCGATGATGAATGCTTCTTATCAATGATCTACCTTCTTTATCATACTGATCAATATGCACAGTCCATTTCCCTGGTCATTTAATTGGATGGCTAGGATCATCTGTGTTATAGTGACTTTAAAAAAGGATAGAAATCAAAGGTGGGCCCCATTCCACAGACTGTCGGATCAATGATTGCTCCTTATCTTTTATAACCGATATGGGCCATCTAATTTTCCTCCACATTGATCAAACGGTTAGGTCCGTTTGGATTGATGATCAATCAAAAGTAGGCCCATCGTGTTGGATGGTCCATATCAATGATTGGAACAACATTATTAAAATCAATATCGGCCGTCCATTTTCCTATCATTTGATTGGATGGCTAAGTTATTTGAACAAAAGGACTTTCAAGAGCGATGGGAAGTCAAAGGTGAGCCCTACCTGATGGACGATCAAGATCAATGACTAGGCCATCTTTGTATAATTAATATTGCTATCCATTTTCCTATCCATTGATCATATGGTTAGGATCATCCAATCCATCGAACAATGATTGCTCCTTTGCTAGTAAAGCAAATACAGACCATCTATTTTTCATCCATTTTGGATCATTTATGAGTAATCAACTATCGAAGGTACGAACACATGATTCAAGGGCCAGATCGGTGATCGAACCTTTTCTAGTATAATAAAATAATAAATATGAACAAGCATTTCATGTACATTGGTCAGTTGATCAAAATTATCGTATCATAGTGATTTTTTAGAGGTGTAGTCCATCAAATGTGCCTACAATTATTGGTAACTATGATTCTCAATAATCAATTTGGTGGAACTACTATTCGATCAAATTCAATAAAAATGGTCCATCATAATTGTGATAAATGGTCCTATAAAATATTTAGATTGACCATCATCACGCTGCTTCCACAGTTGATCGTCCTCACCTCTTAGTTGAATTATAATTTTTATTAACTATATTAATTAAATATTCTCTCTTAAAAATAATAACAATAAATTGTCATTTAGGGCACTTTTTCTACTTACAGCAGCAGATAAATAAGTTATTTCAGATAAGTAAGTTTTGTTTATGATTAGTAATAAGCAACTTTTTTACTTAAAAGTACATCATCACTACAGTTAAGTTTTGTAGCTTTTTAACTTTCTCATAAGTGCGTAAAGAAAGAAATAGAAGAAACGAAAGAGAGACAAAGCTAATAAGTATATTATTCACCACATATACTTATTTTCTTAATAAGTAGAAACTAAGATAAACTACTTATGGCATAAGTAACTTAAATTAAGCAACTTACTATCGAGCTTACTAATAAAGGGTTTACAAATTACAAGTATAATATTTGCATGATAAAATTTGGGTGTAAAGTGTTCATTAAACTTAATTTACAAGTAAGCACCCAATTCTTTTTAATAAAAAACTGCATGTTTCATGTTACCGATAAAGGGTGTACTCCAACAAAGGACGTTATACGTAGGAGAGCATAATTCTTGATTCACATGCACTGTTTGTGGAGCTCACCGTGATGCATACGCTGCATCTAATCCATCCAACATATGGGTCCCCTTATGCTCGTCAATGGTCCAAGAAAAAGCTGATTTATTCATCAAGTGGGGCACACAACGGAGAACATTTCGGTACAGTTAAAAAAAGTTCTTTAAATCTCTTAGATGATATTTCTTTAGTGAGATATGCTCCAATGCTGTTAGAGTACTATTAAGTTATAAGTTATAGTGAGCCTAGTTGCAATATTGGGACAATTAAAAACTCTAGCCCACTGATCTAGACTGTTAATTACACCAATATGGCAATGCGCTTTTAATTAATATTGATGGTCAGGATCGCTTACCTGAAAATATGTCCAATCAATAATTTAATCTATTTGTTAAAGGCCAACCCTGGATTGATTATGATTCTGAATAATCACTTTGGTTAGGAAATCCTAGCCATCCAATCAATGATTTCGAAAACGGATGGCTAGAGAAAAGGAGGACAATTCAATATGAATTGAATCATCCGATCAATGTGATTCTTGCATGCGTACATGTGAAATATGTTTTAGACTTAACGGACAGTTTAGATCAATCAATTTAACCATCCAAAGTAACCTGTTGCTACTTAGAAGCACTATAACTTATAAGTGCCCTAAGAGCACTAGAGCATTTCTCTTCCTTAATGAAACATAGGAAGAATTTTCATGCAAATTAAAAGGACAAATTAAATATAGTTCTTTAAAGGCAAACGAATCAAATGTAGAGCTTGTTAGATAGTCCAAATCAATGATTTGACCATTTTCAAATGTTGAGCCAACATATTCAACTATTGATCCAATTATCCTTATCATTTGATAAATGGATAGAAAATGGACGGTCCAGGTTATCATGCAAGAAAAGTTCTCAAAACTTTGTGGATCATCCTTCCTGTGGAGACCACTACTAATTACCATCACTCTTAAGACGTTTTGATTGGATAATCTTTGTTAGTCAATAATAACAAGCATGGTTAGAAAAATGGATGCCCTTGTTGATTATATTTGATCTAGTAATTGATTTGAACCATCTTTCATAAGGAACTCACATTTGATTGTACACCCCTCCCAAGCATCAATATGATACGATGATTGTATCTATCCAATTAATGGGTAGGAAGTACACAAATCATATTTGTTATCCCTGAAAAGGTTATATCAATAATCTGGACTGTCCATCACACGGACCTCCTTTGATTATTTAACCGTCTTAAATGACTCCTTTAGTACGTAGATGATCCAAGTCATCTAATGAATGTTAATAAATGGATGCTCCATATTTATTAAAAGATTCAACCGATGATCATGTGGGGTCCACCAATGATTCTTGATTATCAAAATAATTTTTTAAAAAAAAATCAAGAATCAAAGGTGGGCATTAGAAATAAATTGATGGAAGAAGGACAATAGAGTGTTGAGGAAGAAATGAATCTTGTGAGGAATGAGATGGTCGAATGAATTAGAAAAGTAGTAAAAGATGTTTTGAGAGTATCTAGAGGGAAAAACCAATCAATTGAGAAAATTTGATATAATGACAATATACAAAAAAAACTTTTAATGAGAACATTCATATTGCAAAGCCTGGCAAGAGACTAGAAAAGATGAAAATCATGAATAATAGATTGTTTAGAAAATAGTGAGGCTAAACTTAAGGCTTATGATGATCATTACAATAGATTGGAGTTGCGTGAATGTGTGAAAGATGCCTTCAGAGAGAGAGAGAGAGAGAGAGAGAGGGACCTGAATTATGTTAGATAAATTAAGAGCAATGACTACAGGGTACTGGTACTCAAGGATGATGAGAATAATGAGAGATGGAGAAGTGATTTTCAAAATTTGTTAAATTACAATCATTCTAAGAGCAAGGTGTGGGATTGAAAATCTCATTGGGGTCCATCAAATAAAGAAGCCTCGAAAATTGAACTATCAGCTAATTTGTACAAACTCAGTGCGGAAGGGTATCCTTAATAACTTTGATGCAGTACTGGCCAAAACAACAAAATCTCTAGAGTTGTTGGAAAATCACCGAAATATCCATTTATCCAAGCCCTCTCTGGTAAACTGATCGAGAACTCCCTGTGGGCTACCCCCATCTCACAAGTCCCATAGTAGGACCAACCCTGTGGCCATTCCGCATCTCACCCCACCTTGTGGGCCACCCCACCCAAGTGTTAGAGATACACTTAATCATCAATGCCATGTTTGGATACATGGAATAATTATAAAATGATAATTTTCATGAGAACTATAAAAACATTAATTCTAATTTTGAGTTCGTTTTTAGGTAACAGTTGGAATATCATATTCCTGTCACAATACTCACATAGTGATTTTGCCAAGAATCCAAATTATGAAGAAAGTTTAGTAATTGCTAAGTGGACCCTTTAACATGTATTTTCCTGCAACTCCTGTCAAATCAGGAATAAATATATACATTCAAATACAGCACTGAATGTTTGAAAGTGAGGAGCTGCATGTAGGGCTCAATGGAGCGGGTTAGATCCGATTCGTTCCGAATCCGTATAATGCGGATTTGGATCTTAAAATAGGTCCGTTTACTTATAATGCGGATATGGATTCACAGGAACAGATCCAAGTTTGATCTGAATCCGATTAAAATCCGACTCATTGTCACCTTACTGTATATGTTATATTCTTGCTGGCCATCTGTTTTACAAATTATTTTAGGCCATGTCGACCGTACCATAGTAAATAGTGGGATTTGCATCATTTTTCTACTAAATTAAATATATTATATTATATATTTTATATCATATTTTTTTTAGATTTGTAATGGGGTGGATTCGGACCTAGATCCGACCGAATCCGATGGTTAAATGGATTTTGGATCGGAAATGGATCTAACAATTTATAAATGAATCGGATATGGATATCACCTTTTGGATTCAAGTTGGATCCAAATCCGTCTACAGATGCACAGGCTTGGAGCTGGATCCAACTGGATCCGATCCAGATCCGACCCATTGAGAGCCCTAGCTGCATGGATCATTTTTCATGTCAGGGTGTGTAATTGGAGGTTAAAACTTTGTGGGTCCCACCAGGATATGTGTTATATCCATGCCACCCATTAATTAGTAAACATCACTTCAGGGTATGGGCCCAAGAATGAGACAGATTCAAAGCTCAAGTGGACCATCAACTCAGTGACACTAAAAAAAAAAAAAAAAAAAAAAAAAAAAAAAAAAAAACAGTGGAGATTGATGGACGGCGTGGATAAAACATATACATCATGGTGGAACCTACAAAGTCCCTTCTCATTTTCCGTATCTAAAAGTTGCTTTCTCACATCCATACAACCCCCTTCCCTCACAAATTACTGTGGTTAGTATAATTAATACTATAAAGTGTAAAATACACCTACAAGTCCCCTGGAATACGTCCAACCAAACAGGCCCTTACAGTGTTTGGCGTGGGGTACATGGTTTATAAGCATGGTCCAAGGCCAAGGGACTATCCAGCCTAGAGATTGTATAAGTGGGCCCATGATCAGATAATCTAGACAATATACTGATGGGCCCCACAGTGGATAAATCATGCTCTAAAAATCATCTTGACAAGAACTCTTGTGCACTGCAGATGGTTGAGTATTTGGTTAGCCAGACCAAAGTTGATGTAAACGCCATCAACATAACCGGCATGACAGCCTTGGACATCTTACAAAACAGTCCACATGAACCAGCTGATAAAGAGCTGAAAGCTATCCTTAAAAAAGTAGGAGCAAGAAGCGCACAAGAAATGCATCTCTCGCCCGGCCCGATTTCATCAGAAATTCAGAGGGAATTGCCAAATAAAAGGAGGAAAACAAAGAAGAGAAAGAAAGATCACGGCAGGTGGCTGGACGAGACGAAAAGCACACTAATGGTGGTAGCCATCTTGATAGCGACAGAGACCTTCGAAGCCGGGCTCAACCCTCCTGGCAGTGTTTGGCAAGACACCCAACAAAACAACACTGCCAGTGGAGAAGAAGCGCACATAGCTGGGGAGGCCATCATGAGCTACATGTATATCTCAGAATACATTGTCTTCATGATTTTCAACAGCACTGGGTTTATTTCATCTCTGCTCATAATCCTGTTGCTAATAAGTGGATTCCCTCTCCAACGGAGGGTCCTGTTGTGGGTTCTCACGGTCTTCATGTGGGTCGCCGTCTCCTCGATGGTGGTCACTTACGGCTGCTCGCTGTATGCTCTCTCCTCAGATGAAGTCTTCAATAGAGTGCCATGGCTTACAGTTCCAAATACATTCTTCACGTGGTTAGGGATAATTGGGCTGCTATTTGTAGGACATCTCTATCGTGTTGCTTTACGCAAGCTCAAGAACTTGCAACTCCTGAGGAAGAAAGACAGGCTGCTGTCGATGGATGAGAGGAATGTTGGACTTGGGAAGAAGAAAAACAAGCGATGTTCAATGGAGGAGAGGAGTAGGGATGTTGAGTTGAACATTGAATGCGCTTCTTAATCTTGTTGAGCAATAGGAAACACCCGATCACTTGGCTGGCCTCTGTTATTTTCTATGCCTTTCTGTAGCTAGTTTTTCCTTCCATACGTCATACTGTAGTGCTGATCATGTTTGTGTTCATGTACACCTTTTTCATTCATCCACATAATAAATTAAATGCAGGAAGCCATTAAAGGCCCGTTGTGATACCAATTACTTTTTCCACTTATAGGAGCAGATAAGTAACTTTTTTAAGATAAGCAAGTTTGGTTTATTAACAGTTATAAGTAATTTTATTTATTTATTTAAAGTTACTTAATTACTGCAGTTTAATAAGTAGAAATCAAGATAAGCTACTTTTTTTTTTTTTTTACACACACCCCACACCCACCTCGTGTTGGAGGAGCATTCAAATTACGTTGAAACAGGGTCTCACGACCAGTCGGCCAGACTGGCCAACTGGTCTGAAAATCAAACCAGGTAGCATGTGGCCTCTGGAAAATTTTTGGGCATTCCAGATCGATCAGCAAGATGCGCCGACCGATCGGCAATTGTGGCTGAACAGGTGTATTTTGAAGCTTAACTCTTTGGACTATTTTTCGTCATTTCCGACCGGTCGACAGAATGGCGGTGTTCTACATGGTTACGTAGCAAGTGGGTAACATGTTTCTAAATTAAGTGGGAAGTTTTTTTAAATTCTTCCTAATCATGTGTAGATGTATCCTAAAGAGTTCCAAGATGTCCTAATTCAAAATTAGGGTTTGGGGAGAGGATTGAGAGGGAGAGAGAATGTGTGTTCATCTCTTGGGGGCTTTGCTTGTGGGTATATCATCTCTGTAATCTTCTAATTCATAGTGCAATTGTTGCTTTGTGCCGTAGTTTTTTTCCCGCAAGGGTTTTCCACATAAACACGAATTGTCTCTTCTTATGTTGATTACTTGTGTGCGTGTGGTGATCGTTTGATTCGATACTCTGTGCTTCCGCGAGGTTTTCCCAACAAGTGGTATCAAAGATATCATTGGGTGTAGCAAATTCGAATTCTGAGACAACATGGCATCAAGCACAAAGTTCGACATAGAGAAGTTCTCCAATTAAAATAACTTTGAGTTATGGAAGGTGAAGATGCAAGTCGTCCTAACTCAACAAGGGGTTGGATATGCCCTTGGGAAGCAACTGGAACCTATGAAGGAGGATGAGTGGACCCAGATGGAAAAAAAGGCAACAACTTCTATACAATTGTCCCTGACGGATGACATTCTCTATCACGTCATGAGGGGGAAGATCGCAGCGGATACATGGGCTAAGCTAGAGAGCGTATATGCGAAGAAATCTCTAGAAAACGGGATGTATCTGATGATGCAGCTCTTTACCTTGAAGATGGCGGAGGGGACTGATGTTGATGACCATATCAACACATTTAGTCGGTTAATTTGCAAGCTACTGGATATTGGTGAACAGATGAAGGACAAGTATCAAGCCTATATCCCGTTGAAATCGCTTCCTAGTTGATATAAGTCTCTAAGAAACTTTTTGTGCGCAGGCAGGGAAACCATAAATGTTGAGACCATTGTCTCGACCCTTCAGTCGAAGGCTATGAGACAAAAAAGCGGTGATGTTGGGTCTTCCTCTGAGGCAATAGTTATGAGAGGAAGAAATTCAGAGTAGGGTGAAGGATCATCACGTTCTAGATCCAAATCCAAGGGTAAGGGCAAAGCCAAGTTGAAGTGTTGCGGATATGGCCAAGTAGGGCATATGAAGAAGGACCGTAAGGGTCCTAAAGGTAGGAAAGAGAAGACGAGAGATTCTTCAAGAGAAGCCAATATCGTAGAATCTTCATAAGGTAGTAGTGATGTGTACGATGTCTTGACGGTGTCAGGGACAGGGTCTCTCAGTGATGAGTGGCTCATGGACTTCAGAGCCTCGTATCATATGTACCCGGATCGCAGCATCTTTACTTCATATAGGGAGTATGAGGGCGGCTCGGTATTTTTTGGCAATGACTATGCGTATAAGGTTGTCAGCATTGGAACAATGTGCATCAATATGTTCGACGGGATTAAACGAACCTTGATGGAAGTGAGGCACATTCCTAGGTTAAGAAAGAAATTGATTTCTCTTAATGCACTCGAGGTGATGGGGTGCAAGTTTACCGATTTTGACCAGTTCTTCAGAGTTTTAAAGGGGGCCCTCGTAATTATAAAGGGACAGAGGCATGATAATATTTATAAGCTAATTGAGAGCACTTCATTGGGTAGAGTTGCCGCGACTGTAGCGGATTCCACGTCTGCACATATGTGGCATGCGTTCTTAGGCCACATGAGCAAGCAGGGCATGAAGGTACTATCCAATTGTTCTTTAATTCTTGTCTTTAAATCTTTAGACCTTAGTATATACGAGTATTGTATGTATGGTAAATAGTCTAGATTATCGTTTAAAGGAGGGAAAGATGTATATGAAAGGGTGCTTGAATATGTTCATTCCAATGTATGGGAGCCATCGCCTGTAGTTTTTATTGGGGGTTCATCGTGATTCGTGTAATTTTTCAATGACTTTAGTAAAAAAGTTTGAGTTTATTTTCTGAAAAATAAATCCTGATGTTTTCACCACCTTCAAGTACTGGAAGGCCATGGTGGAAAATTAGTTAGGCAGAAATTGAAAGTTTTAAAAATCGACAATGGAGGAGAATTTAACAAATATTGTAAGGAAGTGTAACGCCCCAGATTTCTCAACCCAAGCTTAGTACTTGTTTTTAAAATCCTGAACGTTAACCGTAGAATTTATCAATCACATTCCTCAAAGGGTCAATCACGGGTAACATATCAAACAAGGATCTCTTGGCACATATCTAACAATGCACACGGTAGCACCAAACTCAACATCATGGCATATACAACCAACAACACATCCACGGTAATGCCAACACTTAATCCTCAATATCAAGGCATATCATTCAATAATACACATGGTGATGCCAATTCTTACTACAACCAATAAGGCATATTCATAAAAAAATATATCCACTTGGTAATATGCCAACATAACAAGGCCTCATAAGGGCTTCACCTCTTAACATCAAACGCTTATATTAGTATGGGGTTAAGGGGCGTTCATTAACGTAACATCCATATACATAATCCCATAGCAAACAACACATTAATCATTATGAGCATGTAACAACGCAAATCAAGCATAGTCTCCACATAAGTATGTACATCATCATATTTCCTTTTCCAACCACTTAAGCATAATTCACACATCAAAATTCAGCATACACAATAAGGAGTATTATGCAAACTACATGACTACATAGAGAGATTCCAACAAGCATGTTCTCAAACAATCACACAATCAAAACTTAAACTTTAAACATGGAACCAACAAATAAAAAGATATTATATTGATAACTAGGCTTAAAGGAAATCCTCACCTCTTGGATAATTAAATAGTTTGAGGAGCAATTTAGGTTGCGTAATCTTCTTTAAAATCAAACCTAGATTGTTCAATATAAAATATGAAATCAGGGTGTAGGTTGATATGATTTGCATCACTACGTGCATCTAGGGTTAGACCTACTCCTAGGATTAGGGTTGGGCTAAGTTTAGGAAACAAACTTATGGGTTAATCGATCAAACCTCTCACAACAGCGACGTGACGTTGAAACTCAGCCGAGTCAACTAATATTGACTCCGTCTCTCCTTCTCTCTCTCCTTCCTCTTTCTTCTTTCTTTCTCTTTTTTCCTTCTTCTCTTCTTCTTCTCTTTCTTCTTCTTTTCATTCTTTCTTTCTTCTTTTATAGATCTGGAATGGGGTTCTAGTTGCAACACACGGGGTGAAACCTCCCACGAACTCTCTCTCTCTTTCTCAAACGTCTCTCTCTCTCTCTCTCTCTCTCTCTCTCTCTCTCTCTCGATGTTTGCTGCTGAGAGGGTTTCCTAGTTAGAAGAGGCCCTAAATAGAACTCTCGATACGATTATACGCCAAAGAGAGATTTTCGCCCGCTTTATACAGCATGCCGTGGCGACTCTACGCAAACGTTGGTTTGTACTGTATACATCTCAAAAGCTCTTCCTAAACATGCGCCTGATCTTAGTTGAATTTCAGGGCTTAGTTAATGATCATCAGGCCCATCTAATGATCATTTTGGATCGTCGAAAGGTGGTCGATCAGAGATCAGCGCTTGGGCTTGTTTGACAAGGAAGATCAGTGTACATCAATGGCTGATTTTTGCCCGGACTGTATTTCTTCAAACGGAAGCTTATGAACGATTTGGATTTGGTGTTGGAAGATAGTTGGATGGACGGTTCTGATTGGCTGAGATTTGCAGAGATGTGATCACACGGATTAAAGGTTGCTCGAGTGGGGATGGAGTCCAGTTGCGGTCCGTGTTGGGTAGAAAAACGAATTGCAAATAGGGATTTATAGCGAATGGGGGCCGTTGGGGTGATAGGTGGGGTCTACACGATGTCAATAAAATGGATCCCAAGCATCCATGCAAAGCTGGGAAGCAGATCTTGAAGTTTCTTAGTTTGGACGGTGATTTGGAGTAAGCTAAGAAATTGAGGTATGAAGGTAAGGGTTGGGATGATGAGGTTTCGGTGGGGCCCAGATCTGATGAACGGATTAGATTTGGACGTGGGGTACAGGTTGGTGGATGACGTCACATGCTCGGGTGGCAGCGTGTGTTGCTGTTACAGCAGCAGAGAAGGAAGGAGAAGAAAAGAAAAATAAATAAATAAAACTCCTTTTTTTTTTTAACTACGTAAGGAACCCGTGGTTTATGCATGGGCTCAACAGGCGGGGTCCACTCTTGTGGATTTGGACCTATTTCCTCCGTCAGATAGGTCGGTCACACAATTTTAACCACTGCCATGAATTTTGAGACAGATCTGAGTTAAGGTGGGCCACTTATGGTCCGATTTCTTATTAGCTCATTTGTCGGATGATTGGAGGGCTGAAATTCGACGTGTATGGCTAAAATATACCCAAAAGCTTATATATGAAGTTTTGTATGAAAGTGATCCTAAAAAATTATAATACTTAAAAATGACAATTTCACTTAAGTTTAACTAATGGCATTTTTGTAATTATCTGAAAACTGTGAGATTTTCAAAATATGATCTTTCTATGATGTTTATAGGATCATTTTAAACAACTTTTGTAAAGGGTGGTCCATTGTTTTCAAAACTGAGTTAAGGTGGGCCATTATCGGATCTCCTACGGATGGTCCGTTGTTTTCAAAACATAATAAAAATTTCAAAAATATTTAAATAATTTCTAAAAGTCTGGGGCATTACACATTAACTAGCCACCAAAATAAAACCCCACAACACTAATCCAACAATCTCTAACATACATATAATCCATTGCTTCTTCATCATTACCAAATCACAATTGAGTAGATTAGAGCAAACTAGTTCCACCCAACTTGAATATATTAAACATGTCAAGATCTATAAATATTGAGATTCACTGATCAAATAATCATACACATGTGAATTGCACATAATGACATAAGCATATTTCAATGGAATTCATTTTGAGGGTCTAATATGCATAAGTTACCAACAGTCTAAAATGTGAACATGAATTTATCACTAAGTGTATATAAGTGTCATCACTCAAATAAAATTTCACATTTGTAATTCAACATAGATTAATCAAATTCAATTAAAAAGGAAACCATGCCAAATTATCACAGAGGAGGAAAGCTTGAAGGGTAGATCCTCACCTTTCAAGATAAATTACTTTGGTTAGAGTATACTCTAAGTGTGAAATTTGGGGAAATGAATTCCCTACATTGTAATTAAAAGATCTATAATCAATTACCTTGACTATTCTAATTAAACTTTTAATAAAAGATTTAAGAGGCTACATACCTGAATTGAGTTGGTTTCCAACTCAACTAGCCCCAAATTTCCCCAAATTTCGAAATCTAAAGGTGGTGTTTGGAAACTAAAATTCCCTACATCTCAAATAAGGATAATCATCAATTTATTTTATTTTAAAATATAATTCTAAGCCTAAACTTTGGAAGTTAAACTCGCTTCACTTGGATGTTGACTCGGTGAGAATCAACTCAACGCAAAATCGAGTCTCTCAACCCCAATGGAATCAAAACACTCTAGAAATACCCTTAGTGTTGCTGAACGATGGCATGCCCAAATTAGGTTAGATCTAGCCCTAGACTGAGTGCAAATTAATTACTGGGCTAGCACCTTCATGACTCGGTAATACAATAGAGTGACTCGGTTGCTAACTCAATTTCACACCAAATCCCATTTGAACATTCGTTAAATAAAAGAAGTTAGTCAGTTTGGATACAAGCCCTCAAGCTAAAATCAATAGCAAATGATGGCCCGACTGTAACCCAATGGCCCTAACTGAGTTAACTAAATAATGATTTTAGTGAACCGATCTCAACTCAAGACAAATTGATTTCATACCTTAAAGAAGAACTCTCTGATGTGGGTTGGACTGGAGCAACTGGCTCAGATCTATTGACTGAGGAATGGCCCAACTCGACTCTGAACTCAATGGATGTGTAGCCGAGTCAACTCAGCATGATGGTGGTTCAGCCAATGGACAAGAAACAATAGCCCAATTCACCACCCCACTTCTTCTTCTTCCTTTTTCTTTAGTCCTCCTAGTCTGACCTGAATAGAGGAGCTAGAACCCAGCTTGACTTGGAACGAGTCAAACTTGGCAGCGAGCTAAAACTCAGCCTACAATGCCGGCCTCTTCCTTGCTTCTTCTTCTTCTTTTCTTTCTCCAACTTTCTGCTCTTTCTCAGAACACCGACAAAGATTGGGCACAGCCCAGACATGCCCAACTCCACTTAACCTAGACCTGGGACTCGGTCGATTTAGAATGGAGTGGCATGGTGATACTCTCCTCTCTCTCTCTCTCTCTCTCTCTCTCTCTCTCTGCTTTCCTATTTTTCTGAGTGGGTTGCCCTAAAAAGATAGTCTTTCATAGGCTCTTAATCTCTTTTAGACAGATATTAGTCATACACTTGGTGTTTCTTACTGAGTTTGCAAGTGCCGAGCCCAAATTCGACTGCAATGGTTGCCATCGGCCAATGAGGATGATCATGTGGAGCCCAGGGCCACTTGATAGACGCCTCTAATTGGAAAACGGGGCCCACCATAAGATGATGAGTCTTCTGGTTAATCAGGGAATGTGATCCAACTGTTTATGGCGGATCATCTTAGGATGGGTTTTGTTTTGTTCAAAAGCACATGGACGGATTGGATTGGTCCATTGATCACTGTGGGACCCTCATTTACGACAATCAAGTCCGCACGTCAAGGAGCTTACGTTTAGAACGTTGCGGTTGCGCAACCTTTGGAAGAGAGAAAACCTTAGAAATTTCAAATAAAGGGTCCAGATTAACTTGCAAGGAATGTTTAGGATGGGGAGATGCTCCCAAACGCGGATTGCCATCCTGGCAACGCAACAGGTTTCTATTTTCGGCAAAATAGCTGCACTCCTTGTGCTTGTGTTCAAGCTTGGGCTCGAGTTTGAGCGCACGCCTGAGCACAAAACCCTGTGAAAAGGATGAGAGTCTGGTTGAATTTAAACCCTCAACAAGATGAATGGCTTGGATCATCCACGCCTAGCACGGATGGTGGGCCACGAGTCCAACAGCCGGACGTCGTCTGTTGAAATGCCCATAGGCAAGAAAGAAAAAGAAGAAGAGAAGCTTTCTGCTCTTAGAATCGGGTCAAACTCGGTTTAACTAGGTCACCGGTTCGTTGCACCACGAGTACACGCCTACTATGCACATACACGCAGTAAGTGTGGGGCCCATGCTAATGTTGATTGAAATCCACTTCGTCCATTAGCTTCCACAAGCCATACTAAGAGGAATGGCCACTAGATGGGTAGATTACATCATCGAATGGCCCATATTAAGCCATTTATCCTAAATATCAATTTTCCCTAATTTCAATGATTGAATTGGCTTCAACCAAATTTTCAATAGTTTAAAAGTCTCATGCACTTATATGGTCCATGCAATATCAATTATTAACATTAATCTTTCCTTTCTCGTTATGATAATATTATTATCATTATTTTAATTATTTATCATTATTTTAATTATTAGCATTTATTACTATTACTAATATTATTATTATTTTATTATAAATTAATTTATTTCATTATTTTATAAATTCATAAACTAACATAGTTATTTTATAATATACTAAATAGTCAACTTATTAATTTATATTCATCTATGCTTATAAGTGCTTATTTCGATATTATTTCTAATAATATTTAGAGTACATTTTTCATAATTAAAACCAACAATGGTTCTTAATTAATAATTGGACATTAAGAGGGATTCTTTATACTCTTTCCAAACTTAATAATCTATTTTATTTAATTATTTACTCATTTTTTTATTATTCTATTTTTTATATATTATATGTATGTATCCCTAATTTAATTGCTGAAATTTATTCTACACAAGTTGTATGGGTTTAACATGCAAAAAAAAAAAAACATTATAATTCTCAAATAAAAAAAGATTTTAGTGAAAATTTTTTAAGGATTTTTTTTCGAGTTGGGCGAAAATCGAGGGTGTTACATGAAGAAGGAATCATGAGGCACAACACAATACGCCACACACCATAGCTAATATGGTGTGGCTGAGCGGATGAATCGGACTCTCTTTGAGAGAGCTCGGTCCATGTTAAGTAATGTTGGGTTGGACAAAGAGATTTGGGCGGAGGCTGTTAACAAGGCCTGTTACCTGATAAATTGGTCATTTTTTATGACAATTGAATGTGAAATTCTTGAAGAAGTGTGGAGTGGTTGTACGATTGACTACTCAAGTCTGTGGGTATTTAGTTGTGAGGCTTACTCTCATAGTCAATTGAGAGAGATAAGCTTAACCATAGAGCAAGAAAATGGATCTTTGTGGGCTATATATAGTGATGGTGTGAAGGGTTACCGATTGTATGACCCTGTCACATGAAAAATTACCCTAAGCCATGATGTCAGATTTGATTAAGGGTCTTTGTTATGAAAGAATGTGCCAAAGGAACCTGAAAAATCAGAAGTTGTTGACATTCAGTTTGACAGAGATGAGATACGGGTTGAAACTAATATGCAAGCAAAGGTACAGGATCAGGTGGAGCAACCACTTATGCGAAGAAACTTACCCAAGAATCGTAGGTTACTGCCAAGGTATAGGGATGACTCGAATATTGGATTCATTCTCATTATGAATGAGGGGGATCTATCTAATTTTGAGAAGGTACTGTTGGAACTAGAGAAAATGAACCGCGGGGAACATTCTCTGAAATGTGGTGTTTTGTTGCTCTGGGGTTCTGAGTAATGAAAACATTCATAAACAATCACAAGCATTCGCAAAAAGGCACACAAGAAGATGTATCGCAAGGCGAATTTTATTCCAGAGATTCTGAGATCTTGTACATTCCAGGCCGTGGTCTGGCACGAGCCCTTAATTACATCGAATGATCGATGACCCTTGATTAGAAGGCAAAAGACTAGTCAGCAGGGACTATGGTCTTAGTGTTTGTGGCCACGTGGACCTGTGTTTGTTTTGCTGTGTACTGGACCACCTTTATATTAGTCGGATGTCTATGTCCCATATTTTGGCAGGAGACCCGGGTTGAGACTGTCAGGGTTTATTACTGAAATGGACGACTCTGGGCCCCCGCCTGTCAATGTAGGGACAGGTGACCTCGGGAAGTTCATTCTACAGTTGTGTGTACCTGCGCAGTCCAACCGGCAGATACCGTTTAGATGGGTAGGGCATCGACTGTTGTGTTGTGGCAGTTGAGCAATTGGTTTGTAGAGAGTCGAAACTCTTTGGCATGGTTTATTGTGGTAACCATGGCCCTGCTGGTCTAGCTTTTGACACAAATCGGATCATGCCTTTACAGTGAACGTAAATGTCAGCATATTTGCATAGCTCTGGATGTTGGCGGCTCCTTTTCGGGAAAGTTACTATGTTCATTGCGTCGAGTCGGGTCAAGTCTCGAAGACGCTCGATTCTGCTCATTTAGAGTTCTCAAAACATTCGTTTGACCGTTCCATTACGTCCGGAATGCTCGAAATACCCAAGACAGGCTCAGACGGACCTTGAGAAACACTCAAAATTGAGCCCGGTGCACCTGCAAGCACTATCTACAATTGGCTGATTTTTTAGGTGTGTGAGACTTGATTTACGGGTGCGTGGGGCTTCACGCACCTGTCAATTCAATGTCGATTTCATGACAAATTTAGGGGTGCGTTGGTCTATATTTAGGATACGTGGGTCCGCTTTTACAGATTTTGATTCTTGCTTAAGTTACGGACGCGTGGGGCCGATTTAACAGATGCGTGGGGTATTTTTGGATGCGTGGGGTATTTTTACAGATGCGTTACTAAATATATGAGATTCAGACCTGTAGTGGTGTATTTGTGATCGGAAAGAGGATTTCGACGAAGATTCCGGCGAGGGTTCCGGTGAGGGTTTTGGGTTTCTGGCGGCGACAGCTCTCTCTCTGTCTCTTTTTTCTTGTGTGTTAATGAGTGGGATGAGGGGGTATTTATAGGTGAAGTCGGCCAATAGGGAGCTGCCACGCGTCACGCACCTGTCAAATGTCCCCAACGCACCTGTTTATTGATGTGCGAATGCCCAAAAATCATACTGGATCTTTCGGGTGCGTGGGGTCCAATCGCCAGGTGCGTGGGGCTCAACGCACCTGGAACCCTATTTTTTAACCATCCATGGATTGTGAGGGTGCGTTGATTATTTTTCAAGGTGCGTTGGGTGCTTTAATTTTTGGGGTGCGTTGGACATGTAAATGTGGGCTCCACCGATTGGGTTTTGATTTTTGGAGGGTTTGTGGGGCCCGTTTCGTTGCGCAATCACTTGCACTGTTCATCATAAATAGTAACGGAGTTGTGGGCCCATTCCCGGGCGGTTCTGAACACGGTGATCGACGGGGCCCACTAGAGAATTTGGCTAAGTTTAAGAAAATCGTGTATACTTCCGTTTTGCGTGCGCCGGAAGGCGTTTTGCGTGATTCCTTCAGAGGTACATGGTTATTTGGCTCGTTTTAAGAGTCCTCATTATTTGGGACCCCAACAGGTACTAGAGGATGTAGATGCTAAAAAGTGAAAGACGACAATGCAAGAAAAGATGAACTCTCTTTACAAGAATGAAACTTGGGAGCTTGTGGAGCTCCTTATAGGCCGAAAAGCGATAGGGTGTAAATGAATTTTTTTAAAGAAACAGGATAAGTACAAGACAAAATTGGTGGCGAAGGGGTATGCTCAGCGTGAAGGCGTGGACTTTAATGAGATCTTTAAGCCGGTTGTGAAGAAAGTATTTATCAAGTTCATGTTGGTGTTGGTTGCCCAACACAACCTTAAGCTGGAACAGATGGATGAAAGACTGTTTTCCTGCATGAAGAATTAGAGGAGCAGATTTACATGACGCAGCCAGAAGGTTATATAGTACAAGGGGCAGAGAACAAAGTTTGCAGGTTGAGGAGATTGTTATACGGTCTCAGACAGTCGCCTAGGCAGTGGTATAAGAAATTTGATTCCGATCATGATGAGTTAGGGCTTTTCTATGAGTGAGTATGATCACCGTGTCTACACTAGACACTGAGTGATAGGAAGTTTCTCATACTTGTGTTATACGTATATGACATACTTATTGCTAGTCATAGCATATCTGACATCGATGTGTTGAAAACTTAACTTTCAGGGACATTTGAGATGGAAGATCTAGGGGCTACAAAGAGGGTTCTCGGCATTAATATACATAGAGACAGGAAGAAGAGCAGGCTTTGGTTAAGTATAGGATGGATACGGCGAAGCCGGTTAACGTTCCACACACGGCTCACTTCAAGCTTTCTTCAGAGCAGTGTCCCAATACAAATGAAGGAAAACAGGTTATGTCTAGTGTGCCTTATTCGAGCGCAGTAGGCATCTCGATATATGTTATAGTTTGTACAAGACCTGATATTTCACAGGTTATAGGTGTTGTTAAAAAATTTATGTCCAACCCCGGCAAGAAACATATTGGGAAGTTGTGAAATGGTTACTTCGATACATCTGTGGTACGCAAGACTACGTCTTATCATTCGAAAGGTCTAAGGACAGGTTGGTTGGGTACGTCGATACTAATTACGCAGGTAATATGGACTGTAGATCGACTTCTAGTTACTCGTTTGTGCTAGTGGGTGGAGCAATGAGTTGGATGTTCAAGCTTCAGTTGGTGGTGGATTTTTCCACTACTCAATTAGCTAAGTATATGGCGGTGACAGAAGCTTTTAAGGAGACTGTTTAGTTGAAGGGCATGATAAATCAGTTGGGGCTTCAGTAGGAGGAAATGCTAATTAATTGTGATAGCTCTAGTGCTAGAAATTTGGCTAAACATTTTGTTTATCACTCTTACTAAACACATTGATGCGCGTCACCATGTACCCGACAGGTGCTTGAGGAAGGAGACGTGACTCTGGAGAAGATTCGCACTAGCGTGAATTCGACGAACATGCTCACTAAGGTGGTTCCTACAAACAAGTCCAAGTTTTGCACGACTTCTCTGGGATTGATGAAGACCGAATGAAGATGTAGGGTGAATGAGAAGTGATGACACTATGTTGAAGATGAGATGATGGATGAAGCAAAGGAGATGTGGTTTCATTGTTTGAAGCCTCGATGGAGATTGTTGAAGGAGCCTTCAAATTGTATTAAAACAGGGTCTCACGACCGATCGCCCAGACTGGCTGACCGGTCTGAAAATCAGGCTAGGTATGATATGGCCTCTGGATAGTTTCCGGGATCGGCCAGACTGGTCGACCGGTCTGAAAATCAAGCCAGGTATCATGTGGCCTTTGGACAGTTTTCGTGCATTCCAGATCGGTTGCCGACCGATCAGCAGGATGCTTCGACCGATCACAAACCGATCAGTAATTGTGACAAATGAGTATTTCTTGAAGCCTAACTCTCTTGACTGTTTTTTGTCATTTCTGACCGGTCAGAGGTGGGCTTCGAATGGTTGGTAGAATGGCGGTGTTCTGCATGGTTACACAGCAAGTGCATAACACATTTCTAAATTCGGTGAGAAGCCTGTTTAAACTCTTCTTAATCGTGTTTAAATGTATCCTAAAGATTTTTAAGGTGTCATAATTCGAAATTAGGGTTTAGGGAGAGGATTGAGAGGAAGAGAGAAGGTTTGTTCATCTCTTGGGGGCTTTGCTTGTGGGTAGATCATCTCTGTAATCGTTTGATTTATAGTGCAACTGTCACTTTGTGCCGTAGGTTTCTGCCGCAAGGATTTTCCACATAAAAAGGGATTGTGTCTTGTGTGTTGATTACTTGTGTGTGTAGGGTGATCATTTGATTCAATACCCTATGCTTTCGCAAGGTTTTCCCAACACCCCGCACTCACACTATGGTGGGATTTCACTACCTATGGGTACTTGAACCCCAAACCTCATGTTAAAACTCCTGGGAATCTACCACCGAGAGGCATAAGTAGCTTATCTTAAATAACTGATGATCCAAGTGCCCCTTAAGTGTCTAAAAATAAAATCTATAAAAATTTGTTGTTCTCACCAATGAATTATTTAAATAGGCTATGTTTGGTAAACACTCCCCATTTTATGCGGCCGCCTATGATTGATGGTACCCATTCAGCACATAAAGTATTATCTTCGGCGTCAGACCATGTTCCAGATTCATTGAAGCAGACGCGCATCTCTCTTCAATTCAACTCATCGGGGCAATCAACTAGTGATCACTCATCCAAATTTGCGACAAAGGTGGGTCGCATAGCTATGAGCCACATGTCACCTCTATATCCTTCTTGGGATAGAGTTCCAGCAGAGTTGCTCAAATGGTTTGGACTCTTATTTAGGTAATGTTCAAATACTATAATTTTTATAGTAATTAGTGTTAATATCTTAAATCATGTCATGATTTTTTTTTCGGCTGTTGGAATAATCTCTTTCCCATGTGCAATTTGATTTGACGAAGAATCGTAGAGCTTACGGCTTGAGAAAGGCGGGTAAAGCTTGGAAAGACTAGAAATACAAATTAAGAAAGGATTACAAGGAATCCAGTTAAACGGACGTAGCGAGGAGGGGAATAAATTGAATAAATGGGCCAAGCAGGAAGATTGAAAGTAGTTCGTCGACATCTGTCATACTAAGGTTGATGGTTCCGCCCTAACCCCTGAAGAGAGCTAATACATTATGAGTAATCACAAATTTTCTTATTTAGTTTAATTTTATTATAATCCTATTGTACTAATTATCGTTCTAGTTTTCAATCCCAAATTAGGAACATTATTGCTACGAATCTCACACTTGGATAGAGGGATTTTAATAGTGATCCCGTCGCAATCGTAAATACATTATCTTATATATACATAAAATTAAAATTTTATTTTATATTATAGTTTATTTTAATAAAAACTTAATTTATAGGGAAGGATACACGGCATGTGATGGGGAGTAAGCAAGATTGGTTTGCGTACAACAGCTCTGTATCGGTCTTGTATAGATGAGATGAATAAACAAATGTATCAGATGTCCCAACAATTGAATACGATGATAGAGCAGATGATAAACATGAGCCAGTAGCAGCGATGGCGGCCTGGGTCTACCTCCCTACCAACTACACGATCATTTCAGGTATATATATTTAATTTCAATATATATTAGGGTCCAATCATACGTAAATTCAAATCCTAATATTTAATTATTTGTTATTAATAAGAAAGACCCGATATAAGTAAACAGCTAGCACGCTCTTCTTCCCCTAATTTACGTGGCCGTGGATGTTACTTGATGAACATTCGACTTACTAAAGCCTTGGCCAATGGAGTATTAGTTCCAGACGAAGACCATGATTTATTTTTTTATTATATCTGCATAAAGGAGATATTTAATTGGTCTGCTGAGCTAGTGGATCAAGATAGACCTAAAGAGACATTTGCATATATTAAAATTGGATCGATTATTAAATGGCCTCAACATATGACGGATATACTACATTGAGATTTTGATGGGTTCGTTTTATTTTGCCCAGATGATTTTTTGTATCTTAGTTGTTTATATACTTTATTTTATTGTACATTAGTCATGGAATGATTGGATGGATTGTGGATAAATTTTGTTTATTATGAACACCTTGTTTTATAGGTGATTGTTGTGGGTATATATGTTGCACAAATTGTTGTTTTTTTATTATGATACTTTATTACTTGTAGAATGTATGAATGCCTATGAGAATGGATTTAGATGTATTGTGTTGTGAGAGATGTATTTAGATGTGATGTATAATGTTGTGAGGGATGTATTTAGATGTGATGTATAGTGTTGTGAGGGATGTATTGTGTTGTGGTGATTGATTTGGATTGGAATGAATGTATATGAATTTAAATTGGAATGAATATTGATTTGGATTGGAATGAATGTGGATTTCGATTGGAATGTATGTGTCTATCAGGTTTTAGGCCCAACCAGATGCCCTATGGCACCAATAAACAAATATTTAAAAAAAAATCTTAAATTTGGCGGCTTGAGTCGTCAAAATTTATTCCACATACAACGGCTACAGCCACCATTTATAATAAACGACGGGTATGACCGTCGAATTATAGGCGTCGTTTATTTTCTAAAATCGATGGCTTTAGCCGACAAATATGGGGGAGTCAACTTGAAAATTGACACAGATTATTTGACGGCTTACATTTTTCGGTGAATATAATTCGTCGAGCAAAAAATTTGGCGTGCAAAAACGTCGCAAATGACCGTCAATTTTTTGGAAAAACAACGGCTTTGGTCGTCGAATTTATCCCTTTTTCACGTAGTGAGTAGGCCTACACACGGGTTAGCTTAGGGTTGGGTTGGGCCCAATCCTGGACCGAATCTAAACATATTTTAAAGGTTCGGGTTTCGATCCGAGTCATGACCTGGTTGGGCTGACCCAACCCTAACCTTACCCTACTTGTAAAAGGGTCAACCCTACCTAACCTATGTACTAAACTGGGTCGGGTTGGGTCAAGTTAAGACTATGTTGTGCTTATTTGCATTCTTTTTAACTTTGTATATTAAAAATAAAAGTGTTTAACGATATTAAATAGTATTCTCTCTACACAATATTACGAATAATAGTTTATTTAACTTCAAAACATATTATAAAATTTAGGTGGAATATTTCTCTGCCTTATCATTTTCTTCTTCATCTTTCTCCACATCAAAGCTACGTCCTCCCCACCTAAGAGTTAACCAATTTTGGATACAAATGAGAGCTTCGGCACAGTAGATGGTGCAGGTGAGCTTCTCTCCTTGCTAACAACCCTTCCCTTGGTGTTAAATGCCGATTTTGATGCTACATTTGAAATAGGGATTGAAAATATATCAAATGTAACCCATTCTCTGATTTGAAGCAATCTAGAGATCTGAAGTCAGCACAATCCTTGAAGTCAATAGAAGACGAGACTTCAAATTAATTTTCTCAGCTTTATATATGCTCATGCACTCCTTTTGTATAGTCATACGAGATATATTCTCCAATTTTAGATTCAAATATTTAAGAAGTTTCATGAATACTTTACTCTCAACAAGTCTGAATGGTTGTTCATTTAAGATAAGGAATTTAGACAATAACTCTCTCATCTTCTCCTTCATGTAACTGTATGTCCTCGGAGATAGGGACCCACTAACAGTTGTACTGAATGTAAGGTGTTCCTGAGTAGGCATTCATTTCTTAGGCTTCATAATGCACTTCCTGATGTGTTGAACAAATGCAGAAGTCGACCCATCAGTAGGCTTCTTGTAACTTTTTTGCAATGGATGCATTTGATTTTTTCTCACCAGATTCAATGATTTCTTCAAAGTCTTCCCATACATTTGACATTTTTCTTGTATTATTTTGGGTTTGACCTCCTTGTTTATCCATCGGCGTATCTCCTTCCAAATCGATAGGAGATGTTATTGACGCATCTCCTAATATAGGGTTTGAAACTTTGTCTTCATGTGAGTGTAATGACATCTAACACACATCATAAGAGAGAATCAGTTTATCCGAAAATTTCTTTCTATAAATAATTACGTAGTTTAGATTGTCCAAACAACATGTCTAGACTTGAATTTCAGGTACACGAATAGGGACATTCGAGACTCGGGTACCCGAATAGGGACACACACGTAGGGAGAGTATGATTTTCAAGGCCGCTTTTTCTCTCAAGATGTAATGATAAAAAAAAATTGAAGAAAAATAATGATAAAATGATTTTTATAAAAATTATTGACTTATGAGAAAGATAAGAACATGATTAGGTGTATTTGGGCCATTCATTAAGTAGGCCCATTATGTACACACGGACCACCTTTTTCTCATATGGGACAAGCTTTAGTAGTCATAATGCAATATGTTTATGTTAACTTCTTATCATCATGACCTGCTAATTTACTATACTACACTGTGTTGGAAAAGGCTTCATGTCAACCTAAAAATCAAACCTCAAACAAAAACTAAATCAAATCCATACAATAAACTAATAATCAAATACCAAACCCTGGATCAACTCGAAAACAGATAGATTAGTCAAAATTGTAATAGTCTAGATCCAAACGCATAAAAACCTCATATAACATTAAAATAATGCAAATTATAACAAAAAAATAAGAGAGAAAAATAAGATTCAGAGCTCTCAATAAAAAATCGTTCCATTAAAATGAATCTAAAGAGGAAAAATCAGGGCTACAATGGAAAAATCACCTATGTCTTGAAGGATTCGAAAGAATTCGCTAGAGAAGAAATTCGAGTTCGAGCACAAAGAAAGCTAGGTTTTTTTTTTCCCTCTTTCCCTCAACTCCTCGTATCTTAATTCAAGTGCCATTACTCGGGTAATAGCTTAGTGGATGACACCCCAACCATGGGGCCCACCTTGATGATCTATTGTATATCCACGCAGTCAATCCATTTCTATATATCATTTTAGGATGGAGCCCCAAAAATTAAGTAGATCCAAATCTTAGGTGGACCATGACACAGGAAACAGTGGCCCATGACACAGGAACCTTACGATGGGCCCATCATAAGGTTTTCCTAATGTTAATTTTCCATCAAACCCGTTGATAATGTCAAAAAGACCTGGATGAAGGGAAAATAAAAATATCATCTTAATCTAAAACTTTTTTGGCCCATAAAACATTTTTAATGATCATTTATCACTATTTTTAGTGGTATGGTTCACCTGAGGTTTGGATCTTCTTAAGGTTTAGAATCATACCCTAAAATGATACAGGAAAATAGACGGACGGAGTGGATATACAATAAATACATCAAGGTGGGCCCCATACGGTTAGGGTTACACCCATGCGGTAATATTTGATTCTCTCCCGTGAGATCGGGAGAGGAATTGGCGGATTAGGTGAGACCCTATATCCACCGAGGTGGGTGGGACCCTGACTTTGGGACCACTGTGATGTATGTGACTACATCTACAGCATCCATTTGTATTGAAAGTTCATTTTATAGTATGAACCAAAAAATGAAGCAGTTTCAAGTCCCAAATGGGCCATAATACCGGAAAAAGTGGTGATTGGTCATTAAAAACTTCCTATGGGCCACAAAGGCTTTGGATCAAGATGATATTTATGTGGCCTCTTCATCTATATGTTTGTGACCTTATTAACAGGTTAGGTGGAAAATAATGACAAACAAACATTCTGGTGAAATCAATGAAGTTTTCAATGGTAGAGATTCAATCACGACTGTTTCTATTGTGTGGTCCACCTAAGATTTGAGTCAGCTTCATTTTTTATATCATATCCTAAAATGATCTTTCAAAATGGTTGGACGGTGTGGACTTAAGACACATACATCATTGTGAGCCCCACAGTCAGGCATCCACCCACCTTGGTGGATCCTTGTTGTCACCTAATCCACTCCCCATGAGAGGAACGCTGGGTGAGACCCTGAACGTGAGGCTCACCTCAATGTATATGTTGTAAATCCAAGCTGTCCATCTATGTTTCCAAATTATTATAGGACATGGTCCCAAAAAGGAAGCAGATTAAAGCTTTAGGTAGACCACACCACAAAAATCAGTGATCATTAAACTCCCACCATTAAAAGATTCATTGAGTCCACCCTAATGTTGATTGACCATCCAACCTATTGATAATGTCATGCAGATATTTCTAAAAGCAATAAACCAGTATAAACGGGGCGGTTCGGGTCGGGCAGAACGGGTCAGGTATACACGGTCGGGGTACAGGTCGGGTCAGGTGGGTTTGGCATGTACCATAAATCGCACCTAAATTAAAAATGGTCGAGCCACATTCAAACGGAACCGGACAGTTTTCTTTGTCAGGTCGAGACGGATCGGGTTTCTACCGGGTCGGGTCAGGCGGGTTAACCGGTCGGATGTGCAGCCCTAGTAGTGAGTACAACGAGTTGTGGACTTTGAAGGTGGGAACCGCATGATAGATCTCACGTCAAAAGGTGCGGACCATGTGATGGACTGTACACATAAAAGGTGGGGGCCCACATGATGGACAACCCACATCATGTGATGGATGGTTAACATCAATATTGTAAACCCCCATAAATGGTGGACATCAAAGGTGGCCCCTGCATGAAGGACAACCCACATTAAAGGTGGAAATCACATGATGGACAGTCAACATCAAGGTGGCAGCACGTAGGACCTGTATGATATATGATCCACATCCAAGGTGGGACCTGTACGATAGATACTCCACATCAATGGTGGGCCCAACATGATGGCCTGACTACATCAATGGTGGACACGCAGGATGGACAGCCTAGACATCAGAGGTTGGCTCCACATGATGGATGGACATCTAAGGTGATCACCACATGATGGATGGACCATTGAAGGAAGGTCCCACGTGACAAACGGCCAACATTGGGGTAGGCCCCTCGTGATAGACGGTACATATCAAGGTGGACCCGCATAATGGATGGCCTGCATTGAAGGTGGGCCACCCGTGATGGAGGACACATGGATGCTGGGCCTCGCATGATGGACGGTAAATATTAAATATGAGCCCTACATGATGAATGGTCGACATTGGAGATGGGCACTGCGTGGTGAACAATCAACGTCAAGGTGGGCCCCATGTGACGGACGGTGGACATCATAGGTGGGCCCACACACGATGGATGGCCCACATCAAAGTTGGGCCTTGCATGATGGATGACCCACATCAATGTCGACTCCCATGTGGGCCCTATACAATGAACCATCCACACCGAAGATGTGCCCTACATGATGGATGGTCCACATCAAAGGTGGGCCCCACACCATGGACAGTCCACATCAAAGGTGAGCTACACATGATGGACAATTCACATCAAAAGTGGGCCCAATATGATGGATTGTCCATGTTGACTATGGGCCCCGCGGGATGAACGGCCCACATCAAATGTGGGCCCCACATTATGGAAGGTAGACACTGAAGGTGGGCACCAAATGGTCAACACTGACATCGAAGGTGGGCCCCAAGTGATGGACGACCCACGCATTGAAGGTGGGTAGTGGACCCTTACACGACAGATGGTCCACGTCAAGGTAAGCCCCACATAATGGACATTCCACATTAAAGGTAAGCTCCGTGTCCATGGCTACGATCGCAAAAGAGTTATTTAAGTTTCATCTTTCTAAACTAAATAATCTTTGAACCCCGTAAAATAGAAATTGTATGTCAACAGTGGTTAAAAAAAATAAGGCCTAATTTATTATCAACTAATGCCCTTTATTAGATTCTACTCATTTTTTTCATTTCATATTGATTTTATACCCTTTGAACTTATTTCTTTAATAGCTTTCTTTCACTACATTCATATGTTTCCTGCGATTCTTTTACACAATTCAGAAGCTAAGTATTTGTACTTTACACATGGGCATTCAGTTGGTAAAAGTGGGGCCCATTAGTAGGCAATCTGAAATTGGAATTGTTTGTTTGATGGGGCTCACCGTGGATGATCTATGCCCCAAAAGTACTCCAAGAATAGAAGATCCTTTTCTATAAAGTAATAAGCATTCTACTGGTTGAATGGTGTACAGCAATCCACGCCATCCATTTGGTGGAGAGCATATACCCCAAAAATCACACTGATTAAGCAATCCCAACTCTTTCAGCAGTCGTCCAAAATTTCAACAGTCATTTCAGCAGTTACTGTTATCTGCTCAAATTCTAGCAGTTTAGATGATGTATCATACCCTTTATACTCAGCAACTCGGAAATTATAAAGTGGTATATATGGACTCAAATAAAACTGACTAGATTGTGCAGCTCACCGTAGCCAAGTTACAATTTCAAGATCAGATTGGTTGAACAGTCCTAACCTCTGATTTATGGACACTTATTTGTAGAAATAGGACCGTTAGATATTTTTAATTTTTAACCAACCAATAAATGTCCACCAATCCAATGGTCTGGTAATCAAACAAGCTTAATCTTTCGTTCACAATACATCTACACTGGATACCATAATTTGATCATATCAAGTTCTAAGTAGTTTATAAATGCCCGCATATCACCATCATACTTTACCCGAGCATTAAAGTTTTCATCTTTTTAAAATGGTGCACCATCACATTGTCTAGCCTTTGGATGATTCTTTTTTTTCTTCCCAAAAGTCCTCCATAGAAGTGAGCTTTCTTGGGATTCTCCAATTAGAAAAAAAGAAAAGGTCACCATGAACAGGCACTGGTTTATTTAAGGGGCTAAGAACCAAAGACTGAATGGTCACGGAACGAATTTCAATCCGACAAAAAAAAAAAGAAAAAGAAAAAAAGAAAAAGCATCCCAGTGCAAAATCGACCTCGAAGTATGCTCTTATGCCATTTTTATAATGCCCAAGGAGCATTGTGGACCGCTCACATGGTACCGTTTTCAAATAAATAGATTATCAATGTAGTTTATTTAGCCTTTGGCTTTCCAGCAGATTGTTCTGATAATATAGTTGTCGTGGTAATGTTATTTTCTCTTTTCTTTTGGCTGTTGATGACAAATCAAGGGCTAACACTGCAGGCTTTCATGGAGGTTTTATTGGGTCCTGCTCATGGCAAACAAATGGTTTATAACCAGCTCGCATGATCCTGTACATTTCGGCACCACGGTTCCATAAACCACATGTGTGAGCAAGGACCCTATATTTAGTTTAGGAATGTGATTAGGAAGTATAGGTGTGCTAGAGTTAGTGTTGTACGTCGAGCTGAGTTGAGTCGAGGTGGGTCAAGCTTGGCTTGACTCGTCTGTGCTCTCCTAGAGCTCGAGCTCACCCTCAAGCTTACTTTTGGAGCTTGCTTTATTTGCCAAACCTTTCGATGCGAGCTAGTAGATCGAGTTGAGGCAAGCTTACCTCGAGTCAAGGCGAAATTGCTCCCACCTCAATTTATTATTACCCCTGTTTTGTAGATGTGTATAATGTGTGGTCTCACCATAGCACCCGTTTTATGCAATGCATAAAACATACAACCACCGTGGGCTCACTATGTTTTTTACTTGAAATTACTCAATCCATCAGATGTGCTCAACAAGGAATGTTCTTACGTGAACAAATCAGTAGGAATAAGATACCCCCCAAACGTGTGAGGGTCTTATGTCCTAGGCTTGGACCCAATGTGTAGGGGGGGGGGGGGGGGGGAGAGAGAGAGAGAGAGAGAGAGAGAGAGAGAGAGAGTACCAATCTCTTCCAGCTCCAGCAAAGAGTTGATTTGGGGGAAGGAGAATAAATAGAAGAGGAAAAGGAAAAAGGGGGAGAAGGAGAGCAGTCGTTTAGCCCTAAGAAATAAGAAGATTATGGTATTTTTTAACAACTATCTATATGAAACGAGTTGAGTCGAGATCGAGCCGAGTCAAGCTTGAATCGAGTCGAGTCGAGTCGAGTCGAGTGACCTAGTGCTCAAACTTAACTTGATTTCTAACTCGAGCTCCTCAATGGAACTCGACTTGACTCATCCCATAAAGTCGAGGCGAGTCAAGGTGAGTTTTTTTCAAGTCGAGTTGATCGAGTTTCTTGAGCTGACTCGGCTCATGACCAGCCCTAGCTAGAGTTTTACTCAACTTAATATTTGACTGAACACTGGTGCCCCCAAATGGATCGATTAAGATTAAATTTGAGATCCAGTCACCCTCTCAACCACCGGTTGTAACAACGATCATGCGATTTGCAGAATGGTAGGAGTTAGTTCTGCCTGATGGATTCTTTTTGTATTACATTCAGGACTTTTCTTTCACTAATAATTGATGCCAGTGTATTTCTCAAGAACAAAAAATAGATATACAAAATAAAGGAAGGCTCAAATAATGCCAATTTTAATTTGCGAATAATGTTCATTATAATCGACAAAGTATCAAATAAACTGGAGAATAAAATAAAAGAAAAAAACATGACTTATATATATATGAATAGAAAATGTAGACAGATTTTCAAAAGGATATAACCAGAGTATTTAATCTTCTAAGTGAGAACTCAATTGATCAGAATCCGATAATAGAAGATTGTAGATATTTAATCTAATCCCACAGTACTGTAGCGATGACGCTGAACAGTAACGATCTAGGCTAGAAATAGAACTAAGTTATGCGAGAAAGGTAAAAATAAAGACTATGTATATAAATTGTACGTGCTTGGTGTGGGCCTAGAGCTCTTCATTATGTTTTCTTTTATAGCTTGTAGGGGAGAAAAAACCCTCGTTGGATTTTCTTGTTGGTCTAAAATTCTGATGGGCAGGTTCCACTAACAGGTCTGAACAGTAAGAGTTTCTGATGGGCAGGTTCCACTAACAGGCAAGCCCAGAGCATACGCCCGAACTGACAGGTGCTTTATGCGAGATGCATGCTGTGTGTTTGAATAATCAAAGTGCTTGCAGTGAAGCAGGGGGGTTGGAAGAAAAGTAAATGTTGCACTTATGCTAGATGCGAATGAAATGATGCTAGTAAGGAACAACTAGACGGACGGAGGTGTCACAAGGATTGGCTTCGAGTGGCTGGATCAAGACTTGGATGGCTTGGGAGACTTAGACCAGTGGTCAAGTTAGACTGGACCAGGGCTAGACTCTCCTCACTCGGGCTCTCCTTGGTGGAAAGATGGGCTAAAAGGGTGGAGAAGGACTCAGACGGACGGGTCGCTGGACTGGATGGATTGTATGTTGAAATGGGAAGAGGCTAAGGGTATTTATAGCATTGGAGAGTGGCAGTTTGCGTAAATATGTTTGGGCAGCCCCCGTACGGACACTCCTCGATTTCCAGCGCTTGGTACGGTCATGTCTCGGGGCTGCTGTTTTGACTCGGTGGGTTGACTCGGTGAGTTGACTCAGCGGGTCGACTCGGTGATTTGACTCGGCTGGTTGACTCAGCGGTTTGACTCGACAGGTTGACTCAGCAGGTTGACTCGGTGTTTTGGCTCAGCAGGTTGACTCAGCGAGTTTGACTTTTTAAGGATTTTTTGACTGGTTTTTCTTGTGGGGGGTTTTTCAGGCTGATGTTTAGGGGTGGGTTGACTGGGTTCAGGCTTGACTTGGGCTATAGATTGGGGCTTACAAGGGTGAGTTTGGCTGAGTTTGGACTTGGGATTTGGGGGTATGGTCCTCCATTTATCCAGCTATATCTACCAATAGTGTAGCGGAAGGTGGGGTGTCTACAGATGCCCCTCTTTGGCAGAGGTTGCATGCAACCGAATGCCAAAGAGAGTGGACACCCCACTTCTGACCCGGTCATTCATAGATCATGGTCTGAAATCTTTGCTTGCCTTTGCATCTGTGCCAGTTGATCATCTGAAAATCGATCACTCGCACATACCGCAGAAGTTTGGAGAAAACGTTGTGATTGTCCCTGCAGTTTGCTGCAACCTGGGTACCCAATCGCAACCCTTCCATTCCCAATTGGTACTAACATCGGAAAGGTACAACAGAGCTTCTGTGTCGCTAGTCTTACGAGGTTACTGACCCTGAGATTGATTGTGATGTTTGATGTTTTCCTGGATCACTTCAGGAGTACTTATTTCGCTTAACTATCAAAGTGGTTAGATGCCCTGCATCATGTAGTCTTACGGGATTCTACTACGCCGACTTGGACTCAATCAAGGTACTTCAGGCATCCACGCCTAGGTATATGTGGGTGAACTCTTTCCACCCAATCTGCTGGTTTTGATGCTTGGTTTGCAATTCATTCTTTCCTAGATTGTGGTCTGGAATCTTTGTTTGTCCTTTGTATCTGAGTCAGTTGATTGTTTGAAGATTGATGACTCGCACATACCGCGGGAGTTTGGAGAAAACGTTGCGATTGTCCCTGCAGTTTGCTGCAACCTGGGTACCCAATCGCAACCCTTCCATTCCCGATCGGTACTAACATCGAAAAGGTACAGTAGAGCCTCTGCGTCCGTAGTCTTATGAGGATACTGACCCTAAGACTGATTGTGTGATGTTTGATGTTTTCCCAGATCACTCCAGGAGTACTTGTTTCGCTTGACTGTCAAAGTGGTTAGATGCCCTGCGTCATGTAGTCTTACGGGATTCTACTACGGCGACTTGGACTCAATCAAGGTACTTCAGGCATCCACGCTTAGGTATGTGCGGGTGAACTCTTTCCACCCGATCTGCTGATTTTGATACTTGGGTTACAATTCATCGTTTCCACCTGTTCAAATGGTTTCTGTGACCGAGCCTTTTGGCTTTCATCTTTTCGTATCTTGGCATGTGGTACGACCGCACTGACACTGGAGTTCAGTTCGACCGTACTTTGAGTGCATTGGATCCAATGGTCTCCGGGGAAACCGCGAGACATCGGGTCTTATTTGATTTTTGCGTCAGCTCCTACCCAGAGATATGGAAGATCTCCTGGTGTTTTGGAGGCTGAACGCTCTACTGAGAAAATATTTTTGGATTTTTGAAAAGATACCCACTCTGGGGAGTGATACTCCGTGGGGTTTTTATTTGCAAATAGAGATATTTTTTTTATCTTTTTGAAATGGAAATCTGGTCTGCACGTGCCTCCACTAGGGATGCCTGTGGGGTCTTTGGCTAACCGACTTTATTTTGAAAGCAGGTAAACATGATGATTGATGCGATGGATGCTGATGCATAGAGATGCATGATGAATGCATGGCTTTGGCTCATTCTCATTCAGTTTGATGATTTTGCTTTTGCTGGAGATGCAGAGAATTTTGAGCTTATTGCTTCCAAGGTTGTGCTTTCCTAGGGGTTCTTCTTTTTAATGCGGATGTTTGGTCAGCGGGTTGGTCAAGATCCTGACCCGTGATCGATCAAGTCCATCGTCCCAAGATGCTGTTTCTTTGCTAATGAGAATGTACGAGGATTAAATCAGACTTCAAAATGTTCTTCTAGGCATAAATGCGATTGAGAAGGTGCTTGGTCGCCAGTTTTGGTCAAGATTCCAATTTGCGGGCGATTGGATCCATCATCCCAAATTGTGAAGAGAGAGGAGTTCGAGACTCCTGAAGTGTAGTGCTGGGGGATAGTGACAATTTTTGTGATTTTTCAGAATATTTGGTCCGAACCTTTACCTGAGTGGTCAGGATAGAGATCGGTTATTGAAAACAAAGGAAATATTTTTGTAGTTTTTGAAAATATTTGATTTGAAAGCAAAGGAAATATTTTTTTGTGATTTTTGTAAATATTTGATTTGAAAGCAAGGAAAATATTTTTGTGATTTTTGAAAAGGTGATTTTGCAATGTTTTGGTATTTTGTGATTTTTCTGAAATGCAAGGAAAGATGTGGAATTTTCATCCACTTCCAGCTTCTACTGCTGGTAAGGCACCCTATCCATTTTACGTTAGCGAGCAAGACGAGTCTCACACAGTCAAGTGCTGTAGTTTTACATCTTCGGATGAGGAGATTTTTTAGGGTTTTCAATCAACACACCCACAGAGTTGCCTATTCCTCATGTGCAATGCACATAGACTACGTATTGTCTCACGGACTCCTTCGGCCACAAAATGAGCCACATCCTCACATTTCCCTTAGTCAATCTAGTTTGGGGCCTTACGTTGCTCACAATTTCGTGAGGGTACGCTCCACCTCCCAATAGCCTTAATCCCCTTCATGAGTTTTAGGAACAGGGAACATCCGTCAGATTCAACAGCGACTTTCAAATCAAGGTTGTCTATCACGGTGCGTTCAACACGAACAGGATTGCGGGGTTCTGACCGCCTCAGCCTTTACCTGTTTAAAAGATTCCGAACACCGGTACGATCAACTGTCAGCCATGTCCGGACCAGGTTAGGAAAGAAAGCCCTCAAGAAGTTAATCCCAGTGTAGTTTTAGGTCTTCGGACCGCTAAGGATAGATTTGTGAAATTGATGGTGAATTTTTTTTTTTTTTTGAAAAAGTTCCAGACTTCAACTCGAGTAATTGGGGTTGATGCTGGTTTTTATGAAAAGCTTGAAATCTTTTTGGTATTTTTGAAATGATCCGGGTTATCGAACCTTGATTCGAGCAGTCGAGGCCGATGTCGGTTTTTGGTTGAAAGCGAGAAAGGTCCTCCGAGAAATTAATCCCAGTGTAGTTTAAGGTCTTCGGACCAAAACTTTGTACATGCTGAAAATATATTCTTTTTTGCGATTTTTAGGAAATGATTTAGGTCATCAGATCTTGACCTAAACGGCTAGGATCAATGCTGGTTTTTATTAAAAATCTCTCTGGATGTTCTTCAGACCCAAAATATGTACAGGTTGAATATACACTCTTTTTGGTGATTTTTCGAAATGATCCAGGTCATCAGATCTTGGCCTGAACGGCTAGGATCGATGCTGGTTTTTATTAAAATCCCTTGGGATATTGATCCCGACGTAGTTTAAGGTCTTCGGACCCAAAATATGTACAAGCAGGGCAAACACATTTTTTTATTTTTGGAAAATGTCCGGTGTCAGCGGATCTTGATTCGAATGATCCAGACTGCTACCGGTTTTTATTTAAAAAGTCCCTCGGGATCTTAATCCCGACGTAGTTTAAGGTCTTCGGACCCCAAATATGTACAAGCAGGGCAAAAACATTTTTTTATTTTTGGAAAATGTCCGGTGTCAGCGGATCTTGATTTGAACGATCCAGACTGCTACTGGTTTTTATTTAAAAAGTCCCTCGGGATCTTGATCCCGACGTAGTTTATGGTCTTCGGACCCAAAATATGTATAAGAGCGTAGCAATCAAGGTGGGAGATTCCGAGGATTCTTCTTAGAATGGTTCAGATCGTTAGGTCATGCCTTTGGATGGTTGAGATCGCTGTTTGACCAAGTCAATTCTTTTTCTTTTTTCTTGAAAAATCCATGGAACTTTTTCCACATCATCAAGCCAATTTCTCACCATTTTCTCACAAGATGAGATTTTGGTGAGATTTTGGTGAGATTCCTTACTTTTTCTCACCATTCTCTTCCATCACTTCATTCTTACAAGGGAGTACAAGATTCACTTGCAACCACCCTTCCTAAGGAGGAGTTCTTCCCAAGAAGAGAGGGTGAGAAGTCGTTTCAAATAGGTGGGAGGGAGGACGGCCCCCTGGGCGCCGCCCGGACCGTCTCTGCCCACTGGTTTTTCTAGTGGGTCGGGTAAAGGGGTGTACTCCCCTTTTCTATATAACATGGGGTACTCTTGCCCCCTCCAACGTGTAATCTCTCCTCTCTCTCTCTTATACTCTCTCTTCCTTCAAGTTTTCCTCTCTCTTTTGGTGGTTCTTTGCTCTCTTCAAGAGGTGCGCTTAGTGAAGCTTTGGGACAGCAAGGTGGTCCCCCTTTGGTGAGTGGTAGAGGTATGGACCACTCCTTTTCTCTCTTGTCTTTTTCCTTCTTTATTTTCTCTTCTCATGACTGTTTTCTTTTTCCATGTAGCTATTCCAAAAGGAGTGAAGGTGGGCCCACGTATTTTTGGTTTTTTTCTAGATCTCAAATCTCTTTTAAAGGTGGTGCATGGAGAAGGACATTGCAAGCTTCCTTTTCATTCTTTCTTTTCTTCTTTCACACTCCCTTCATGTGTATGTAAAGGGTAATTTTGTCATGTCCATCAAGTGTGCATGGCAAAATATCCTATCTTTTTCATGGGAGTTGGGCCTCTTTTCATATGTATCAAATGGGCTCAAAGTGAAGTTATGGCCCTTGGTGTATTTGATGGGCCTAATGCTTCATTTTGGGCTCCCTCATGCTTTCTTGCCCTTGTCATTTTTCCTTAAAGCTCTTCTTTTCTTTTCCATCTTCTTTTCAAGGTTTGGGCCCATGAGAATGGTGGGGCCTATCTCAAGTTTTGGGCTCATGGGGTTCACTTTGGGTGGCCCCTTCTTTCTTCACATGTAAATGGACAAAGGTGACTAGCCCATTCTTCACTTGGATCTCAAGTGGGCTAGATTTCTTAAGTGGGCCTTTATGGACAAGTGGCCCAAATCTCCCACCATCTCTTGATTATGATGTACATCCTTATGTACAAAGTGTGGTGGGCCCATAGGATTTTTCATATGGATGGGCTTTTGGGCCTTCATTGAAACTTGGATTTCTTTGGACCATGTGTGCACCACTACACTTTGTTCATGTAAGATTTTCTCTTTCATGCTTTTTCTTTTGATGGATGGAGGACTTGAGTTACTTGATCATCTACAAGTCCCATGAGTGAGTTGTCTCAACAATCTCGCTAGGTTCAAATGGTTTTTCCATGTGGTAAGAAAGTGGTTCTCAAGAGTTTCCCTTTAATGTTATCAACCTCAAATGGATGATCCTCCTTCAAGTGAGCTATCCATGAAACCATAGCTCCTTGAACTTCTCTTTGGGGTGCTTGGTGGGTCATCCACCATCATCCTCAAATATGAATGATTTTTCTTTCAATTTGTGAGAAAGAATGACACCCATAAGTTGCCCAATTTTGTCCCATGCTTTGGGGCATTTTGGATTTTGATCTTCAAGTGGGCTATGTATGTCATTCTTAGCCATTTTCATGATGGTTGGGTAACTCATCAAGTTATGCTCTTTTGTGCTCAAATGGTCTCCTTTTCTTATAAAGAAATTGGTGCACATAAGTTGCCCAAACTTGTCCTTACATGGACATTTCCGACTTTGATTCTTCATGTGGGCTATGTGCATCAATTTTTCTTACCATTGGCTTCTTTGATCCATATGTTTGTGGGTAGACCGCCATGTTGTACTCTCGTAGTCAAATCTTTCATCAAGATGATGCACATAGGGGTGCCCATAGTTAACCCATTGGATGGGTCCTCATGTTCTTCAAGTGGGCTATGTGCTCCTTTCAATCCATTGAGGTGAGGCATTTGGGTTGCTCTTGGAGCCCATTTCCTTCCTATTCCCCACTTGTCCATGTGCATGTGTAAAAAGATGGAAACATCTTTAGTGAGAATCATGGCCTTGGCATAAAAAGTGGATCAATCCTTGGCCACTTATGGACTTTGAAGAGGGATTTCTCATGTGAAGTAGGATTCTTATCCCTTGTTGATCTCATGACACTTGAGTGCATTTGTTGTCCAAAGTATGTCCTTGGATGATGGACTTTCTTTGCCTAAGGCATGGCATGCAACCTTCTTTAAGGTGGGCCTTGCTTTCTTTAATGGGCCCAACACATACCCTAGGTAACACATGGATTCGGACTTTGAATTTTGCATTTGAATGTGAGTCCAATCCCATGGGTTTCCTGGATGATAATTTGAATTTTAACGGGTAAGGGATAGGGACTTATGTTCACTCCCCAAGTGTAGGGTTGCGAAGTAGTAATAATTCTGAAAGACCGAGTATCATTCCCAGAGAGATTTATGTATGGGTATTCTTAGGATTTAACTAAAACAACTAGTAATTAAGATCCTATTAAGAACTAAAGCTGGAAAACAGTGAATTGTTAAGGTAATTTCAATCTAAAAAAGCACTAGAGCGCCAAGGATCCACTTTTGATAGGTTTCAATGCATCAACACAACTAGGTCTCTCATAACTGAATCGGAATCGAATTCCTATCTCTATCCGATTGGAATATAGAGCGGTTCAATCAACAATTATCCAAAACAAGTGCTTATTAACTGATTTGATTCCCACAACCATGCTCAGGCCTTGGGCACACTCAATTGTATAGGCCAAGCCTCTTTCCAATCTAGTTGAGATTCATAACCATAGTTTTCACCAAATCCTGTCACTAGACCTGATTACAACTCATGATTAGAACTCTAATTAAATCAAAATTAATCACTAAGCAACTATTCCAGATTATACACAGAAGATAAGAACTTTAGTTGCATGAGTTCCCACATGAAAATCGGGCCATTGCATACAAGGCAATCAAAGCGTCTACCATGCCCGGAGTCAATGGTAGATCAATGTACTACACAAGCATGAACAATGCTCAAAAGCTAAAATACTAAGTTAGGATCACTAAGAATCACATGAGCCCGGAGTCATCAAGAGATCAAAGTAGAAACCAACATAGTACTTGAATCAAACTCAAATTGAACTAAAATTCATCAATTAAAACATAAAAGGAAACCTAGGTTGCATCAATCCATCAAAAACGAATCAAAAGCTTCACCTCTTAGCTCTAGCTAAGAGGTTTTAGTTCATCTCTAACATCCTTGAACTAGAAGCCTCTAAAAACATAAAAACTAACTAAAACAGGAAGAAAACTAGAAATCCGAAGTCGAATCCGTCTCCTGAGCAATCCCCACGTCGTAGCATGCCTTGGTATGGAGGGAAGACATCCTTTTATAGCTTGGAGGAGTCCAATACGCAAGAGAATTCTAGATTTCGCGTAAAACTACACACTTGCGCAGAAGATTTCGGAGCAAAAATTTGAAAATTCCCATTTTTACACATGGCCGACCGGGCACAATTAAGAGCTCAACACACCCCCCAACCAGCATTTTGCTAGTCCCGAGCAAAACATGCGTGAAACAAGTTTCATTTTCCAAAACCCAACTCTTCTCTAGAAACTACTCTTCTATACATTCCAAGACACATAAGCGTAAGAATCAGAGAAATTCAGTGATAAAGGTTGAAACCTTAAACCCTCAGAACATAATAAGTGTTTATATGAAATTCCCGCTGATTGATTGATAGATAGAAGAACTTGAACAAATTCAACCCAGTGTGCATAGTGAAGATTCATCTCATGAGTTTTCGGGATTATCTTCTTCATAAATCAACTAGACTACCGATTTCAAGGTGTATAGAGCAACAACAAGCCTATGACAGGAATTTGCCTTACCGTCCTTCCGACGTCTTTCACACTACGTCCCATTTCCGGCTTTGGTTACGGGTAGACCATCCCCCGGTTGGTAGTAGGTAGCCCTAATCGGAATTTCCACCATTTTCCATCATTCCCAATTTCATCCTTCCTTTCCTTTTTCTTTTATATCATATAGGATTTTTAGAAATCCATATCTTTCATTATTTTCCCATGGACAAGGATGGACAAAGTACCCCGGCTTGGTTTCTCAACACCTTTAAATCAAAGTCTAGCTAATCCATAAATCACATAATCCTTTCAAATCATGAAAATCGTGTAATGTGAACTAGGTGCAAAAGGTGTGCAAATTTTCTATTAATCATAAAAATAGGTGAATTCACATATAAAACCATTATATTAAGAGAAGTTCAAAGCTTGCAACATCCCTCACTTCACGTCGCATCTTCTTATACCCATGCTATCTCGAGTGCATAGAATCAATGTTTTCCAAAAGAATTTTGAAATTCAGAAAAATCGAAAAATCTCTACATCATTGCTCGAAATGTCACAAAAGCCACCAAATTCATCAAAGGAATCTCTCACCCCCCAACCAAAACTTTACATTGTCCTCAATGTGATAAGATATGCAATATGTATGACATGAGAGCAATGACATAAAACCAAGGAGAGTGAGAAAGAGAGATATCACCTGAAGCATATATTTCATGGCAAGATTGGCTTTTGGAGATGGATTACTTCACAACTAAATCAACTATCAAAGCAAATCCTAAAGGGAAGTATTCTAGCAAATCATCCTCCGTCAGACTAGGAGGTTAATCCCAACAACTCATCCAAAAGCATAAAGTCAAGCAGAATCATTAGATGGATCAGAAGGTTTCGCAGTAAGGTCATCCAATATCCTGCTTTACAATGTACATGTGTGTGATTGATCGAGATAAGCCACTCAAAATCCCAAGAAAGAATTTCAGCGGGTTCCTTAATATTTTCACCACATGTATAGGAGGAGACATCATCATATTTATCAGAAAAAATATGTCTCCACTCATATTTTCCTGGGCATTGATATTGCAAGTAAGGATCATCCCAGGGTTGATGGAGTTCGGTATGCATGATCCATAAAGGAGTGGAAATTTGAATTGGTTTCTCAGCACAAAAATGTATTGTTTCCACATCCTTCTCTCGGCCAGTGTCATATGCCGATACCGACTCGAAAAGTGTGACCATATCCCTTATCATATCATCGTTCTCATCAAGGGAGTGAGTCACTTCTTCGTCTAAGTGACCGGAGTAAAAAGGTGAGAGGGACTCATCATCTACGATAGAATTGATCATGTTTATTTTGTGGACCTCCTCATCCTCATCCTCTTGTTGGTTGTTAATATTGAAAGCATTCAACTCAATCGTCATATTGTCAAAAGACATTTGGATGACCCCACTCCTACAATTTATGATAGCGTTTGATGTGGCTAGGAATGGGCGGCCAAGTATGACAGGAATTTGGGGGCCAATATTAACCATGAGTCTCGTGTCCAAGACAATAAAGTCCACCGGGTAGTAAACTTTGTCAACTTGGACAAGCACGTCCTCAATCACCCCTCTCGGAATACGAATTGATTGGTCAGCAAGTTGTAATGTGGTTTTGGTGGGTTTCAATTCACCTAAACCCAATTGTTCATAGACCGAAAAGGGAATTAAGTTCACACTTGCCCCTAGATCAAGTAAAGCATGTTTCACCCGGTGATCTCCAATCATACATGATATGGTCGGACAACTGGGATCTTTGTATTTCTTAGGCATCCCGTGGTTGATAATGGCACTCACATTCTCTGTCAAAAATGCCTTCTTTTGCACATGTATTTTTCTTTTAACCGTGCAAAGGTCTTTTAAAAATTTTGCATATGACGGTATTTGTTTAATGGCATCCAACAGTGGGATGTTGATTTTGACTTGCTTGGAAATCTCCAAAAATTCCTGATATTTATCTTGAGGTTTGGCTGGAATCAAGCGTTGGGGGAATGGAGCAATGGGCCTATATTCTTTCAATGGCTCTTTTTCATTCATGGTGATGCTAGGTCCATCATCCTCTTTGGAGGATACCGGATCATTAGGCGTTGAAACCTTCACCGGATCAGATTTTTCAATGATTTTACCACTTCTAAGAGTGGTGATGGCCTTAGCATGTTCCATATGTTGGTTAGAAGAACTAGGCACGCTTATTTCGCATTGTTGTTTTGGATTTGGTATGGGTTGGGCTGGAAGCATCCCTTCCCTTGCGTTTAAGCGAGCCTTGATTTCCTCCCCCGAATTTTTAAGCTCAAGCATTATCGTATGGTTGGATTGATTTATTTGAGCTTGTCCTTCCATGAATGCTTTCAAAGTATCCTCTATAGGCATTTGAGGTGGGGCCATTTGCATTGGGGGCCCCCTTTGAGGATTACTTTGATTAACCGTGTTTCCATTTGCCCAATTGAAGTTTGGGTTGTTTCTCCAACTAGAATTGTTCGTGTTTGAATTTGGAGTACTAAAAGGTCGTTGATAACTATTTAAGGCATTTGATTGTTCAAATAAAAGTTCTCGAAACGCATAGATTGTTGGACAATCTGGTGTTTGATGCACATTGGAAGCACAAATACCACAAATAGTTTCAACAGCCCCCCTTTGTTGGGTTGTATCCACCTTCTTTAGTTCCATCTCCTCGACCTTTCGTGTGAGTTTAGCCACTCTAGAACCTAGATCATCTTGCCCATCTAAAACATAAATTTCTCCCTTTTCCTTGGTTTGGGGTTGTTTTGAACTTGTTGGCTTAGATGTATCCCATGATTGTGTATTTTCAGCCAGCATGTCAAAATAATCCCAAGCTTCCTCTGTTTCCTTGTTCATGAACTCCCCATTACACATCATCTCCACAAATTGGCGCATGGTTGAGTTCAATCCATCATAGAAGAAACTAATCAACCTCCACCTTTCATAGCCATGATGTGGGCATGCGTTTAATAGCTTATTATACCTTTCCCAACATTGGAAAAAGGTTTCTTCTTCTTTTGGGGCGAAGTTCATTATGGCCCTTCTTAGTGCATTGGTTCGATGAGTAGGGAAGAATTTTTTAAGAAATTCCCTAGTCATCTCTGCCCATGTCCCAATAGACCTTGGCCTTAAGGAATATAGCCATGATTTGGCCTTCTCTTTCAAGGAAAAAGGGAATAATTTAAGTTTTATTGTATCCTTGGTCACATTGTCATAATTTATTGTGGCTATAACCTCTTCAAATTCCTTAATATGTAAATAAGCGCTTTCAGAGTCGAGTCCATGGAATCTAGGAAGAAGTTGGATCAACCCCAGTTTAAAATCAATATTTCCCACATTGTGAGGGAAAATTATGCAAGAGGGAGTACTCGTCCTAGATGGTTGTAAATAGTCACGTAAAGTTCTAGGTTGAGGTACATCCCCCACTTCATTCTCATCCAATTCAGTAAGGTTTGGGGCTGGATTTTTATGCTGATTAACCCCTTGATTTGGTTGATTTTCAGCCATCTCTCTGGTAATTTCAGGAAAATTTTGATGTTTCCTAGCACGAGGCTCTCTATCAATCCCTTCAACAATTACTCCGTCACGATTGAGTCGGTTATTAGAATCCCGAGCCCAATGTGTCATGCAAAATAAAAAAGAATGAACAAAAAGGAAAAAGAGTTCTTCCTTCCTTCCTTTACTCCTCTCTAGGACTTAAGCACAAGGTGTTTTGCAATGGCTAAGCCAGAAGCAAGGATAGAGACCGATTTCTCCTGGTCAATAGGGGTTCAAAGAACTCCCCACCCACTCTTTGAGTCTTTTGAGAAAAAGTACAGAAAAAGGAGAAAGAGGAATAGGTTGAGAAGAGAAATCTCTAAGCACAAGGTGATCCAAGGCGGCAGAGCCGACCAATAGGAATCCAGGTGGCACAAGGCCTACCTTTCAGAGATCCAAAAGGAGTCTCCACCCACTCTACAAGAGATGAATATGATAGGAATGAGTAGGAGAAGAAGAAGAGTAAGGTTAGAACAATAAAACCTGATTTGTAACTTAAGATGCCTTCTTCTTCTTCAACTTCCTAAAAATCCCTGAATTAAACCTATGTTAAAATCCTGCAAAAATCAAAACAAAGTAAGTTAGTATTTAGAAGAAAACCTACTCTAAAAAGCAAAACAAATTCTAAACCTATCTTAACATAATCTCAACTAGAAGTTATTTCAGAAAATTCTGAAAATACCGCATAGAAATCCCCGGCAGCGGCGCCAAAACTTATTCACTCCCCAAGTGTAGGGTTGCGAAGTAGTAATAATTCTGAAAGACCGAGTATCATTCCCAGAGAGATTTATGTATGGGTATTCTTAGGATTTAACTAAAACAACTAGTAATTAAGATCCTATTAAGAACTAAAGCTGGAAAACAGTGAATTGTTAAGGTAATTTCAATCTAAAAAAGCACTAGAGCGCCAAGGATCCACTTTTGATAGGTTTCAATGCATCAACACAACTAGGTCTCTCATAACTGAATCGGAATCGAATTCCTATCTCTATCCGATTGGAATATAGAGCGGTTCAATCAACAATTATCCAAAACAAGTGCTTATTAACTGATTTGATTCCCACAACCATGCTCAGGCCTTGGGCACACTCAATTGTATAGGCCAAGCCTCTTTCCAATCTAGTTGAGATTCATAACCATAGTTTTCACCAAATCCTGTCACTAGACCTGATTACAACTCATGATTAGAACTCTAATTAAATCAAAATCAATCACTAAGCAACTATTCCAGATTATACACAGAAGATAAGAACTTTAGTTGCATGAGTTCCCACATGAAAATCGGGCCATTACATACAAGGCAATCAAAGCGTCTACCATGCCCGGAGTCAATGGTAGATCAATGCACTACACAAGCATGAACAATGCTCAAAAGCTAAAATACTAAGTTAGGATCACTAAGAATCACATGAGCCCGGAGGCATCAAGAGATCAAAGTAGAAACCAACATAGTACTTGAATCAAACTCAAATTGAACTAAAATTCATCAATTAAAACATAAAAGGAAACCTAGGTTGCATCAATCCATCAAAAACGAATCAAAAGCTTCACCTCTTAGCTCTAGCTAAGAGGTTTTAGTTCATCTCTAACATCCTTGAACTAGAAGCCTCTAAAAACATAAAAACTAACTAAAACAGGAAGAAAACTAGAAATCCGAAGTCGAATCCGTCTCCTGAGCAATCCCCACGTCGTAGCATGCCTTGGTATGCAGGGAAGACATCCTTTTATAGCTTGGAGGAGTCCAATACGCAAGAGAATTCCAGATTTCGCGTAAAATTACGCACTTGAGCAGAAGATTTCGGAGCCGAAATTAGAAAATTCCCGTTTGTACACATGGCCGACCGGTCATGACCGGTCGGTCTTCACTTGCAACAGTCCAGGGAGCACAGCCGACTGGTCATGACCGGTCGGACTATGCTATACATTGATCCAGCAACGTGGCCGACCTGTCATGACCGGTCGGCCTGGGCAATCCATCAGTCTAGCAGCTATGCCCGACCGGTCATGACCGGTCGGGCTGGTAGTCCAGTGAATGCATGTGTGTGGCTGACCGGTCTTGACCGGTCAGGCATCCTTGGCCGACCGGTCAGCCGACCGGTCTGGTCCTTTTTCTCCTTTATTCTTTCTTTCTTTCTTCTTTTCTCTTCCCTCCTTGCTTTCTTCTCTTTGATCTTCCTTCAATACTTCATCCTATGGTCTTCAATGCTTGTAAGGAGCTACATTTAGCCTTCAATTGGTGACATCTCCATCTTGTTCCTACAATCACAAATCACACCTTAGAATAGTCCTTTAAACATGTAAACCGTACATAATGAGTAATGAATTGGGGTTAGAATATGCACAATTAAGAGCTCAACAACTTACCTTGCCAAGCTTGTAGGATTCTATGGCGGACGGTACCAGAGGACGTCGAGTGATTGATGAGGATGATCCTGCCTTCATCATCCGCCGAGGGCCCCATATGTGTTCTTTGGCTCAATAGCACTAACCTCTTCCCGCCATCAAGGGTTGAGGTACCAGAGACCACTGGGATAACTGGGTGCAACATCCACAGCCTTCGCTTGAACGAGTATTGGCTGACACTCCTTTTGCTGGCCTCCTTACCTTACGCTTCCATAACAACAGTGCCAACCGAATGATGCTCGCGACCCTCTGCGAGAGGTGGCGGGATGAGACCCACACCTTTCAACTCCCTTGTGGCGAATGGGGAATAACTCTCCTGGATATTTATATGCAAATTGGCTTTCCATTTCATGGGGCAGTTGTTCCTCAAGTCAGTTCTCTTGCTCCCATCACTTCCACTGACTGGCTACGGCTTGTTGGTGATGTCCCGCCCGAAGATGAATTCCAAGGCCATCAAGTAAAGATGAGATGGTTCTACAACACTTTTGCCTCCGTCACCCCCACTACCGAGCTAAAGGCCCTCCACAAAGCACGGGCTATGATTACTTATGCCTTCGAGTCTTTCCTTCTCTGCCACACAAATGAGAGGGTCGATCCTAAATTTCTTCGCTTGGTTGAGGATCTTCACCACCCCTACAATTGGAACGGGGCTATCCTGACTCATATTTTCTAGGGTCTGGATAAGACTAGTCAGAATAGTCGGTCCTACACAGGTTTCTGGCCTGTCGTTGAGATACTTCTTCTTTCTTTTTTCTTAGAGACATTTACCCTCTTTCTCTCTCTAATCGTTAGGTGTGCCCTTGCCCAGACTTGCTTTTATGACCATTTTCCCCACCTCGCGCCGAGGATGCGGGACAATATTGAGCCATCTTTGTATCGCCACATGTACTGGCATCAACAAAACCGTCAGTGGAACTCTCGAGTTTCTGGGGACAACTGGCTTGCTGACATAGACGGATTAACCGTTGAAGATGTAAGCATCTTGCTTTCCTTATCCCTCGTGCTGTACTATAATTGATCGTGATGATCTCCCTTGTTGTAGCTTGCTCGGATGCCATACGCCAACTTTCCTCTCTACTACACCCCTCAGCGTGTGGAGACCTATGATGCTTCATGCCTCCGGATCATGCTTTCTGACGCTGAATCATTTCAGTGGTATTTGGGCGAGAGGCTGCTTCGACAGATTACAGGAGTGGCCAGAGTCCCTTGTTCTGCACCTCCTCCAGCTGCTCAGATCCCAGCTGATGAGATAGCTGACGCTCTTGTGGGCCAGCCCGGGTTTCGTTTCACGATCCCGGATCGCGATTATGATGAGTGGTACTTGTTGTATGGCCAGGGGCCTCTGCTTCCTCCGCTCTATGTTCCTGGGGGCCGTCGCAGATATGCTGGAGGCTCGGTGATAGCTCCTTTGATGGATCTTCATCGTCGAGAGCAGGACGAGAGGAGGGACGATGATGACTATGTTGGCGACCTGTAGCCTGCTTTTGTATTCAGCTTACTTGATATATGACCTTCTTCTTTTTGCTTTTATCCTCTTCTATATCAAAAATCTTCTGAATGAATATACAACCTTTGACCTGTCTCAAATTCCTTGATGATGTCTGGATGCTTTGACTGGAGACTTCTTAATTGCATGGATGATGACTTGAATGGTTCAGATGGCTTGATTCGGCCCTATTGGCCCACTTGAGACCTCGGCTTTACTTTGGAGCACCTTTTCTTGATATTTTGTGAGGCTAAGAAAGCTTCTCATGGTGTGGATGATGACTTGAACGACTTAGATTGCTTGATTTGGCCTTATGGGCCCACTTGATGATCAGATCTTGGATTCTGGCCCTTCTCTTGATGATCAAACCCTTGATCTTGCTATTTGATGATCCATGCAAGCTTTCCCATGGTTTAGATCATGATGATCTAGTCTTCAAATGGCTCAGATTGCTTGTGGCCCTCTCTTGATCAGCTTTCCCTTTCTTTGGCTTGATCAGACCCATTCTGGCCGCAGTGCTTCGTGATTGGATAGGTGGGGTACCTTCCAAATGATTCTGATCAACCTCAATCGAAATCTGGAGTGGATTGGGGCCTTGGGCTGCCCTCAAGGTGCCATCTGCTGATGTGGACTGTCAGCCTCACCTACTAACAACCATGGAGCCAATCCCGCGGAGAGAGAGGGAGCGCGTCCGTACGGGCGGCCCACCCAAGGCTGGCCTCTTGTGCGGCCTGGGCTGGCTCTTGCTCGGACATTCTTCACAATCCACTGTCTTTATCCCCACTGTAATACCCCGAAAATTTAGTACGCGAGTAGGTACACGAGTGTTACAGTTCACAAGTTAGAATTTAAATTTTAGGACGCATCGTTCATACGCATACACACACGTCACACTTTTTATACGTAATCTGACACATTTCAGACCTCTGAAAAACTTGGCGTACTTAGTTAAGTCAATAGACTGTCTATTAAAATGATTTATCGTTGCTAGATTGAATGATCTAACCATCCACTTCGATTTCGAATTCTACGATCAATATAAATTCGCCGTACGATCTTCACACCATCCTATACACATGTCTGTCCATAAATCTGATTCAAATATCTTGACCGTCACCAAGTATTTTCTTAGATCATTGATTTTTCAACCCTATGAAACTCATCAGGCATGTTTATAAAACTCTAGAATTTTAGAATCATTTAAGTTATAATTTAGTTAATTATTTAATAAATTAAATACCTTTAATATTAGTAAATTAATATTAAATAATCCGTATGGAATTTTAGTATGGTCCCTTTATTAAAGTTGCTCAAAATAAACCCTGTAATAGTGTAGAAATGTTAGATTCCACAAAACTTGCAAATTTACAATAATTATGAAAATGCCATCAGTCAAACTTAAGTTACACCTCCGTTTTTAAGTATTATAATTTCTAACGTTCGCTTTCACACGAAACTTCATACACTAGTTCTAGTACATAATTTAACCGTACACGTCGAATTTCATCCATCCAATCATCCTACAAATGTCCTAATTAGAAATCGAGCCATAAGTGGCCCACCTTAATTCGGATCCATTCCACCTTTCACGTCAACGGCTAAATATAGGTTGCTGGCCTGTTGAACGGATCGGGTGGTCCCGATCCACCTGAAATGGACCCCACTTGTGAAGGAAGCGGTAGTCAAGGTGCGTCGCACACGTAATATAAGAAAAAAAAAAGGAAGAAGTCTTCTTGCGCAGCGTCCGTTACTGACGATCCATGCAGCTCACACTATCCATTTTTTTGAACCCCACCTTGCTGATCCAAGCTGTCCATCCATCTTCTCCTCCTCATAAACTTATTAATTTTAAACCTTGGTCCTAAAAGTTGATCTTATGATCCACTTCAATCAACCGTTTAAAACCAAGAACGCCAAGATCCACATCATGCACATCTCCACCTCAACTCGGATCTGCCTCATTTTTCTCATCGACGGTTAACTTTATGTTGGTCATTAGTTGGACGGAGGAAACTAGCTAAATTCACTACAAGTGGACCCCCACTTACAAGTGGAGCATAAAAAGTCTATTACACGTGCACGTAAAATAAAAATAAAAATAAAGAAGAAGAATCCAAGCACGATTCTTCTTCATCATCTTCTACGTAACAACGTCCGCCCGTTGCCCTTGTTGGTGGCCTGCAAGCCATCCATCAACATGATCCCACACCCAATCTATTCCGTCCATTACATCCAAGCCCATTCTAAACCTTGTCCGACCAAGTTTGGTTTCGCTTCATTAATAGTTCAGCCCATTCCAAACCACCGTCCAAACACAAGGAAATCAAGATCCCACTCGTCGTTTTGCATGGACGGTCCAAACCTCTCCCAAAACACCATGTGGACCCCACCTAACTTCTCAACGGTTTATTTTGTATAATAATGCCGAGTCACTATTCTTTTACATCTCCCACTCGAACCGGGAAATTAACTTTCGTCCGCACCACGTTTTTCCACCCACTGAGGTGAGTTATAAAACCGTCCATCCGTTTCCCTCCCGTCCTTCATAGATCAATCAGAGAAAGAGGAAGAAAGAAAGAGAAGAAGAAGAAAAGAAGAAAGAGAAAGGAAGAAAAAGAAAAGAAGAAGAAAGAAGAAGAAACTTCTTCTCTAAACCGAGTCGACTCGCTAAGCCAACTCAGATTCAAGTTTGGGCTTGTTTGGAGCCTAGAGATCGTCATATCAGTGAGTGATTCATCATAGAAATTTCTAGTTAATGTTTCTTCTATTTAATTTATTTTCTTCCCAAGTATGATGTCCAATTTTCATGTTATCCTTCAACATGGTTCGTAGGTAACGATCCATCCATCGATCTCTTTTTAACTTTAACGTAAAGTCATAAACTTGATCCTAAGTAAGGGATCCATCCACCTCCGATTTATATCCTTAAATTTCACCTGCCAATTATCCTTTTCTTATTGAATTAATTTTATCAAGTTTTCCTTTTTAATGCACATGTCAGAATTCCACGACAATTCAATGTAGGATTTCATACAGGTGATGTCGCCAACATGTACCCCTAGATACACGTAGTATTCTCAAGATTCCACGTGACATTATTTTTAAACTTCTTAATCGACAACAACTTAAGTTTAGATAATGTACAATACATAACTCTTAGAACAACCTTAGTTATTCGTAACACTAAACCTTACGCGATGATCTTCTTAAATTCCTCGATTGACAATAACTAAATTGAGTCAAAGAATTACTTGAATAAAGTAAACACATGCATGGCGTGATTGGACTTGAATTTTGATACGCATTGTATGCTTGATGACTGCTTCCATAAATACATACATGTGCATACATTTATACACTGCGACAGAACAGGAGCATGGTTGATTTGACTCCTGGCGTGCATGGTTGATTTGCCGCCTCGCTGTACCGGTTAGGTGAGCATGGTTGATTTGCGACAGGTTCCTAATGTTCAGTGGCAACGAGTTCCTAGACGTTTGTTGCTCTCACACGTATCATGACGTACATGACATCATATTCCATTCATAATAAAACATCAGCATATTAATCACAACCTTATTCTCGTATATTTCATACAATTCTATCCGTTGATGATTTCCGTCCTATCTTCTATTAACTGGAATATTACCTGTGATGGAAATGACCTCACTGGGCTTTTAGCTCACCAAAATCACCACAGTTCTTGCAGGTTTTCAAGAAGGAAAAGACGTAGACAGAGTAGAGTATTCAGATGGGCACGTGTTACTCAAATGCCAATTGTATTTAATTTATTTTATCTTATAAAATTCAATGTAATAAGATATTAGTGGAAAAGAAGCGTTATACTTGGGATTTATTTTAGTTATACGATGTGTGGAATGGAATTTCAAGGAATCTGTACTCGAATTTTAAAATTCACACCCTGGAACTCGGGCTTTGGGTTATTGTACTCGGGTTCCGAATTTCAGGGCGTGACAGTTTGGTATCAGAGAGAGATTTCGAGAATTCCAAAGTGCCTAGGGTAGGGCTAGCACCTAATGAAATTCAAGTAGGGTCTATAGATGAACGTAGGTAAGTGATATAGAGAACATAAATAAGCTAGTTTGTAGACAAGTGGACACGTCTAAGAATGGATGCGCTATGTATGATTGTTTTGCTGCTGTACTTAATGTCTGTTTTTTTTGTTTTTATTGATGTTTGTTTTTGTTGTAAGGTTGTCAAATTGCTTGCTTTTATATGAGGGCGTTATTGTACTGTGACCGTTGTTTTACTAGCGACGTTGCTTGTAAAGTCATGTCTGTGATGTTGAAGTTAGGGTGTCTGTTGGTCTTGTTTGTGATGCTTCTTTTGTTTGGACTGTTTGTTTTGCTTGTTTTATTGTTAGTATTGTGATTGATTGTCTTGTTTGTGACGTTGCTTCTGTTGGGGTGTTATTGTTGACTTTCTTTTTCTTTTTCTTTTTTTTTATAGCGTACGCTTAGGCACATCAGAGTGCGTAGCGGAAGCTTGGTTGCGGGTATGGTTGAATCTCGAGGACGAGATTCCTGTAAGGAGGGTAGATTGTAAGAACCCACATTCTTGTTAGCAAGTAGACATACTTGTATGCCCTCAAACGTTATATTCATAAATCATGTAAGACACTCTAGGGAAAATATCTTTATTAATTAGTTTAGTAGGTGGATCGAATTTCGAGGACGAAATTCTGTGCAAGGGTGGTAGAATGTAATACCCCAAAAATTTAGTACGCGAGTAGGTACACGAGTGTTACAGTTCACAAGTTAGAATTTAAATTTTAGGACGCGTCGTTCATACGCATACACACACGTCACACTTTTTATACGTAATCTGACACATTTCAGACCTCTGAAAAACTTGGCGTACTTAGTTAAGTCAATAGACTGTCTATTAAAATGATTTATCGTTGCTAGATTGAATGATCTAACCATCCACTTCGATTTCGAATTCTACGATCAATATAAATTCGCCGTACGATCTTCACACCATCCTATACACATGTCTGTCCATAAATCTGATTCAAATATCTTGACCGTCACCAAGTATTTTCTTAGATCATTGATTTTTCAACCCTATGAAACTCATCAGGCATGTTTATAAAACTCTAGAATTTTAGAATCATTTAAGTTATAATTTAGTTAATTATTTAATAAATTAAATACCTTTAATATTAGTAAATTAATATTAAATAATCCGTATGGAATTTTAGTATGGTCCCTTTATTAAAGTTGCTCAAAATAAACCCTGTAATAGTGTAGAAATGTTAGATTCCACAAAATTTGCAAATTTACAATAATTACGAAAATGCCATCAGTCAAACTTAAGTTACACCTCCGTTTTTAAGTATTATAATTTCTAACGTTCGCTTTCACACGAAACTTCATACACTAGTTCTAGTACATAATTTAACCGTACACGTCGAATTTCATCCATCCAATCATCCTACAAATGTCCTAATTAGAAATCGAGCCATAAGTGGCCCACCTTAATTCGGATCCATTCCACCTTTCACGTCAACGGCTAAATATAGGTTGCTGGCCTGTTGAACGGATCGGGTGGTCCCGATCCACCTGAAATGGACCCCACTTGTGAAGGAAGCGGTAGTCAAGGTGCGTCGCACACGTAATATAAGAAAAAAAAGGAAGAAGTCTTCTTGCGCAGCGTCCGTTACTGACGATCCATGCAGCTCACACTATCCATTTTTTTGAACCCCACCTTGCTGATCCAAGCTGTCCATCCATCTTCTCCTCCTCATAAACTTATTAATTTTAAACCTTGGTCCTAAAAGTTGATCTTATGATCCACTTCAATCAACCGTTTAAAACCAAGAACGCCAAGATCCACATCATGCACATCTCCACCTCAACTCGGATCTGCCTCATTTTTCTCATCGACGGTTAACTTTATGTTGGTCATTAGTTGGACGGAGGAAACTAGCTAAATTCACTACAAGTGGACCCCCACTTACAAGTGGAGCATAAAAAGTCTATTACACGTGCACGTAAAATAAAAATAAAAATAAAGAAGAAGAATCCAAGCACGATTCTTCTTCATCATCTTCTACGTAACAACGTCCGCCCGTTGCCCTTGTTGGTGGCCTGCAAGCCATCCATCAACATGATCCCACACCCAATCTATTCCGTCCATTACATCCAAGCCCATTCTAAACCTTGTCCGACCAAGTTTGGTTTCGCTTCATTAATAGTTCAGCCCATTCCAAACCACCGTCCAAACACAAGGAAATCAAGATCCCACTCGTCGTTTTGCATGGACGGTCCAAACCTCTCCCAAAACACCATGTGGAGCCCACCTAACTTCTCAACGGTTTATTTTGTATAATAATGTCACGCCCCGAAAATCAAGTGTCGGGCAGTCCGCAGCTCCCGTCTCTTCCGGGCGGACTGTATTTTGCGGAAGTATAGTTTAATGGCACAAATCGATGGCATCAACTCATGAATAGAGATTTAAGCTAAACAGTGTATAATTCAGTTTGAATTTAAAGTGTAAATACATACAATTATCCACACAATCAAGGAGTCCACTCAGCTGGGGCTCAATATATACATGTACAATGAAATCTTTAAGAATATTGACCCAAGACGTCCAATTCAAGGCAGAAATTGAAATGCACGACATAGGTAAGCCAACAGGTCCTACATCTCATGCATCAAGTGGCAGCAACCCCTGCATCAAAATAACTGGTTGGTGTTTTAAAACACCCCCCCCAGGTGGGAGTGAGTAATCATACTCAGTGTTACCATTCCTTAAGTTAAACATGTCATCAACACAATCAAGTACAAGTAGTGAAGTATAACAAATGGTGGGGCTCTCACACCTACCACCCCAGCATCAGTAGATAACATAACTTCATAATCAAGTTCCTATTCTAGTTGAATAATGCATGCAACTATGATATGCAAATGTTATGTTCCGAAGAAATAAACGGTGGGGTTACCACCCAGCAGCAGCATCAGACCAATGCACGTGAAAATGTGATGCATGCATGTTTACCAAGTATTTATTTAATCCCGTATTCAATCAGCAGTATTGGCGAAGCCAGAATACCTCAATTTTATCAAAAGTCTATTAAACAGGAACACGACCGACAGGAACGCAGCCGAACACTGGACAGCGAGGAAAACCGGACACTGGACAGTGGCCTTACCGAACACTGGACAATGCCAGGTCGGGGTACCCTCTACCAGGCCGGGGCCCACCACCAGGCCAGGGCGTCCTATGCCCGGCTCCTGGAATCCCAATTTAGGTCCGTCACCCAACATAACTGAATAATGAATCAAATGGTAAGGGTCTCAATGCCCTAGAATGTCATATACATGATAATGGGTCGTCACCCAAGATCAATGATGGTAGGCTCGTCACCTAGCATCGGTGCTCAAGACTCTCGATAAGACCATCATGATCAATACCGGTCAAAGACAGCACAAGCACAGTTACCCATATACCATGGTTGGCCCATGAGCTTCAGTATGTAGGATTCAATGCTCAAGGCTATTGGAGGGCTCATCACCCACACCAGCCTAAGACAGCACAAACACAGTTACCCATATTCCATGTCTGGCTCATGAGACTTGATATGTACAGTTATAAGTGACTGCATAACAATAGTAATTGTGGTATTTAAGATTCTACAGAATATGTAATAATGATCAAACAAATATGATTAACCCTGAAATTGACTAATTTGGTAGGCCGAGTGAAACATTAATCAAACTGGCGTAGCTAGGGTCGGTCGATCATGTTACTCCCAAGTCGACCAAACAAGTCCATGACGGCCAAACCCAAGTAGGCAGTCCATAAATTGTGATTTTCAGAGATTAATCCCAATCATGTCAATTAAATATTATACTAAGCATGTTGTGAGAAGAATAGAACATCATAGCATCCATTGTCTCAATCAGGCATAAAACCAAACAGTTGATATGCGATATACTTCATTTCATATATGGGCGTAAAATCAAACACTTGGCGTGCTATTGCAGGCCAACTCATCAAATTCACAATCAGACACTAGCCTGGGTGGATGGTAATCCACTTACTCAAGCATATGTGAACTTTTGTTCACTCAGGAATTTCATCAAACACTTGATATGCACAACACATCAAATCTCATATTTTCATAAAATCAATTCAAATGGGCAATCAATCCACACATCAAAGTAAGCATGTAATTAATCAACACATACAGAACATCAATGATAAACATAAATCATTCGGCACTTAACTTTGAATGGAATTCAAGAAAAACCCAATTTTCACTATTTGGAACCCTCGTGGGCTGATAATAGCCAACTTAGAAGAATAGTCCTCACCTGTGTTGGTGAATTTACACGCTAACAACTTCTAGAACGAAGGATTCGAAAGAAGTAGCGAAAATCCTACAAAAATTCAAATAAAGATGGTTTTGAGAAAGAAAAGTCTGATTTGGGTTTGTAATTCGGAGTGTAGATCGGAGTATTACCTGTGATTGATAGCTGGCATCGATCGATTGAAGAATTCGGCGTTGCATGCAATGAATCCGGGAGAAATCCTCAATTCCTAGCTACCCAAAATCCCTAATTTCATCTCAAATGAAATTCTCAAATGGGGCTTAGTATTTATAGTTCCAGATGGCCCAAGGTTGAGGCGAGTCACACAATTCACCCTCTCTGGTCTTGATCTAAGTTGTGCAGTTCGGGATAGGGTGTCGGGTATCTGATATAGGGGAAAGGTCAAGCCCATTAAGGCAATCGATTCCGTGTAGATTCGTGATCAACGGCCCACTAACGAACGGTCTATGTCTGTTCTAAGTTTTCAGGACACAATTTAAATAATTTAGAGAACAAAGTTCAACGAATCCTTTCACTAGGTCGTAACGGGCATAGCTAGGTATATGATGTGATATACGGGGTGCATTTATTTGCAGGTTAAGGGCGGTTAATCTCATTCGTATGGTTTTACATGTCGAAAGGGCTATTTTGTCAAATCGATTTCTAAACTCAAGATAATCGAGATTTAATTCATTGATTAGGGTAGTCTAAGGTGGATCTGCATTGTAAGTCGGTTATATAGGTTAATCCATTGTGATTTTAGTAAATCATAGATTGAGATTCATTAATCAACGGATTGGATGTAGGATTAGACAATTAAAAAGGAATCTGTAGTTATCCATGATATCTAACAAAGAGTGTACGGTTAGATTGATGTGTCTAAATGTCTTACGAGGTTTCGATCAAATCGGATCATTCAAACTAGGGTTTCATGTACAAATCTTCTAGATTATTGGTTCTAAATCAAGCGTATGCATTCTCATTTGAGAATTAAAATAGAAAAAATTCTAAAGGCACTCATGTACTTTCAAGGCTCGAGGATTGAAATTTTCAAGGCGTTACAATCTACCCTCCTAAAAAAAATAATTTCGTCCCCGAAATTTTCTAGTACTTCTATTGGTGGTCACAACGGTCTACCCCCCTAAAGGCTAAAGTACTTTCTTTAGAAGAGATGATCTTCCTCAAGTAAACAGAGAACTCTAGTACATGGGCAAGGAGACTAAGGAACATAGTTTCAAATGATAATAGGTGGGCTCTTGTTGGGAAAACACTCATCCTCCTATCATTGGGTATCTTAGTCGTCGGATCTCTTCTATGTGTTGCCTTGCTACTGTTGTAGGAATGGGGCATGAATATCTTGAACAAGTTCAAAGAAAGAGAGTGACTTAGATCGTTTGGTTGACATTCAGGTAATACGGCTTTTGGGCATGCTTAGCCAATCTTAACACTCCTATCGGGTTGCTAATGATTCAACAGAGTTATCCTTATTCGAAGGACGGTTCACAACTGGGCTTGTATGGAGAAAACGGTTATAGTAGGCCTGAATCTGATACGTCGATCCTCTGCCTGATCAGAGCAAGAAGGTCGTTATATCATTTCCTATTCCTGTTGGATCCTGTTCTTCTGCTCGATCCAAGCAGTGAGTCCATTGGTAATCACCCAGGATTGGGAATTGAGTCAAACCGCGAATGCTTCGCATGTGTATGGTTCCGTAAATCTGTGATCTGATAATTCTAGATGCTTGGGGAGAATCAAGTTTCACTGTTCTAAAATTGTGCTTTGGGTCAAATTCAAAGAGTGTCCATGATAAGTCTAAGCTCGATTCGATGGGGAATTAATTTCTCAAGATGCATAAGTCTAGGTGACTACTATAGAAAGGTTTCTAATGGTCAAAGATTAGTCAAAATTTAAAGCTCCATGTTTCATCAACCTAACTTAAGTCATTTGGGTTTATACAAATTATGCTACCCAGGGCCCGATAGCACACTACCAATCCTATTCATTTGACCGTATAAAAGCCATTGTTCTAAACTGGAAGGGGTTTGATGTTGTTAGCATTTATCGTGGTGATGGTAGTAGGGAAAAAGAAAGGATGTAAGAAAGTTCTAAATGCGGCATGAGATTGGCATGGTCAAGGGAAAAGAATGAGCACTAAGTCCCCTACGGGATGTAGACCTCAAATATATAAAAAAATCATGGTTATAGGATTCACAAGAGCTAAAGGTAGCTTAGGAAAGTCTATAAAAACCAATTGAAACCATAAAGCCCTACGCAATAGAAAAAAAAAATCTAACTAAGAGTCCTAATGTCAATTGTACAAGACTTCCTAAAACAAAAAAAATATACAAAAACTAGCAAGTCCTACTGTATCTTGGTCAGATGATTCCTAACATGATACAAACTAGGGAGTACAAATCATTGAATACTTATTCCTATTATGCAATGTCAACAAAAAAAAATCATTATCATATATACATCAAAGGTTTCAAATTCATAGCACTCATAGGTTTCAAAATAAAATTTTAGATTCGGAGTTGAAATCGTTTTGTTAAGTTCGACTAAAATCATAAGTTATAAATGATAAATCGAACGATTTAACAACACTAATAGTATACAATACTTTCTCATGCATATTTTGTGATAAATGGGTCCAATTGAATATGTTTTCGAAGTACCGAAAATGACGGAAGGTTCACCCTACTAACAATAGTAACTATTTCCAAAAACTAAAATTTTGGGCAAGAAAGAATTATGTTTTGATAAGATATATAGTTTGGTTGGCCTCAGAATTAAATTTCAGTAAGAATCCATATGTTGTGCGTCCCGTAACTCATCCCGGATCAAAAGTTATGGTCATTTGAAGTTTGCTATGAAAAACAACAAAATGAGCAAGTTTGGGTGGTCCATCGGTCAATCGAGATAATCATCGATTTGAGAGAGGCCCGATGAAATTTAATTCAATGAATATGATTTCAAATAGAAAAGAATTAACATTGAAAAGCGACGAAAAATTCTCTGAAGAATCAAGTCAAAAGACCTGAATCGTCTAGAAAAGTCACAGTGCAGAGTCGCGGGGCCAGAAAAATAAGATACAGAAAATTTGGAAAAATAGCCCTACAGTTTCGATAGATGTCCGATAGGTGTCCGATCAATCGGAGAGTATGGCTCCGATAGGTGTCCGATCAATCGGAACTTTCATCAGATTTTTTAATGTCTCTGGACAGATTTCCGATCAATCGGAGATAAGTTCCGATTAATCGAAAATAACGATGAAAATCTCAACTCTCTGGACACTTTTCCGATCAATCGGAGAGGAGTTCCGATTAATCGGAGTTCTATCGAAAAATTCCTTCGATCCATCGGAATCCTATTGAAAAAAATGATATTTTATGGCTGACTTAAAAAAAATGCATCTTTTTGCATATAACTTCGATTAAGGTGATTCAAAAACCACAATGAAGCTTGATGAGTCTAGTTTTAGTAAAAAATAATTTAAAAATAAAAATAAAACTTAAATAAGGTGTATTTCTTATTATTTCAGAAGCTATCCAGAAAATTATAGGTTTCAAGAAGCTGGTACTTCAAGAATTTTAGAATTTTCTCTAGAACTCAAAATCAGATGAAATTTTGAGGGATGAACTTAGACTTGTCAACAAGATACCAGAAAAATTTAAATAAATATTGGAGTGATAAAAATTCTAAAATCATTTTACACGACAGACTTGTTGAAACTAAAGTCCATAAACACCTGTGAATTTCAGGTTTCCTTAGATTTTCAACTCAAAAGTCCCTCTCTTCATTCCCAAAACCCTTCACACTGAAAATTAAGAACTACAATGGTCCATAAGTTCACCACCTTTCAAATTCTAGGTTCGCAATCACTGTCTCAAGGGAATTTGGTCGTAAGACTCAATGTCCCTAAGTCCATGTTCACATTCAAAATAAGTAATTAAATGGGGATTTGATCCTAAGGTTCAAATTTCTATGTTTAAGTTCACAATCATCACACAAAGAGGAATTTTATCCTAATGTTCATGGTAGCTATGTTCAACATTCAGAGTACGTCAACGTGTATCTTATGGTGAGTCCCCTAACCCACTAGCTCAGTTTATATCTCAATCATGCTCTGATACCAACTTGTCACGCCCCGAAAATCAAGTGTCGAGCAGTCCGCAGCTCCCGACTCTTCCGGGTGGACTGTATTTTGCGGAAGTATAGTTTAATGGCACAAATCGATGGCATCAACTCATAAATAGAGATTTAAGCTAAACAGTGTATAATTCAGTTTGAATTTAAAGTGTAAATACATACAATTATCCACACAATCAAGGAGTCCACTCAGCTGGGGCTCAATATATACATGTACAATGAAATCTTTAAGAATATTGACCCAAGACGTCCAATTCAAGGCAGAATTTGAAATGCACGACATAGGTAAGCCAACGGGTCCTACATCTCATGCATCAAGTGGCAGCAACCCCTGCATCAAAATAACTGGTTGGTGTTTTAAAACACCCCCCCCAGGTGGGAGTGAGTAATCATACTCAGTGTTACCATTCCTTAAGTTAAACATGTCATCAACACAATCAAGTACAAGTAGTGAAGTATAACAAATGGTGGGGCTCTCACACCTACCACCCCAGCATCAGTAGATAACATAACTTCATAATCAAGTTCCTATTCTAGTTGAATAATGCATGCAACTATGATATGCAAATGTTATGTTCCGGAGAAATAAACGGTGGGGTTACCACCCAGCAGCAGCATCAGACCAATGCACGTGAAAATGTGATGCATGCATGTTTACCAAGTATTTATTTAATCCCGTATTCAATCAGCAGTATTGGCGAAGCCAGAATACCTCAATTTTATCAAAAGTCTATTAAACAGGAACACGACCGACAGTAACGCAGCCGAACACTGGACAGCGAGGAAAACCGGACACTGGACAGTGGCCTTACCGAACACTGGACAATGCCAGGTCGGGGTACCCTCTACCAGGCCGGGGCCCACCGCCAGGCCAGGGCGTCCTATGCCCGGCTCCTGGAATCCCAATTTAGGTCCGTCACCCAACATAACTGAATAATGAATCAAATGGTAAGGGTCTCAATGCCCTAGAATGTCATATACATGGTAATGGGTCGTCACCCAAGATCAATGATGGTAGGCTCGTCACCTAGCATCGGTGCTCAAGACTCTCGATAAGACCATCAAGATCAATACCGGTCAAAGACAGCACAAGCACAGTTACCCATATACCATGGTTGGCCCATGAGCTTCAGTATGTAGGATTCAATGCTCAAGGCTATTGGAGGGCTCATCACCCACACCAGCCTAAGACAGCACAAACACAGTTACCCATATTCCATGTCTGGCTCATGAGACTTGATATGTACAGTTATAAGTGACTGCATAACAATAGTAATTGTGGTATTCAAGATTCTACAGAATATGTAATAATGATCAAACAAATATGATTAACCCTGAAATTGACTAATTTGGTAGGCCGAGTGAAACATTAATCAAACTGGCGTAGCTAGGGTCGGTCGATCATGTTACTCCCAAGTCGACCAAACAAGTCCATGACGGCCAAACCCAAGTAGGCAGTCCATAAATTGTGATTTTCAGAGATTAATCCCAATCATGTCAATTAAATATTATACTAAGCATGTTGTGAGAAGAATAGAACATCATAGCATCCATTGTCTCAATCAGGCATAAAACCAAACAGTTGATATGCGATATACTTCATTTCATATATGGGCGTAAAATCAAACACTTGGCGTGCTATTGCAGGCCAACTCATCAAATTCACAATCAGACACTAGCCTGGGTGGATGGTAATCCACTTACTCAAGCATATGTGAACTTTTGTTCACTCAGGAATTTCATCAAACACTTGATATGCACAACACATCAAATCTCATATTTTCATAAAATCAATTCAAATGGGCAATCAATCCACACATCAAAGTAAGCATGTAATTAATCAACACATACAGAACATCAATGATAAACATAAATCATTCGGCACTTAACTTTGAATGGAATTCAAGAAAAACCCAATTTTCACTATTTGGAACCCTCGTGGGCTGATAATAGCCAACTTAGAAGAATAGTCCTCACCTGTGTTGGTGAATTTACACGCTAACAACGTCTAGAACGAAGGATTCGAAAGAAGTAGCGAAAATCCTACAAAAATTCAAATAAAGATGGTTTTGAGAAAGAAAAGTCTGATTTGGGTTTGTAATTCGGAGTGTAGATCGGAGTATTACCTGTGATTGATAGCTGGCATCGATCGATTGAAGAATTCGGCGTTGCATGCAACGAATCCGGGAGAAATCCTCAATTCCTAGCTACCCAAAATCCCTAATTTCATCTCAAATGAAATTCTCAAATGGGGCTTAGTATTTATAGTTCCAGATGGCCCAAGGTTGAGGCGAGTCACACAATTCACCCTCTCTGGTCTTGATCTAAGTTGTGCAGTTCGGGATAGGGTGTCGGGTATCTGATATAGGGGAAAGGTCAAGCCCATTAAGGCAATCGATTCCGTGTAGATTCGTGATCAACGGCCCACTAACGAACGGTCTATGTCTGTTCTAAGTTTTCAGGACACAATTTAAATAATTTAGAGAACAAAGTTCAACGAATCCTTTCACTAGGTCGTAACGGGCATAGCTAGGTATATGATGTGATATACGGGGTGCATTTATTTGCAGGTTAAGGGCGGTTAATCTCATTCGTATGGTTTTACATGTCGAAAGGGCTATTTTGTCAAATCGATTTCTAAACTCAAGATAATCGAGATTTAATTCATTGATTAGGGTAGTCTAAGGTGGATCTGCATTGTAAGTCGGTTATATAGGTTAATCCATTGTGATTTTAGTAAATCATAGATTGAGATTCATTAATCAACGGATTGGATGTAGGATTAGACAATTAAAAAGGAATCTGTAGTTATCCATGATATCTAACAAAGAGTGTACGGTTAGATTGATGTGTCTAAATGTCTTACGAGGTTTCGATCAAATCGGATCATTCAAACTAGGGTTTCATGTACAAATCTTCTAGATTATTGGTTCTAAATCAAGCGTATGCATTCTCATTTGAGAATTAAAATAGAAAAAATTCTAAAGGCACTCATGTACTTTCAAGGCTCGAGGATTGAAATTTTCAAGGCGTTACAAATAATGCCGAGTCACTATTCTTTTACATCTCCCACTCGAACCGGGAAATTAACTTTCGTCCGCACCACGTTTTTCCACCCACTGAGGTGAGTTATAAAACCGTCCATCCGTTTCCCTCCCGTCCTTCATAGATCAATCAGAGAAAGAGGAAGAAAGAAAGAGAAGAAGAAGAAAAGAAGAAAGAGAAAGGAAGAAAAAGAAAAGAAGAAGAAAGAAGAAGAAACTTCTTCTCTAAACCGAGTCGACTCGCTAAGCCAACTCAGATTCAAGTTTGGGCTTGTTTGGAGCCTAGAGATCGTCATATCAGTGAGTGATTTATCATAGAAATTTCTAGTTAATGTTTCTTCTATTTAATTTATTTTCTTCCCAAGTATGATGTCCAATTTTCATGTTATCCTTCAACATGGTTCGTAGGTAACGATCCATCCATCGATCTCTTTTTAACTTTAACGTAAAGTCATAAACTTGATCCTAGGTAAGGGATCCATCCACCTCCGATTTATATCCTTAAATTTCACCTGCCAATTATCCTTTTCTTATTGAATTAATTTTATCAAGTTTTCCTTTTTAATGCACATGTCAGAATTCCACGACAATTCAATGTAGGATTTCATACAGGTGATGTCGCCAACATGTACCCCTAGATACACGTAGTATTCTCAAGATTCCACGTGACATTATTTTTAAACTTCTTAATCGACAACAACTTAAGTTTAGATAATGTACAATACATAACTCTTAGAACAACCTTAGTTATTCGTAACACTAAACCTTACGCGATGATCTTCTTAAATTCCTCGATTGACAATAACTAAATTGAGTCAAAGAATTACTTGAATAAAGTAAACCAATGCATGGCGTGATTGGACTTGAATTTTGATACGCATTGTATGCTTGATGACTGCTTCCATAAATACATACATGTGCATACATTTATACACTGCGACAGAACATGAGCATGGTTGATTTGACTCCTGGCGTGCATGGTTGATTTGTCGCCTCGCTGTACCGGTTAGGTGAGCATGGTTGATTTGCGACAGGTTCCTAATGTTCAGTGGCAGCGAGTTCTGGTCGTTTCACTTATTGAGTATGGTTGATTTGCTCGGTTGGATCAGTGGTGCATGGTTGATTTGCCACTGGCGTGCATGGTTGATTTGCCGCCTCGTTGTACCGGTTAGGTGAGCATGGTCGATTTGCGACAGGTTCCTAATGTTCAGTGGCAACGAGTTCCTAGACGTTTGTTGCTCTCACACGTATCATGACGTACATGACATCATATTCCATTCATAATAAAACATCAGTATATTAATCACAACCTTATTCTCGTATATTTCATACAATTCTATCCGTTGATGATTTTCGTCCTATCTTCTATTAACTGGAATATTACCTGTGATGGAAATGACCTCACTGGGCTTTTAGCTCACCAAAATCACCACAGTTCTTGCAGGTTTTCAAGAAGGAAAAGACGTAGACAGAGTAGAGTATTCAGATGGGCACGTGTTACTCAAACGCCAATTGTATTTAATTTATTTTATCTTATAAAATTCAATGTAATAAGATATTAGTGGAAAAGAAGCGTTATACTTGGGATTTATTTTAGTTATACGATGTGTGGAATGGAATTTCAAGGAATCTGTGCTCGAATTTTAAAATTTACACCCTGGAACTCGGGCTTTGGGTTATTGTACTCGGGTTCCGAATTTCAGGGCGTGACACCCACATTCCCTGCACGTCCGGGTTCGATTGCAGCCATGAATATTCTCCTTGTCTCATCTTCCCTTTTCCTTTTGTCTTTTTCTTGGTTTGTCTTTTCTCAAGCAATGGACGGTGGAGATTTAGGGGCTGTGGGGGCTGTCCATGGTGGGTCCCACACTTCAGAAAGTGTTGAAGGCTTTAATGATGGAGGGTTTTCTTTAATAGATGGTGGAGATGGAGCATTGAATGGGGGCATTGATGAGGGGCTAGGGATGGTGGTTGGTGGAGCTTTGAATGGCCCCATTAATGGCAGCCATGCTGAAATTTCTGATTTGAATGGGGCCCTCATTATGGGAGAAATGGATGGCATGGATGAGATGATGAGATGGGATATAGGTGAGGCTGTGTGTCCCTTGAGTGTGGGCCATATGGATGATGTGATTGATGGAGGTGATGGGACCATGATGGACATAGATGGGCTGATCTCATGTCTGGATGGGATGGATGGTTCAGATGATACCTTTGACGGTTTGAATGCTCTTGATGAGGGCCAAGATGTGCGGCATACTTGTTTGGGTGGACTTGATGTGATCATTGATGATGTCCCCCTGATGATGGACGGTGTGGATGCCTCGATGATCCCTTTGATTGACCAGGATGATGACAGGACTCATGATTTCCTGTTGGAGAGGGCCGCAGGTCCAGATCTGACCGTTGATTCTTCGATCGGGGTTGCCGAGACCCTTCTTGATGGGTCAGATGCATTCTTTGATGGTCAGATTGGCCAGGATGCCACGATGTGTGGTGTGATCTTCGCTAGTAGCCCTTTTGATGGAGAGTGTCATCCTTCTCCTGATCGTCGGTCTTTTACGCACTTTGTTCATAAGGTGGGCGAGTCTTCTCATGCGGCTGAGGTTGTGACAGTTTCAGACAGTGATGCAACTATATCAGACATAGCCATTACTGAGGGTAGGACAGGGGTTGTCGAGTCTGCAGAGGTTCCAGCTTTTCCTTCTCCTTCGCCCGTTAATCTTCCGATCCTTGCTGAGCTGTCATTGATTTCTGGGCCTTTTGTTCTGGAGGGGGTACCAGTGAGGACTTGTCAGCTGCTTCCTCGTCCTTCTTGCTCGCCACGGCTGCTTGCTTAGCTTGATAGTTTGTCAGCTTATGAGATTCAGGATTTGGAGTCCTATGGCTTCGGCAGTCTGATCCATATGGCTAGAGTTGACATTGATTGGAGGATGCTTGGAGCTGCATTGATTGACTGGGTCCCTTCGTTGAACTTGTTTGCGTTCAACGATATGGAGATGGGACCCTCTTTGGAGGAGCTTGCATGCTTGACAGGCCTACCTTGGGATTATGCTCAGTATTTCTCGCCGAAGACATCGCCGAAGACTACCACACCGCAGAACTGGTTCGGGATCCCCTATCTTGTTCAGCCTGCAGCTGCCGGCCAAGATGTTGTAGTGTTCTCCTTTGACTTACTGTATGATCTTTTTTCGGGTCCTCGGAATGTGGCCGATTCTATCCTTGCTCAAAACGCACTGATGTTCTGCTTGATAGCTGAGGTGCTGTTCTCGAGATGGCGCAGGTCCCAGATTCCTTTGCCTTTTGAGGTGATGAGCTGAGCCATCCGACGGCAGGGGATCATTTCTCTCATCTTGGCCGAGCTGTTTAATGGGCTGACCGACTTTGCCCTGGGCCGCACTCGTGTCCTTCGCGGCTGCTGTGCATTTCTTCAGGTATCTTTTCTGTACCTTTCCTTTCTTACTTTTTAGGAATTGCTTTGTTCTAGTTGAACTTCTTTTCCTTCTTATGATTAGGTTTGGCTATGGGAGCGTCTTTCTCTGACCGTTCCTGTACCCTTTCCTGACACCCGTCGCCCAGACCTTATGCGGCACATCATGAAATTTCTTCCTCCTACGGATAGGATGAGTGAGCCCTTGTATCGTAGGATGTTCGCTGATCTTTGTGACTGGAATGTTCGTTGGGAGTCATCTTGGCTTTCACTTCCTCCAGTGCTTTGCGATGCACACCGCCTTCCTCTGATGCTGGTAGGCTTTCGATCTTACTTTTCCTACCACCCTACCCGGTTCCTGCTGCAGTTTGGGTACGAGCAGAATGTTCCTCTTTTTGCTTTTATGGGTATCGGGCGCCGAGCGCTTCCATCTAGGATCTCTGACTTTAGGACTCGGGTTGATGGATCTTGGGCGAGTTATCTGACTGCTGATCTGCTTGGTTTTGAGTTGTGGGCCTTTCCGATGGCGACCGCCCCATATCAATACTGGGTTGCTGAGTAGTCTTTGTATCGACCTATCCCTTGTTGGCACCAGACTGCTAATGAGTATGAGTAGGATATCCTTGGAGATGCAGGCTCTTCATCTGGTTCATATGAACCCTTTGAGGAGCGCCCGTTCATTGATCCTGGTTTCCTTTTGGCTACTCATGGCCATTTGCTGTCTGAGATCTCTGCACTTCGGTATCATTGTGAGATGATGTCGAGGAGGTTGGCTGCCGATCAGAGGTAATATGATGAGGAGGCCATGATCCATACCCTTGAGCGCGATGAGGTGCATTACCTGCGTATGGAGGTGAGCAGGTTGAGAGCGAGACTACTTCATTATGAGTCAGAGGACTTACCTGATATGGCCGAGGAGGAGGGTAGAGATTGATTGTGTTGGCCACCTGCACATTCTTTTTTTGCGTGGAATATGATTGATGATGATGCATTTTTTGTATTTTTTTGAAAAAGATAACATGATATGTGTAAAAGAAATATGATGCTTTTAATGAAAAAAGAAGAAAACTTTTTTGAGAATCTATTGTGCCATGAGTTGTCTTGTGAGTGTGTCTGGATTTTGTGTCAGGATATAGGAATAAGAGTTGGGGGCTCAGCCAATGCTTTGACTGATGTCTCGAGATTTGACTTGTGTGATCCTTTGGTTCCCTAAAGGTGTAGGCAACAGAAACTGTTGCCTCCTGAGATTGTCAGAATTTGTAGAGCTCTTCGTTTCTGACTGCACTTCTTCTTGTTCTTGAACTGTGACGGCTCTAACCGGTCTGGACTGTCTGATTTCCTGGTACCTGCACTTTTATTTTTTCTTTTTCCATTTGAGCCATTTTTGCCTGCAGCGCTCTTTCGAGTTTTCACCACGGCCGGCCTTTTCCCATCATTTTTGCCCGTGGCGCTCTTTCGGGTTTTCACCACGTCCCGGGTGTTTGATCTTGCCTGCCCCTTGGCAGCTATGCTGTTTTTACCCTCGGCGCCCTTTCGGTTTTTCACCAAGTCCGCTGTATGCCCACTGTTTTTACTCAGAGCACCCTTTCAGGTTTTCACTCCGCCCTCTTTGTTTAGGCATACATTTCCTTTTTTTTCTTTTTTCTTCTCTCTTTTTTTTCTGGATCTTTGGATAACTGCGGCGGCTAGAGGTCAGGAATCCGTCGTTGCCGACCGATGACAGTCTTTCAGCCCTTATCCTAAGTTACGATGATAGAGCTGTTGGTCTTAGCTAAAGACCCTTCTGAGATGAATGGATGGATGACTGTATTTCTTCTTGGGTTGATTTTTCTCGGGTGCCTTGCTTTAGCTTCCCTTTTTCTTTTTCTCCATTTTTTTTCTTTTCTTTTGTATTCTTTTTCTCTCTTTTTTTTCTTTTTCTTTTGAATCCCCTTATTTGAAACACTTGTTGGTGGACGGAAATGATTTCTCAGAGGTTTTAGCTTCGACTTATTCACTTCAGTCTCTATTAAAGTAACTCTTGATAAGGTCAGAATGACTTATCCGTGAAAGATCTTCACTTTGTCGGCGTTGATTCGCTCAGGAAGATCCACCCCTCTCATGCTAGTGAGTCTGAGGGCGCCTCCGGGAAGTACTTCTCTGATGATTAGCAACCCGTCCCACGAGGGTTTGAACTTTCCTCTGGGATTCGGAAGGTGTGATGGTAAAATCTTCTTCATGACCATATCGCCTACCTTGAAACTTCTTTTTCGGACTCTCTTGTTATAAGCCCGAGCAATCCTTTTCTGATAACACTGAGAATGACTTAGTGCACGCATGCGCTTTTCATCTACTAGCTGCAACTGATCGAATCTGGCCTGTTGCCATTCTCCTTCTTCAATTCCGCTTTCTAGTAATATTCGTAGTGATGGTATTTCCACCTCGACTGGCAGAACTGTTTCCATTCCATAAGTAAGCTCAAAAGGAGTAACGCCCGTAGCAGACCGTACAGACGTTCGATAGGCCCAAAGTGCATATGGGAGCATATCTGACCAATCTCGATAGGTCATGACCATCTTCTCAAGTATCCTGACGATTGTCTTGTTTGCGGCTTCTACCCCACCATTCATCTGGGGACGGTAGGGGCTTGATCGATGATGTTGAATCTTGAACTTGCTGAGAAAGTCATCCATCTTCTTGTTGACAAACGGGGTCCCATTATCTGTGATGATAGCATTAGGGATTCCATATCGGCATATGATGTTATTCTTCATGAATTTGATCACCTGAGATGCTGCAATCGTGGTGTAGGAGGCTGCCTCTACCCACTTAGTGAAGTAGCCACAAGTATGTACTCATGACCGTTTGACGCTTTGGAACTAATCTTACCGATGATGTCGAGTCCGCACATGGAGAAGGGTCAGGGGGTGGTCAGGTTGTATAATTCTGATGAGGGGGCATGGATTTGATTCGCATGCTCCTGACACTTGAAGCATTTTCTGACGTGCTGGCAACAATCTGTCTCCATGGTGAGCAATAGTAACCGAGTCGTAGAATCTTCTTTGCCATCATGTGCCCGTTCATGTGTGGGCCACAGATTCCTTCGTGTATTTCTTCCATGATCTTTGCAGCTTCTGTTTCATCGACACATCGAAGGAGGATGTGATTATAGGATCGCTTGTAAAGAACTTCGCCACTGATGGTGAACTGGCTGGCCAAACGTTGGATGGTTTGGCGATCTGTTGCTGTTGCTGACTCTGGATACTCCTGGGTTTCGAGATATTGCTTGATGTCGACATACCAGGGTTTGTCAGGGACAGCTTCGGCTTCTTCTATTTGCAGGCAAAAAGCAGGTTCTTCTTGAATTTCGACTGTGAGCTCCCATTCTGAAGCTCCTTTCGGGATCTCGAGCATTGACGCGAGTGTGGCGAGAGCATCTGCAAACTAATTCTTGGCTCTGGGCATGTATGAGAAGGTGACTTCTTTGAATTCTTCGATCAGATTTTCAAGATACACATGATATGGTATCAACTTCTCATCCATGGTTTTCCATTCGCCATTGGTCTGATTGATGATAAGCTTTGAGTCTCCAAATACTCGTAGCTTCTTGACACCCAAGATCATGGCTTCCCTTAAGCCAGCGATGCATGCTTCGTACTCTGCCATGTTGTTGGTGCACTCGAATGCTATGCGCCTTGAGATAGGGATAGGGGCATCATCTGGAGAGTAGAGGATTGCTCCAATACCACTCCCTTTAGAATTTGCTTCGCCGTCGAAGAATAATGTCCACTCATCTTTCTTCTTCTTTTCATCGCCTTCGATAAGTAAGAGATCTTCATCAGGGAAGAATGTCTTGAGCGGTTGATAATCCAGGAGGGAGTGGGCTGCAAGATGATCGGCGAGAGCCTGCCCCTTGATTGCCTTTTGAGTGACATAGGTGATGTCGAACTTAGAGAGGAGTAGCTACCATTTAGCTATCCTTCCAGTGAGTGCCGGTTTCTCGAACAAGTACTTAAGCAGATCCATGTGAGCGAGTAGGAGAATAGGGAATGCAATCATGTATTGACAGAGTCGCTGAGTTGCCCAGACTAGGGCGAGGCAGGTCTTCTTGATCGGGAAATACCTGGTCTCGTAGTCGGTGAACTTTCGACTCAAATAATATATTGCTTGTTCCTTCTTCCCGGTTTCGTCGTGCTGGCCGAGGACACAGCCAATGGCTTCTGCTGCTACCGAGATGTATAACAATAGTGGTCATCCGGGAGTGGGTGGCACTAGAACTGAAGGATTCATGAGATATTTCTTGATGCGGTCGAAGGCGACTTGGCAATCATCATTCCATTCTTTTGGAACGTTCTTCCAAAGGAGCTTGAAAATGGGCTCACAAATAGGTGTGAGCTGTGCGATGAAGCGACTGATGTATTGAATTCTGCCGAGGAAGCCACGAATTTCTTTCTCTGTTTTAGGAAGGGGCATCTCGATGATTGCTCTGGTTTTGGTCTCGTCGACCCTGATGCCATCCTCGCTCACCATAAAGCCGAGGAGCTTGCCTCCCATTGCACCGAAGACACATTTCTGAGGGTTGAGGCGGAGCTTGTACTTTTCTAATCTGTTGAATAACTTCTTCAGATCTTCAAAGTGTCTTTCAATTGTGTGACATTTGACGATCATATCGTCCACATATACTTCAAGGGTTTATCATGTCGTGGAATAGTGCTGTCATTGCTCGCTGATATGTTGCTCCTGCGTTCTTCAGACCGAACGGCATTACCCTGTAACAGAAGGTTCCCCAGGGAGTGATGAACGATGTCTTCTCGCGATCTTCGACGGCCATCTTGATCTAATTGTAACCTGAGAACCCGTCCATAAATGAGAAGATCTTGTATCCAGCAGTGTTGTCGACCAGAGTGTCGATGTGTGGCAAAGGGAAGTCGTCTTTTGGACTGGCTTTGTTGAGATCTCGGAAGTCGATGCACATTCGAACCTTGCCGTCCTTCTTTGGTACTGGCACGATGTTGGCGAGCCATTCAGGGTAGTTGGAGACTACTAAGAATCCCGCATTGTATTGTTTGATGACTTCATCTCGGACTTTCAGGGCCCATTCTGGCTTCATTCTTTGAAGTTTCTGCTTCACTGGCTTCATATCTGCCTTGGTTGGTAGATGGTGTACTACGAGCTCTTCATCGAGCCCTGGCATGTCTTCATATGAGAACGCGAAGTTGGACAATCTTGGAGCTAGGAACTCTATCACTTTCTGTTTCATCTCAGGTGGCAACGATTTTCCAATGCGTACTTCCCTAGGGATCTCAGGTGTCCCCAAGTTTACTATCTCGAAATCATCGGCTACAACATTGGCTTTAGATTCGAACTTTTTGAGGAGATTCTCTAGTTCGAGAGCCGGATCATCATCTTCCTCATCCCGAGCTTTGTCCAGACCTATGAGCTCGAAGTCTAATTCGATGTCAAAGTCATATGATTTGACTTCAAACTCATGTGACTCTTTAGACGAACTTGGCACACTATTAAATGCAGGAAAAGAAATGTTTTTTGGTTTTTGAGATTTTTCTGAAATGGAAATGCTAGATGTTTTTGGCTTTTGAAAGTTTTTTATTTTTTTGGATTTTTGAAATTCACAGGACTTTGAACAAGCGGGCATTGCAGACCATGATTGAGCCCAACTTGTTCCAAAGTTCCGGTCGCTGCTTAAACAGGCATTTTTTTTTAGAAGCCAGAGCCCTCAGATGGCTCTTTGGCTGATTCAAGAGTTAGGGGAATGGATGACCATTCAGGACCCCACACTTCCTCCCCTGAAGAGGTGGGGTTTGATGATTCGGGCGAAGAATCACAGTCTGGCCCAATGACCATGATTTCTCGTTGATCGGGTTTGAGATCTGAGTCGTACTCAGTCCCTCCCGGATCACTTACCTCGCATTACAGTTCGTCTGGTTCCGTAGTGAGACACAAGTTCAGAATCTAGACATCGGACCAATCCAGGGCTGGCCATTTCCCTTTCTTGGTCCAATGGATGGGCTGCTTCTGCCCCTGGCTGATGATTGTTGATGTTGATATGGGCGAGTCGTGCCCCTTGCTGATTGATGCTGAGATGGGCAAGTTGTGCCCCTGGTTGATTGATGCCGAGATGGGCAAGTTGTGCCCTTGACTGGCTGGAATTGAAGCGGGCAAGTTGTGCCCCTGGTTGGGAGCAGGTGCCAGAGTAACCTGGTCCTGAAGCTGCTGTATTTGACTTCCTTCTTCATCTTCATCATTTCCTTCTTCCTTTGGAGGCTTAGACTGTTCGAGAATCTGATCCCATCGAATGGGGGGCCACGTGGCCCAAACTAGGCTCATCGGGAGGCCTCTATGTAGTGCAGTCGGTTGATTCCCTCCTGGATCTTTGCAAGGTTCTCCTGGCTTGACGAATTGGATGGGTGCGCATCGAAATTTCTTCCTTCTTTTGTCCATGAAGATTGCCCTGTATCCGAGTCCCCATTTGCGTTAGTTATATATCAGCGGTACCTTTCTAGACTTGAAATGATTCTTCATTCGGTATTTGAGGCTCAGACATTCTGCCGGTAAAAAGACACGGTCCACCCTTATCGGTTCTGGATTGGCGATAGAGTTCACAGTCTCGAATTCAAAACTGTGAAATGGGATGTCTTCTTCAGAGTGCTGGATATCGATGACCGGGATGTCTGGTTCAGTGGCAGCAGCATTGGAAGGAATGATGAGCTCTTTCTCTGTGTGGATAGAGATTACTTGATTTTCATAGATGTATTTCACTCGTTGATGCAGGGTTGATGGCACAGCCCCTACCTTGTGCAGCCAAGGTCGTCCGAGCAACATGTTGAAAGAGGCTGATATATCCAGAATTTGAAATGTTATAGTGGAGATTTCTGGACCTATCTGTACCTCTATGTCGACCTCCCCTTCTACTGATCGGCGGGTGTTGTCGAATGCTCTGACACATATGGTGCTGGGTCGGAATGAAGAAGGACTGATTCCCAGACGTTCCACAGTCTTAAGTGGGCAGACGTTTAAGCTTGAGCCATTATTGATAAGGACCAGCGGGACACAGAGGTCTTTGTATCGTAAGGCTATGTTGAGTGATCGCCCATGATCGCGTCCTTCTGATGGCAACTCATTATCAGTGAAGGTGATGGCCCGTGGAGCCAGGAGCTGTCCAATCATCAATGCTATCATCTCTGGTGCCGTATCGAAGGAGACATGAGCATCGCTCAAGGTTTTGGCAAACATTTCTCGGTGTATGCGAGATGTGCAGAGTAGCTCCCATACTGAGATTTGAGTAGGGATTGACTTGAGCTGAGTCGCCACATCGTATGCGGCTTCATTTTTGTTATCGAGGCCTGAAAGAGCGCCTTTGGGATCTCCTTTATTTTTATTATCTCTTCGGATGCAACGCCCATTGGGATTCATATTCCCTACTTCCGCACATTCTGGATAGTGCCATGGGACCTCTTTATAATTTTCCTCACCTTTGCCTTCTAGATCCACCGGTTCTTGCAACAGTGCTGGTGTGGGTACCAGATCTTCCTCGTACAGAGCTTTTACCTTAAGAACTACATTGTTGCCTGTGCTGAAGGGGTAATATCGAGGCTTGTCTTCATAGATCACATAAGGTTGCGGTCCTGGCTTGACCGTTCCTGGAGCAGGAGGCTCCCATGGAATGAATACTGGTCCTCTTGATATGGCAGGGGGTTTCTCTGTTCGTTCCAGCTGCCGTAGTGTGATTGACACGCCTCCGGGATTTGCCCCTTGCAATATGATTGGCTCAACTGGAGGAGCTCCTTCCAAGACAATGGGCTCTTGCTGCTGATGAGTATAATCCCTCCATTGCGGATTGGATTGTTCTTGAACTGGAGTGGCCCCTTGCAAGATGACAGATTTGTATACGGGCTCGATGTATGACTGTGCTCCTTCCAGGACAACTGGTTCCCAACCTGAAGGGCCGTAAGATGCCCCTTGAACAACTGGCACATCATATGGAAGTGTTCCTTCGAGTATTGTTCGATTCCCCAAGTGTAGGGTTGCGATGTAGTAATAATCTCTGTAAGACCGAGGTCGATCCACAGGGAAGGAAGTAAACAATTCTAACTATCCTAATAACTAGAATCAAAGAGGTTTGTGAAATTGATTTTTAACATAAAATAGAAAATCTAATAATGAAAAGATAACTAGAGCATCAAGGATCCACTTATAGCTCTTCTTAGATGCATAATTCGCTATGGTTTCTTACTTTCTCAACTAGAATCGACATTCCTGTCTATCTAGTCGGATGATAGAGCTATTAAACCAAACAGTCTGTCATATGTAAGTTCTATGCATAGGATTCACTCAATGAAGGCTGAGCTGAGCATGCTCAATTGCATAGGTCATTCCCCTTTCCAAAAGGTCCAATTCACAATCATAACCATCCTCAAGTCCTCTCACAAGACAAGGCTAGATCATGATTTGAACTAGATTCAAATCACATGCACAATCCATACATATTCAAAAAAACAGAAAAATATAACTTTGGTAGGAAGTCCCTTCATGAAGAACTTAGTACTAGAGCGCACTCCGATTCCTCGGATCATACAGGTCTAGACTGTTGCAAACGAATTAAGAAGATAAGTAATTCATCCAAACATCCATGAGTCATCACAAGACTAAGAAAAATTACTTATAAACTTGTATAAACTTCAAACCAGAGTTCATAATCATGAATTCCAAACTAAAAACCAATAAAACGAATTAAACAATCTAAGAAAACTATAAGGTTCACCTCTTAGCTCTAGCTAAGAGATTAGCTAATAAAAAGCATATTAAAAACTAGAACAAGAACTAAGAAAAGGAAGAAAAACTAGCTGGAGGAGGCTAGGAAGCCTCCTATGACTTGAACTCCTTGCTCCCCACGTCCTTGGTTTTCCTGGAATAGAAGAGAGCACCTCCTTTTATAGTGCAGCACTAGTACAGCAACATAGCAGAATTTGTTTCGCTTGGTACGGCTTAACCAATGGTCGGATTGCCTTCAGATTTGATTTGTAGCTTCCTTGTAATGTGATCTTCCTCATAAATGACTTAGATTTCCAAGATTATCCTCTGAATGGGCCCACCAATCACATCACCGACCGCCTCTCAAAATCGCGCACTTCGGGTACCTTCAGAACCAGTCATTGTGCTTTCAACACTCCGAAGTGTACAGAGGTCGGATTGATCTCAAATTTTGAACATGAGTAGAAAACTTCCTCCTCTACATGATAGACGGATTAGATTATCCAAAACGATCTCAGAATATGGTCCGAAAATTAGAACAATTAGGGCTTTTATAAACTCTGTGCAGTTGGAGCTTTCTGGATGGTCCATCTTTCTTCAACCGGTACGATCAAACCACACACCCTTTTGATCTGAAACTTTCGTGGTTATTCATATATGGATGTGGTCTAAAAGATGGTCAAAGTAGATTTTTCATATCCTCAATGATGGGCCACCTGGACCGGCCCAGAGTGGAACAGCGAAATCTGGAACTTTCTGGACAGTTCGTATTGTTTTGGTCACCACGATCAATCCGTAACTCCGATCGACACGAAACCACTTGGGTTAGTTCGGCGTCGAGTTCCTCTTTGATATGGATGTGTTGGATTTCCAAATATCATCAAGATTGACCCAGAAAAACTGGTCCGAAAAACCAGGTGCGGGAATACATTGCTGTTTTAGAATCTGGAATCTGAAACTTGCATGGCCGACCGGTCACGACCGGTCCGACAGGGCTGGCCGACTGGTCACGACCGGTCAGGCCCTCTTTGGAATTACTCCAGCAAGCATGGCCGACCGGTCAAGACCGGTCGGTCTCTTTTTCTTCTTGTTTTCTTCCTTTCTTTCTTCTATTTTCTTCTTTCTTTGCTTCTTTCTTTGCTTTCTTCTTCCTTCAGCCCTCCTTGGGTCTTCATCCAAGGTTCTACATCAGCTCTTTTGGTCATCAATTGGGCAAAGTAACTCTCATTCCTACAACCACAAAACATATATTTGATTAGTCTTTAAATTATGAAAACCATGCATAATGAGTGATGAATTAGGGTTAAAATATGCACAATTAAGAGCTCAACACACCCCCCAACCAGCATTTTGCTAGTCCCAAGCAAAACATGCGTGAAACAAGTTTCATTCTCCAAATCCTACTCTCCTCTAGAAACTATTCTTCTATACATTCCAAGACACACAAGCATAAAAATCAGAGAAATTAGGTGATAGAAGTTGAAACCTTAAACTCTTAGAACATAATAAGTATTTATATGAAATTCCCACTGATTGATTGATAAATAGAAGAACTTGAACAAATTCACCCTAGTGTGCATAGTGAAAGTTCATCTCATGAGTTTCTGGGCTCATCTTCATCATAGATCAACTAAACTATGGATTTCAAGGTGCACAGAGCAACAACAAGCCTATGACAGGAATTTATCTTACCGTCCTTCCGACGACTTTCATACTACGTCCCATTTCCGGCTTTGGTTACGGGTAGACCATCCCCCGGTTGGTAGTAGGTAGCCCTAATCGGAATTTTCCACCATTTTTCCATCATTCCCAATTTCATCTTTACTTTTCCTTTTTCTTTTTAAATTAGATAGGATTTTTAGAAATCCATATCTTTCATTATTTTCCCATGGACAAGGATGGACAAAGTACCCCGGCTTGGTTTCTCAACACCTTAAATCAAAGTATAGTTAATCTACAAATCACATAATCCTTTCAACCCATGAAAATCGTGTAATGTGAACTAGGTGTAAAAGTGTTCAAATTTTCTATCACTCACATAAATAGGGGAATTCACATATAAAACCATTATATTAAAAGAAATTCAAAGCTTGCAACATCACTCACTTCGTATCCCCTCTTCTTATACTCGTATCATCTTGAATGCATAGAAACAACGTTTTCCAAAAGAGTTTTGAATTTTAGAAAAATCGAAATTTTTTTACATAATTGCTCGAAATGTCACAAAAGCTAGTAGATTCATCTAAGGAATCTCAGCCCCCAACCAAAATCTTACATTGTCCTCAATGTAATAAGATATGCAATATGCATGACATGAGAGCAATGACACAAAACAAAGGAGAGTGAGAACGAGAGTACCTAAGGTAGCAAGTTGATCAATTCTAGCATCTTCCATTGTCTCAATGAGACTTATTCAATCCTAAATGCAGAAAGAAATCCTAACCTACCTACCTACCTTTGATTAGTCTGATCGACTACATGATCAAATTTGAGCAGGATCTTCATGAATTTCAATAGGTTTCTCATGAGGACCATCCAAAGTCCTGCTCGAATGTATACATGTGTGCGTTTCTTCATGAAAGTCCAATCATAGTATGCACCACACGCATGTAAGGAGGAGATAAGAGAAGCAAAAAGATATCTCCTCAAGTTCTGAATTGGGTTGTAATTGATTAAAAACGGGTCCTCCCAATCAGAATTTTCAATGGGTTGAAGAACCCATGATGGTGGAGAGACATTCATTAAGTATTTTTCAGTTTGGATTGTCTCCTCCACAAATTCAGATTTGCATGGTGCTTCCACAAACCATAGTAAAGAGTGTAAATCAGTGGAATGGTGTTCTTCAGGCACCGACACCATGTCTAACAACCTATCCAACTCCTTAATCATCTCATCATCCAGATCATAGGGGTGGGTCATGCATTCCTTTAGGAAATCGAGAGAGTCGAATGAAGGGTCCTCGTTCTCCCTAAGTGATTGAGGAAATTCTGTTTCAAGGGTAAGGAATTCCTCCTCTATAGAGGGGAGGTCTTCCAAAGAAAAATTTTCAGATTTAGTGGTAAGCACATCATCTAGCATTGGTTGATCTTTTGAAATTTCAGATTGTGCCACCCCATCATCCAAAGAAGCAGAATTTTCAACCCAAGGGAGTTCTTCCACAATAGAATCTGGCATGTGTTGTTGGTGGAAGGACTTAAAACTATCGACTTCGGCCATCTCTCTAGTAAGAATATCTTTCGGTGATTCAAAAACATTCGGCCCTTTGGAAGAACAAATCATGGACTCACAATCATCCTTTAAACCCTCATTGTAGGCAATCAAACTATCACTTTCAGATTTTGTAGATTCTTCGGGTTCGTTAACCGTCCTTGAAATCTCTTCATCATTCAAATCGAAATAGCTAAAAGAGATAGTTGATTTACCATAATCGATGGTAATGGTGGGATCACTGAGATCAATATCCTCTAGAAGTTTAGTCATTAAATCTAGAGAAGGTTGGGTTTGGATAGCCTCATCCTCCTCATTATTGGGGATTGATTCGGTGTTCCCAATGTTGGGTTCAATATTTTGAGATGGCGAGAGATTTTGTATGCATTGCTCAGTTATTTCCATAAACTCTCGCAGTGTATCCTCAAGAGTTCGTGTCGGTTGAGGATCATGAGAAAGAAACTCTTGAGGATAATTCTTAGCATCCATGGTTGGCTCATCCTCCATTGGACTAGAGGTGTGAGGACTCTCTCGATGAAGACCATACGTGTTATATGACGAAGACTGATAAGATGGTTGATAGGCATAACCATACAAGTGATCACGCAATGTCTTTACTGGTTGGTCATTACTCCCCCGGTCCTTTTTCTTATTCCTACCTCCTGTTAAACTTGGTGGGATACTCATGTTATTTTCAACCCAGTAATCACGTAGCGTCTTACGTTGGGGGGTAGTGGAGGTTGATTTACTCTCAGAATAATACTTATGCTTAAATTGGTTCCAATCATAAAGAGTTTTGATTCCATGGTCTGTCATCTCATCTTCCAAAAGGTATGTATAAGCACCACACTTCCAATCAGCCATAATGAGATTTTAAAGAGTTGGAACTACCCTAATCTAGAAAAAAGAACAAAAAGAAGGGATATGGAGAGATGTTACCCAATAGAGCGAGATATATGTCAGCAACAATGTCCTACAAAATCCAACAAAAAATTGTTAGTAATCTAGGAAAAAAAAATCAGAAAATCTTCTTCTATAAAAACTGAAAATCCTACCTAACTAAGACTACTCTATAGTTACTAGAACAATTAGAACCGTTTAACCTCTTCCTCGGCAACGGCGCCAAAAACTTGTTCGATTCCCCAAGTGTAGGGTTGCGATGTAGTAATAATCTCGGTAAGACCGAGGTCGATCCATAGGGAAGGAAGTAAACAATTCTAACTATCCTAATAACTAGAATCAAAGAGGTTTGTGAAATTGATTTTTAACATAAAATAGAAAATCTAATAATGAAAAGATAACTAGAGCATCAAGGATCCACTTATAGCTCTTCTTAGATGCATAATTCGCTATGGTTTCTTACTTTCTCAACTAGAATCGACATTCCTGTCTATCTAGTCGGATGATAGAGCTGTTAAACCAAACAGTCTGTCATATGTAAGTTCTATGCATAGGATTCACTCAATGAAGGCTGAGCTGAGCATGCTCAATTACATAGGTCATTCCCCTTTCCAAAAGGTCCAATTCACAATCATAACCATCCTCAAGTCCTCTCACAAGACAAGGCTAGATCATGATTTGAACTAGATTCAAATCACATGCACAATCCATACATATTCAGAAAAACAGAAAAATATAACTTTGGTAGGAAGTCCCTTCATGAAGAACTTAGTACTAGAGCGCACTCCGATTCCTCGGATCATACAGGTCTAGACTGTTGCAAACGAATTAAGAAGATAAGTAATTCATCCAAAAATCCATGAGTCATCACAAGATTAAGAAAAATTACTTAAAAACTTGTATAAACTTCAAACCAGAGTTCATAATCATGAATTCCAAACTAAAAACCAATAAAACGAATTAAACAATCTAAGAAAACTATAAGGTTCACCTCTTAGCTCTAGCTAAGAGATTAGCTAATAAAAAGCATATTAAAAACTAGAACTAGAACTAAGAAAAGGAAGAAAAACTAGCTGGAGGAGGCTAAGAAGCCTCCTATGACTTGAACTCCTTGCTCACCACGTCCTTGGTTTTCCTGGAATAGAAGAGAGCACCTCCTTTTATAGTGCAGCACTAGTACAGCAACATAGCAGAATTTGTTTCGCTTGGTACGGCTTAACCAATGGTCGGATTGCCTTCAAATTTGATTTGTAGCTTCCTTGTAATGTGATCTTCCTCATAGATGATTTAGATTTCCAAGATTATCCTCTGAATGGGCCCACCAATCACATCACCGACCGCCTCTCAAAATCGCGCACTTCGGGTACCTTCAGAACCAGTCATCTTGCTTTCAACGCTCCGGAGTGTACAGAGGTCGGATTGATCTCAAATTTTGAACATGAGTAGAAAACTTCCTCCTCTACATGATAGACGGATTAGATTGTCCAAAAAGATCTCAGAATATGGTCCGAAAATTAGAACAATTAGGGCTTTTATAAACTCTGTGCAGTTGGAGCTTTCTGGATGGTCCATCTTTCTTCAACCGGTACGATCAAACCACACACCCTTTTGATCTGAAACTTTTGTGGTTATTTATATATGGATGTGGTATAAAAGATGGTCAAAGTAGATTTTTCATATCCTCAATGATGGGCCACCTGGACCGGCCCAGAGTGGAACAGCGAAATCTGGAACTTTCTGGACAGTTCGTATTGTTTTGGTCACCACGATCAATCCGTAACTCCGATCGACACGAAACCACTTGGGTTAGTTCGGCGTCGAGTTCCTCTTTGACATGGATGTGTTGGATTTCCAAATATCATCAAGATCGGCCCAGAAAACTGGTTCGAAAAACCAGGTGCGGGAATACATTGTTGTTTTAGAATTTGGAATCTGAAACTTGCATGGCCGACCGGTCACAACCGGTCGGACAGGGCTGGCTGACCGGTCACGACCGGTCAGGCCCTCTTTGGCATTACTCCAGCAAGCATGGCCGACCGGTCAAGACCGGTCGGTCTCTTTTTCTTCTTGTTTTCTTCCTTTCTTTCTTCTATTTTCTTCTTTCTTTGCTTCCTTCTTCCTTCAGCCCTCCTTGGGTCTTCATCCAAGGTTCTAAATCAGCTCTTTTGGTCATCAATTGGGCAAAGTAACTCTCATTCCTACAACCACAAAACATGTATTTGATTAGTCTTTAAATTATGAAAACCATGCATAATGAGTGATGAATTGGGGTTAAAATATGCACAATTAAGAGCTCAACAAGTACGACTGGCTCGGAGACTGAAGGAAGAAAGGGACTTGCTCCTTACAAGATCGGAGGAGGATTTGTCGGCCCATAAGTGTAGGCATGAATGGATTGGCCGGGGGAGAAGAAGCGATCGAGGCATTCTCCTTCTTCTATGATGTTGACGGTGGGGCCTCGAGATGAATTGGGATCCGTCGGATGTTGAGGCAGAGGATTCTGAAGAATGTTGGTGGAAGCTATTAGAGGAGTTCCAGGGACCGAGATGACGATCTTCCGGTCATCAATCAGATCTTGTATTGCATTCTTCAAAGTAAAGCATCGATCAGTGGTGTGGCCACGCCCTTGATGGTAGGCGCAATACTCATTTTCTCGGTAGTTCGGAGGTAGAGGATGAGGAGAAGGCCTGGGTGCCATTAGAGTGAGTAACTGCTTCTGTACCAGCATAGTCATGACTTGACTAAGTGGTTGAGTGAGTGGAGTGAATTTCCTAAACTCCCTATAATTCTACCTATTCTGGTATGAGTATTGACTGTTCCCTCTGAATTGCTGTTGTTGTCGAGGTGGTTGTGGCTGTGGTTGCGGATTTGGTCGTGCTTGATACCTCTGAGGTTGGTGCTGAACCTGATTCTGCTGATGCTGTTGATGTCCCTGTGGGGGAGTGTATTGATTACCCTGAGCAGTGGTGCTGATGTTGTTTACCTCTGTCGGGTGGGGAGGAGAATCGCTGCGGTTTCCGTTCCAATATCTGATGGGTCTTCCCCCCACTCTATTCCTTTTGACTGGAGTGGCTTGATGAGGCCATGGGGAGATTGTCCCGGTATGGATTCCTGCTTCGACTTGCTCTCCAACACGGATCAACTGTGAGAAATTCGAGTATGGATGCAAGATGAGATATCCAGATATGCCCGGATATGTTGAATGAACAATCATGGAGATTTGTTCTTCGTCGTCGATAGGTGTTCGCATTCGGGCTACCATAGCTCGCCAACGTCCCACGTAGGCAGATAGTGTTTCATCACTCCTTTGCCTGAGAGCTGCGAGGTCAGCTCTTCTGGGTGCCATGTTGAGATTGTATACGAATCTGTCGACGAAAGCCTGGGAAAGTTGTTCCCACGTCCTGATGCGGTGGCAGTCCAATGAGGTGTACCAATCTAGGGCATCGCCCTTCAGAGATTTTTGGAACAAACGAATGAGGGCCCCTTCATTTCCTGAGATTGCACTCAGCTCTCCACAGAAGGCCTTGAGATGTGCTGTGGGACAACCGCTGCCATCGTATCTTTTGAATTTTGGTACCTCAAAGTTTTGAGGTACTTGAGCATCTGGGAAAAGACACAAGTCTCTAAACTTGGTCGAAGGTAAATCGATTCCTTCTTGTCGCTGAAGCTGATTTTGCAAGATCAGGAACTGCTCCCGCAACTCGTCCAGTCCTGAATGATCTGTTCGAGCGACTGGTGCCTCTTGGAGTAAGGCACGTTCTTCTTCGGCATAGTGGTCGATGTCTTCGACCCTATGGGTTTGCTGGAAAGCAATTGCGAGTTGCTGAAGTTGATTTGATGATTGAATTGGATTTGGATGAACTTGTGCTTGAAAGGACTGTAACTGAATTGGAGATTGTACTAAAGGTTGAACTGGAACTTGCTAGAAATTAACTGGAGATTGCTGAATTGAAGATTGCTGGAAATTAACTGGAGTTTGCTGAATTGAAGATTGCTGAAAATTAACTGGGATCCCATCGGCGGGGATGTGCTGGAATTGAAAAGTGCTCCTGTTTGCAGGAGGCTGAGATGCTGGGAAGTGACCCCCTTGTTGGGTATTCGCCACTGTCCGCTGATTGATGTGGGCTTGACACCGACCCCCATTGTGGGCATTCGTCGGTGCTGTCCCTGTTGCTGGATATTGAATTGAAATCCCATCGGCGGGGATGTGCTGAAATTGAAAAGGGGTCCCATCGGCGAGGACACGCTGAGATCTACTGAGACTGTTGTTTGTAAGATTGACCGGAAGCTGACTGGAAGTCCCTGCAACGGGAGTGCTCTGAGATGGTCCTGTTGTTGCAGGAAGGTACTGAGGATACCCCATAGCGAAGGGCTGAGATGGCTGCTGTCGGTAGTCTTGGGCAGACTCCGATAGTTGTGCTTGATTTGAACTGGAGGCCGGAAGGACCCGGCATGGCTGCTGAGATTGCTGAACTGGGCTAACCTGATTGTTGGCTGCTGCGGTGGCTTGTGCTTACATGAATTGCAAGAGCATTTCTTGCATTGCTCTCATTCCTTGTGCCAATTCTTGTATGATTGGCGTATTCTCAATGAGCTGTTGCGCTGGAGGTTGCGCTTCGGTCATTTCAAGAGTGGGGAAGAGGTGAGTTTCCTCCTCGTGGTCAGACATGACTTGCTGAGCCCGAGTGCGGATTATGCTGCGGAAGCGAAGTTATTTCCGAACACGTTGAGCCCGAGGAGGCGCAATAGTGAGGACTATACTCTTTTTGGGTTTTGAGATTTTCTATTTTTTTGTTTTGGTTTTGGGTAGAATGCTATGCAGATGAGATTGTATGAGGACTAATGACTTTCAAGTATAAGAATGATTCTGTTTTTCAAGTTGGATCACGACTAGTGGGACTAGCTCATCCCCAGCGGAGTCGCCATTCTGTGGACCTTCGCCGTTCCGCGCTCCCACACGACGTTCTCGTCCCTTTCCTTTCGGAAAAGGAAGAAGAGGTGCGTGCGTGCGAATCGCCGTTTATGCCACTGGCTTGCCTCGTTCTTGAGGGCTTTGTTTAGTTATTGTGTTAAGCTGGATGTGTTTAAATGAGTTTATATAAGACCAGAGTCGCCACTAGCCAATTACTTCGAATTTACAGTCGGCTAGACCCCATAGAAACGTTAGAGAAGGGGATCCGAAGATTTCTTCCTCTAAAATGACTCCTTTTGATCTGCAACCAAAGATTCGAGGTAAGGGATCACGGTTACAGGGTGGGAAGAGGTTAAGCACCCCACACACTGCCCGTACCGAAGTACGGTCTCTACTTCACAGAATCGAACTAACACTTGAAAGTCTGTTTTAATCCTCGTACATTCTCATAGATGACATGATGCATGAATGCAGGTCTAAACAGTAAGAGTTTCTGATGGGCAGGTTCCACTAACAGGCAAGCCCAGAGCATACGCTCGAACTGATAGGTGCTTTATGCGGAATGCATGCTGTGTGTTTGAATGATCAAAGTGCTTGTAGTGATATGGACATGAATGCAGGTCTGAACAGTAAGAGTTTCTGATGGGCAGGTTCCACTAACAGGCAAGCCCAGAGCATACGCTCGAACTGACAGGTGCTTTATGCGAGATGCATGCTGTGTGTTTGAATAATCAAAGTGCTTGCAGTGAAGCAGGGGGGTTGGAAGAAAAGTAAATGTTGCACTTATGCTAGATGCGAATGAAATGATGCTAGTAAGGAACAGCCAGATGGATGGAGGTGTCACAAGGATTGGCTTCGAGTGGCTGGATCAAGACTTGGATGGCTTGGGAGACTTGGACCAGTGGTCAGGCTAGACTGGACCAAGGCTAGACTCTCCTCACTCGGGCTCTCCTTGGTGGAAAGATGGGCTAAAAGGGTGGAGAAGAACTCAGACGGACGGGTCGCTAGACTGGATGGATTGTATGTTGAAATGGGAAGAGGCTAGGGGTATTTATAGCGTTGGAGAGTGGCAGTTTGAGTAAATATGTTTGGGCGGCCCCCTACGAACGCTCCTCGATTTCCAGCGTGTGGTACGGTCATGTCTCGGGGCTGCTGTTTTGACTAGGTGAGTTGACTCAGCGGGTCGACTCGGTGATTTAACTCGGCGGGTTGACTCAGCGGTTTGACTCGACGGGTTGACTAGATGTTTTGACTCAGTGGGTTGACTCAGCGAGTTTGACTTTTTTAGGATTTTTTGACTGGTTTTTCTTATGGGAGATTTTTCAGGCTGATGTTTAGGGGTGGGTTGACTGGGTTCAAGCTTGAGTTGGGCTATAGATTGGGGCTTACAAGGGTGAGTTTGGTTGAGTTTGGACTTGGGATTTGGGGGTATGGTCCTCCATTCATCCAGCTATCTCTACCAACAGTGTAGCCGAAGGTGGGGTGTCTACACGAATATATCTGATATGTGATTGAATCTATGCCTTAGTAAGCCTTTTATAGACATATTGTATATATTGCCTTGATCACGTGCCATACGATTTAAGGCTACATGTTATTCGGGGTTTTGTTCCTTTAAATGCATGCATATAATTCTGTGACAGTACTACATTAATAACAGGAGGTGTATCATCGAAGAAAAGCAGTAAAAGATATATGCATGTGCAAATATGTTTTTGTCATTATCAAGCTCATAGTAACGACATATGGCGGAATCTTATTAAACTATGTAGTTGCGCCAAAAATGGGTGTAAACTTGGATCACCTAAACATCTCCCACGTAAAAAGTAAAAAAAGAAAAAAATGACCCTTTGATTATTGAACTATTTGTTATTGAATTGGGCCATTTTCTTGTGTACTTGTTGACCACCTATTAGTAGGACAATGATAAAAAATGGGTTTAAGAATTTTCAGTCAAGGATATATTTTAGGAAACTTGGGATCCTTTACGTGATCCAGCTATCAGTTGTTTGTACCACCAAACCATGGTCTGGAAAGCACGAAATCATGCACGTCAGCAAAGCATAAATAAACTGAAAGGGTCCAGATCCAGTGTAAACATTTCTACCTTAGGGTTAACATCCAAATCAACTTGTGGGACCCACTGCGATGTTTCAATGATATCAAATCGGTCCATTATTTTGGAACCCTAATTTCTTTTTCGTGGAATCAGAAACTCAGGTTGATTCATTTTAGGAATAGGGACACTGGCGGCAAAAGCGGAAGCTGAACAATATCATAGCAAAATATACGATCAAACGAAAAACACAATTAAACCAATCCACACAAGCATTCAACCACAAGAGATAATCTGATTTTACATGGAAAAAACCCATCAACGGGTAAAAAACCACGGCACAAAGCGATCTACTATGATTAACAGAAGATTACAAAGATTAACAGCCCACAAGCAAAGAAAATAGAGAAAATCCAAGTTCTCTCCCTCTCAAAACACTCTCCCCTCTTCCTAATGCAATTAAGAAACCTTGGACACCTTAGGATTACTCCTAATCCCGGATTCATGCCATATATATAGCAACTAACCCGAAATTAGAAACATCTTACGCACTACCGCATAATAGCGTAAGAAAATGCATGCACAGTCGACCAGTTGCCCGACCGGTCGGACCTTGTACAAAACAGTCCAGAGGAAATTCATACACAGACCCACACATCTGCCTCACCTTAGACCTGTTGCCCAATCGATCTAAGCCCCTTGCAGACCTGTCGCCAAACAGGTCTAGGGTAAGAGAAAACTGTCCAGAGATCTCTGTGCATTTAGGCCATTACGTGCAAACCAGTCACCCGGCCAATCTGAGCACCTAAACAGTGCACATTTTGAAGGCACTCCAACAATTACATTGTGGTTGAATGCTTGTGTGGTTTTCATTACATTGTGTTTCTCGTTTGATCTTATATTTCGTTATGGTGTTGTTCGGCTTCCGCTTCCACTTCCGTTGTCGGTGTCCCGATTCCCAACAATCCAAAACGCAGATAGGCCACACTATAAGGAACAGTTGAGATGGGGATGCTACCATTAGAACCTTCTACATTACAAGTGGTGCCCACCGAGTTTTATATATTCCATCTAATCCATTCAAAAGATGCATCCAACCAAGATGAATGGACACCCAAGAAATTAGGCCATTATCAAAATCAGGAGGGTTGTAACACTTCATTTGAGAGGTTTTGGGTGTGATTTTACATGGCGTGGCCCACCTTAGTTTTGGATCTGCCTAATTTTTGGGAGAAAATAAGAATAGGAGAGGCGAACATGATGAACGGATTGGTTGTCATTGAAATATCAAAGTAGGCCCCACATGTTTATTAGTATGTTATTCGTAACAGGTTGAGGTAGAAGCGTTTGCGATCTATTCGATCTCTGACAAAAGAAAAAAGAAAAAATGAAATCCGAATAAAACAAAATGGGCCCGATTAAAAAAAAATCTGAGTAAAAAAGTCCAGTGAGTCCCCACTAGCCCAAGTAAAAAAAAAAAAGTCTGGTAAGTCACCACCCAACTTGGGCCAGTGGCGACTTGACTCAGACTGAATTGGTCAGTTAAAAACATGGTCATGACAGCATGGTGTTTGAAATATAATTCATCCATCAACTGGCCCAATTAACGTACAGTCCCTGTTCATTTCAGTCTAACTTGCCACGTTCACCATTGAGCAATCTTCTCTCTCTCAGAAGCGGATTGCATACTAAGTAACTCAGTACGCTAAGCGTGTTGAGTAGGGCTCATATCAGGTACTACCCCACCAGAACGCATGAGGAGACGGACGAGTACGTGGCGTGTTGTCATTATTGGCCGATACAGTGGGGCTCGCATCTCGGTATTGGTGAAATGTGACGAGTCTGACAACTCTACATCAGACCCGAGGTGTGGAGCCCACTGCGTCGTCTAATGGCCACCTACTGTCCGTCTCTTCGTGCGTCCTGGGGGGTAGTACTTAATTTGAGCCCTACTGAGTAAACTCTATTGGGTCCACTGTGATTTATGTATTTTATCCACTTTATCCATCAATTTTAAAATATAATTTTAGGGCTCAAGCCCAAAATTGAAACATATCTAAAGCTCAAGTGGACCACACCACAGTAAATAGTGTGAATTGAACGTTTGAAAAGTTCTTGGGAGCCACGGAAGTTTTGGATCAAGCTAATATTTTTTTTCCCTTCATCCATGCCTTTTTTTTTATTATTTTAATCTTATGAACAGGTTAGATGGCAAATAAAGATCACTGTGGGCCGTAGAAAGGTTTCAACGGTCAAAATCATTACTCCCACCGTTTCCGCGTGGTATGGTCCATTTGAGATTTATATATGCTTCAATTTTATCTCAACCCCTAAAATGATACGTAAAAACGGATGTACGGAGTAGATAAATCACATACATTTACGGTGGGCCCAACTAAGTTTACTCAGTACGATAAAAAAACGTACTGAGTAACTCAGCACGCAATCCGATTTCCTCTCTCTATACAAAGGCGGAGAAGGGCAGAGAGAGAGAAGAGAGAGAAAAGAGAGAGAGAGAGAGAGAGAGAGAATGGATGTAAAACTCCACGAAGCAGCACTAATTGGGAACGTTCCTTCTCTTATTGAAATGCTTCAAGAAGATCCTCTCATTCTCGAAAGAGTTTCTGTCAAAGAGCCTCCTTTGCACACAGCAGCTCTCCTCGGTCACGTCGACTTTGTGAAGGAGATCCTCCGTCGAAAGAGCCCCAACTCGCCCGAGAATCCAACTCTCAAGGATTCTCCCCTTTGCACTTGGCCTCAGCGAAAGGCCATCTTGAAATCGTAAAAGAGCTTTTGAAGACCAACACCGACATGTGCTTTGCTCGGGACCGTGACGGACGGACACCTCTCCACATAGCTGCGATGAAAGGCCGAGCCGACATCTTGAAGGAGTTAGTTGATTCTAGACCCGTGGCAACTCGGGTAATGACGGATCGAGCAGAGACGGTTTTCCATGTGTGCGTGAAGCATGACCATTTGGAGGCTTTGAAGGTGTTGGTGGAGGCTGGAGACGATGGTGAGGTTGTGTGCATGAAGGATGATGATGACAACACTGTCCTCCACCTTGCTACTGCAGAGAAGCAGATTCAGGTATGGTTTTTACTATCTATAATCACCCTTCGTAGAGTTGGTGATGGGCCCACTCCACTCCTTTGCTTGATCAAGGTGATCTAACGGTTCTGATGAAAAGATCTTGTTTGTCCACGCTTTAAGTGGGCCCGTGCATTGGAGATGGACCATTGAACTTTTTTTTAACTGCCCATTTTTCTCTTGAATGACCTCTATTGTGAGGAGATGGAAACTTAGATTTTTGGAGAGAATTTTCACGTGGGACCCACCTGATGAATGGCCCTGGTTCAATGCATGTGCCAGGAGTAAGGTCTTCTTAGGTCTTCTTCATTATCTTATTTAAATCGGCTTAGCATTACTCGACACTTATGGAAGGTTCCGACATGACACTGATGGATGGTCCGAATCAATGTCGGGTTAAGATCATCTGATTGACTTCTAAGAGGGACATGCAACCAAAGGTGGGACCTGCCAGATGGATGGTCCAGACTCAAGTTCAATGAATTGACATTCATTATTACAATCAAAATGGACAGTTCATTGCCCTAGCCATTGATTTGGATGGCCGGGATCATCCCATTAAAGTAATTTTCGGGGCAAGACATTGGAGGTGGACTCTCGATGATGAATGCTTCTTATCAATGATCTACCTTCTTTATCATACTGATCAATATGCACAGTCCATTTCCCTGGTCATTTAATTGGATGGCTAGGATCATCTGTGTTATAGTGACTTTAAAAAAGGATAGAAATCAAAGGTGGGCCCCATTCCACAGACTGTCGGATCAATGATTGCTCCTTATCTTTTATAACCGATATGGGCCATCTAATTTTCCTCCACATTGATCAAACGGTTAGGTACTTTTGGATTGATGATCAATCAAAAGTAGGCCCATCGTGTTGGATGGTCCATATCAATGATTGGAACAACATTATTAAAATCAATATGGGCCGTCCATTTTCCTATCATTTGATTGGATGGCTGAGTTATTTGAACAAAAGGACTTTCAAGAGCGATGGGAAGTCAAAGGTGAGCCCTACCTGATGGACGATCAAGATCAATGACTAGGCCATCTTTGTATAATTAATATTGCTATCCATTTTCCTATCCATTGATCATATGGTTAGGATCATCCAATCCATCGACAAAGATTGCTCCTTTGCTAGTAAAGCAAATACAGACCATCTATTTTTCATCCATTTTGGATCATTTATGAGTAATCAACTATCGAAGGTAGGAACACATGATTCAAGGGCCAGATCGGTGATCGAACCTTTTCTAGTATAATAAAATAATAAATATGAACAAGCATTTCATGTACATTGGTCAGTTGATCAAAATTATCGTATCATAGTGATTTTTTAGAGGTGTAGTCCATCAAATGTGCCTACAATTATTGGTAACTATGATTCTCAATAATCAATTTGGTGGAACTACTATTCGATCAAATTCAATAAAAATGGTCCATCATAATTGTGAGAAATGGTCCAATAAAATATTTGGATTGACCATCATCACGCTGCTTCCACAGTTGATCGTCCTTGCCTCTTAGTTGAATTATAATTTTTATTAACTATATTAATTAAATATTCTCAGTTAAAAATAATAATAATAAATTGTCATTTAGGGCACTTTTTTTACTTACCGCAGCAAATAAGTAACTTATTTCAGATAAGTAAGTTTTGTTTATGATTAGTAATAACTTTTTTACTTAAAAATACATCATCACTTCAGTTAAGTTTTATAGCTTTTTAACTTTTCATGAGTTGCTAAAGAAAGCAATAGGAGAGACAAAATAGAGGCAAAGTTAATAAGTATGTTATTCACCAAATATACGTATTTTCTTAATAAGTAGAAACTAAGAAAAACTACTTATGACATAAGTAACTTATATTAAGCAACTTACGATTCATACGAGGCCTTAGAGGTCATTTGAATGCCTATAAAATCCTCAGAGCTTACTAATAAAGGGTTTACAAATTACACTTACAACATTTGCATAATAAAATTTGGGTGTAAAGTGTTCATTAAACTTAATTTACAAGTAATCACCCAATTCTTTTTAATAAAAAACTGCATGTTTCATGTTACCGATAAAGGGTGTACTCTAACAAATGACATTATACATAGTAAAGCATAATTCTTAATTCGCATGCACTGTTTGTGGAGCTCACCGTGATGCATACGCTGCATCTAATCCATCCAACATGTGGGTCCCCTTATGCTCTTCTATGGTCCAAGAAAAAGCTGATTTATTCATCAAGTGGGGCAGACAACGGGGAACATTTCGGTATAGTTAAAAAAAGTTCGTTAAATCTCTTAGATGATATTTCTTTAATGAGATATGCTCCAATGCTGTTAGAGTACTATAAGTTATAAGTTATAGTGAGCCTAGTTGCAATACTGGGACAGTTAAAAACTCCAACCCATTGATCTACACTGTTAATTACGCCAATATGGCAATGCACTTTTAATTAATATTGATGGTCAGGATTATTTACCTGAAAATACGTCCTATCAATAATTTAATCTATTTGTTAAAGGCCAACCCTGGATTGATTATGATTCTGAATAATCACTTTGGTTAGGAAATCCTAGCCATCCAATCCATGATTTCGAAAACGGATGGCTAGAGAAAAGGAGGACAATTCAATATGAATTGAATCATCCGATCAATGTGATTCTTGCATGCTTACATGTGAAATATGTTTTACACTCAATGGACAATTTAGATCAATCAATTTAACTATCCAAGTAACCTATTGCTACTAGAAGCACTATAACTTATAAGTGCCCTGAGAGCACTAGAGCATTTCTCTTCCTTAATTAAACAAAAGTAAAGCTAGGAAGAACTTTCATGCAAATTAAAAGGACAAATTAAATATAGTTCTTTAAAGGCAAACGAATCAAATGTAGAGCCAACATGTTAGATAGTCCAAATCAATGATTTGACCATTTTCAAATGTAGAGCCAACATATTCAACTATTGATCCAATGATCCTTATCATTTGATCCATGGATGGAAAATGGATGGTCCAGGTTATCATGCAAGAAAAGTTCTCATGAGTGATGGATCATCCTTCCTGTGGAGCCCACTACTAATGACCATCATTCTTAAGACGTTTTGATTGGATAATCTTTGTTAATCAATAATACCAAGCATGGTTAGAAAAATGGATGCCCTTGTTGATTATATTTGATCTAGTAATTGATTTGAACCATCTTTCATAAGGAACTCACATTTGATTGTACACCCCTCGCAAGCATCAATATGATACGATGATTGTATCTATCCAATTAATGGGTAGGAAGTACACAAATCATATTTGTTGTCCCTGAAAAGGTTATATCAATAATCTGGACTGTCCATCACATGGACTTCATCACATGGACTTCCTTTGATTATTTAACCCTCTTAAATGACTCCTTTAGTACGTAGATGATCCAAGCCATCTAATGAATGTTAATAAATGGATGCTCCATGTTTATTAAAAGATCCAATCGATGATCATGTGGGGTCCACCATTGATTCTTGATTATCAAAATAATTTTTTAATAAAAATTAAGAATCAAAGGTGGGCATTAGAAATAAATTGATAGAAGAAGGACAATGAAGTGTTGAGGAAGAAATGAATCTTGTGGGGAATAAGATGGTCAAATGAATTAGAAAAGTAGTAAAAGATGTTTTGAGGGTATCTGGAGGGAAAAACCAATCAATTAAGAAAATTGATATAATGACAATGTACAAAAAAAAAACTTTTAATGAGAACATTCATATTGCAAAGCCCTGACAAGAGACTAGAAAAGATGAAAATCATGAATAATAGATTGTTAAGAAAATAGTGAAGCTAAACTTAAGGCTTATAATGATCTTTACAGTAGATTGGAGTTAACGTGAATGTGTGAAAGGTGCCTTCAAACTTGCGAACATGAGAGAGAGAGAGAGAGAGAGAGAGAGAGAGAGACCTGAATTATGTTAGATAAATTAAGAGCATTGACTACAGGGTACTAGTACTCAAGGATGATGAGAATAATGAAAGATGGAGAAGCGATTTTCAAATTTTGTTAAATTACAATCATTCTAAGAGCATGGGTATAGAACTAACCATAAACTCAAATGACGTAGGAGTCCATAGATACCTTCATGGGATTGGACAAGGATATTTGAAGTGAAAACAGCTTTGAGAAAGATAAGAACAAGAAAAGCCCTTAAACTGGAAGGTGTGCTCATAGAGGTTTGCAAATCTATGGAAGATATTGGATTATTTTGGTTAACAAGTTCAACAAAATCGTGAGATCGAAAAAATGTCTAGTGAATGGAGGAAAAGTGCGTAGTGTGGTACCTATTTATAAGAATAAAAGAGATATACAAATATGCATTTATTATGATAGGATTAAACTTATGTGCAATACTATGAAACTTTGGTAAAGAGTGATTAAGCAATGACTAAGGCATAAGACAAACATATCAGAAAATCAGGTTGGTTTAATGCAGGGAAGGTTTACCATAGAAGTAATTTTCCCACTTATAAAATTGGTGGAGAAATATAAAAAGAGGAGAGAGGATATTCCCGTGGTCTTTATTAACTTAGAGAAACTTCATAATAGGATTCTTAGAGTTAATCCAGTACGTAGGTGTGATTAAGAATATGTATGAGAGAGCTTTAACAAATGTGAGCACCACTAGTGCAAAGATAGGTGAATTCCCAATTATAATAGGTTGCACTAGGGGTCGGCATTAAGCTCATACTTTTTTCCATTGGTTATGAATGAGTTAGTATAGCAGGAAGAGATCTAATAGTGTAAGTTGTTTGCTAATAATATACTTTTGATTAACAAGAAGAGAAAAAGCCTAAACACAAAGCTAGATTTATGGAGAATATTTCAAAATCTAAAGGATTTAAAATTAGTTAAATAAAAATAGAGTATATGGAAACTGCAATTTTTCAACAACAAGATTGAAAATGAGAAATAGTTAAAATTGTTGACCATAAAGTTTCTCAAAATGACTCCTTTTGATATCTTGGGTGATAATTCATGAGAGTTAAGAGATTGAGAAGAATGTTTGTTGACACTCACCGTTCCGCGCTCCTGAATGTTCTCCCTTCCCTTTTGGAAAAGAAGAGGGGTGCGTGCGCGCGAATCGTCATTTGAGCCACTGGCTTACCTCGTTCTCAAGGGCTTTTATCTGTTATCGTGTTAAACTGGATGTGTTTAGATGAGTTTGTATAAGACCAGAGTCGCCACTAGCCAGTTATATCGAATCTACAGTCAGCTAGACCCCGTAGAAACGTTAGAGAAGGGAATCCGAAGATTTCTTCCTCTAAAATGACTCCTTTTAATTTGCGGCCAGAGATTCGAGGTAAGGGATCACGGTTACAGGGTGGGAAGAGGTTAAGCACCCCACACACTGCCTGTACCGAGGTACAATCTCTACTTCACAGAATCGAACTAATACTTGAAAGTCTGATTTAATCCTCGTACATTCTCATGGATGACATGATGCATGAATGCAGGTCTGAACAGTAAGAGTTTCTGATGGGCAAGTTTCCATTAACAGGCAAGCCCAGAGCATACGCTCGAACCGACAGGTGCTTTATGCGGGATGCATGCTGTGTGTTTGAATGGTCAAAGTGCTTGTAGTGACTGATGTATGAATGCAGGTTTGAACAGTAAGTTTCTGATGGGCAAGTTTCAAGTAACAGGCAAGCCCAGAGCATACGCTCGAACTGACAGGTGCTTTATGCAAGATGCATGTTGTGTGTTTGAATGAACAAAGTGCTTGTAGTGATATGATAAGCAGGGGGGTTGGAAGAAAAGTAAATGTTGCACTTATGCTAAATGCGAATGAGATGATGTTGATAAAGGGTAGCTGGATGGATGGAGGTGTCACAAGGGTTGGCTTCGAGTGGCTAGATTAAGACTTGGGTAGCCTGGGAGACTTGGATCAGGGTCTGGCTGGGCTGGACCAGGGCTAGGCTCTCCTCACTCGGGCTCTCCTTGGTGGAAGAATGGGCTAAAAGAGTGGAGATGAAGTCGGACTAAGGGGATTTCTTTTGGGACTTGAGGGATGATTGAATGAGAAGGGGCGGGGGGTATTTATAGCAGCAGGCAGTGGCAGAACCTGTAAATATGTTTGGGCGGCACCCTAAGGGCCGCCCGTACGATCATCCTGCTTCAGGTTCGGAGCGTACGGCCTCTGAACGTGAAGCAGAAAATCCCTTGGTTCGGTAATACGGACCTGTTACGAGGCTGCGGTTTGGAACTCGGTGAGTTGACTGGGTTTAGAAGATGGGTTGACACGGTGAGTTGACTTAGTAGGTTGACTTAGCGGGTTGACTCGGTGATTTGACTCCGTGGGTTTGACTTTTTTAGTATTTTTTATTAGTTTTTCTTATGGGGGGTTTTTCGGGCTAATGTTTAGGGGTGAGTTGACTGGGTTCAGGCTTGAGCTGGGCTATGGATTGAGGCTTACAAGGGTGAGTTTGGCTGGATTTGGACATGGGATCTGGGGGTATCCTCCTCCATTCATTCAGCTGTCTCTACCAACATTGTAGCCGAAGGTGGGGTATCTACAGATGCCCCTCTTTAACAGAGGTTGCGTGCAACCGAATGTCAAAGCAAGTGGACACCCCACTTCTGACCCGGTCATTCATGGATCGTAGTCTGAAATCTTTGCTTGCCTTTGCATCTGCGTCAGTTGATCGTATGAAAATTGATCACTCGCACATACCGCGGGAGTTTGGAGAAAAAGTTGCGATTGTCCCTGCATGCACTACAACCTGGGTACCCAATTGCAACCCTTCCATTTTCGATCGGTACTACGAGGTTACCGACCCTGAAATTGATTGTTCAATGCTTTCCCGGATCACTCCAGGAGTACTTGTTTCGCTTGACCGTCAAAGTGGTTAGCTACCCTGCATCCACGTAATCTTACGGGAGATCACTACGCCGACTTGGACTCAATCAAGGTACTTCAGGCATCCACGCCTAGGTATGTGCGGGTGAACTTTTTTCAGCCGATCTACTGGTTTTGATGCTTGGTTTGCAATTCGTTCTTTCCTAGATTGCGGTCTGGAATCTTTATTTTACTTTGTATCTGAGTCAGTTGATTGTTTGAAAATTGATAACTCGCACATACCGAGGGAGTTTGGAGGAAACGTTGCGATTGTCCCTACATACGCTACAACCTGGGTACCCAATCGCAACCCTTCCATACCCGATCAGTACTAACATTGGAAAGGTATAATAGAGCCTTTGCGTCCGTCATAGTCTTACGAGGTTACCGATCCGAAGATTGATTGTTTGATGTTTTCCCAGATCACTCCAAAAGTACTTGTTTCGCTTGACTGTCAAAGTGGTTAGCTACCCTGCGTCCATGTAGTCTTATGGGAGATCACTACGCCGACTTGGACTCAGTCAATGTACTTCAGGCATCCACGCCTATGTCTGTGCGGGTGAACTCTTTCCACCCGATCTGTTGGTTTTGAAACTTGGTTTGCAATTCATTCTTTTCTAGATTGTGGTTTGGAATCTTTGTTTTCCTTTGTATCTGATTCAGTTGATTATTTGGAGATTGATAACTCACACATACCGTGGTAGTTTGGAGAAAACGTTGCGATTGTCTCTACATGCGCCTCAACCTAGGTACCTAATCGCAACCCTTCTATTCCTGATCGGTACTAACATCGGAAAGGTACAGTAGAACCTCTGCATCCATCATAGTCTTACGAGGTTACCGACCCGGAGATTAATTGTTTGATGTTTTCCCGGATGACTCCAGGAGTACTTGTTTCGCTTGACTGTCAAAGTGGTTAGCTACCCTACGTCCATGTAGTCTTACGGGAGATCACTACGCCGACTTTGACTCAGTCAAGGTACTTCAGGCATCCACTCCTAGGTATGTGCGGGTGAACTCTTTCCACCCGATCTGCTGGTTTTGATACTTGGGTTACAACTCATCGTTTCCACCGTTCAGATGGTTTCTTTTACTGAGACTTCTAGCTTTCATCTTTTCGCATCTTGGCATGTGGTACGACCACACTGACACTGGAGTTCAGTTCGACCGTACTTTGAGTGCATTGGATCCGATGATCTCCGAAAAAACTGCTAGACATCGGATCTTATTTGATTTTCGCGTCGGCTCCTACCCAGAGATATGGAAGATCTCTCGACATTTTGGAGACCGAACGCTCTACTGGGAAAATGTTTTTGATTTTTTTGAAAAGATACCCACTATGGGGAGTGATACTCCGTGGGGTTTTTATTTGTAAATAGGAATATATATAATATTTTTTTATCTTTTTGAAAGGAAATATGTCTTGCACACACCTCCACTAGGGATGCCTGTGGGGTCTATGGCTAACCGACTTTTATTTTGAAAGCAGGTAAACATAATGATTGATGCGATGCATGTGGATGCATATTTGATGATGGATGCATGGTTTGGCTCATTCTCTTTCAGTTTGATGATTTTGCTTTTGCTGGGGATGCAGAGAACTTTTGAGCTTATTGGTTGCGGGGTTGTACTCCTCTGGGGATTTTTTTTTCGATGCGGGTGTTTGGTCAGCGGGTTGGTCAAGATCCCGACTCATGATCGATCAGGTCCATCGTCCCAAGATGGTGTTTCTTTACTAATGGGAATGGATGAAGGATATCATTAGACTTCAAGATGTTCATCTGGGAATGGATGTGATTGGGACGGTGCTTAGTCGCCAATTTTGGTCAAGATTCCAATTTGCGGGGGATCGGATCCGTCATCCCAAACTGTGAAGTAAAGGAGTGTGGTTCGAGATTCTTGCAGTGTAGTGCTGGGGATAGTGATAATTTTTTATGATTTTTACAAATATTTGGTTTGAATCTTTACCTGAGTAATCAGGATGGAGATCGGTTATTGAAAACAAAGGAAATAGTTTTGTGATTTTGAAAATATTTGGTTTGGAAAGCGAAGGAAATATTTTGTGATTTTTAAAAGGTGATTTTGCAATGTTTTGGTATTTTCTGATTTTTCTGAAATGCAGGGAAAGGTAAGAAATTTTCATCCATTTCCAGCTTCTACTGCTGGTAAGGCACCCGATCCATTTTACGTCAGCGAGCAAGACGAGTCTCACATAGTTAAGTGTTGTAGTTTTACATCTTCGGATGAGGAGATTTTGAGGGTTTTTAGTCAACACACCCACAAAGTTGGCTGTTCCTCATGTGCAATGCACATAGATCACGTATCGTCCAACGGACTCATTCGGCCACAAAATGAGCCACATCCTCACATTTCCCTTTGTCAATCCAGTTTGGGGCCTTACGTTGCTCACAATTCCATGAGGGTGCACTTCACCTTCCAACTACCTTAATCCCCTTCATGAGTTTTAGGAACATGGAACATCCGTCAGATTCAACAGTGACTTCCAAATAAAGGTTGTCTATCACGGTGCGTTCAACACGAACAGGGTCGCAGGGTTTTGCCCGCCTCAGACTCTTACCTGTTTTGAAGATTCCAGACACCCGTACGATCAAGTGTCAGCCATGTCTGGGACAGGTTAGGAAAGAAAGCCCCCGAGAAGTTAATCCCAGTGTAGTCTAGGTCTTCGGACTGCTGGAGATAAATTTGAGCAGTTAAAATTGATGGTGAAACTCCCTTTTTTTTCTTTTCTTTTTCTTTTTCTTTTTGAAAAAGTTTCAGACTTCAACCCGAGTAATCGAGGTTGATACTAGTGTTTATGGAAAGCTTAAAATCTTTTGGTTTTTTTTAAACGATCTGGGTTATCGAACCTTGATCCGAGCGGTTGAGGCCGATGTCGATTTTTGGTTGAAAGCAAGAAAAGTCCCCCAAGAAATTAATCCCGTTGTAGTTTAAGGTCTTCGGACCAAAAATATGTACATGTTGAAAATACATTCTTTTTGTGATTTTTTGAAATGTTCCAGGCTGTTAAATCCCAATTTGAGCAATCAAGATTAACCCTAGTTTTTATTGGAAATCTCTTAGAATTTTGGTCCCGACGTAGTTTAAGGTCTTCGGACCAAAACTTTGTAAAGGCGATGCTGGAAATAAACATTTTTTTGTGTTTTTTAGAAAATGTTCGGGGCCGTCGGATCTTGATTTAAACAATCAGGACCGATGCCGGTTTTTATTAGAAAATATCTCGGGATGTTGATCCCGACGTACTTTAAGGTCTTCGGACCAAAAACTTTGTACAGAATAGGGTAACCCTTTTTTTTAAATGATCCAGGTCATCAGATCTTGGCTCGAACGGCTGAGATCGATGCTGGTTTTATTAAAAATCTCCCGAGGTTTTAGTCCCGACGTAGTTTAAGGTCTTCGGACCCAAAACCTTGTGAAGAATAGCAATCAAGGTTGGAGATTCCAGGGATTCTTCTGAGGATGATTCAGATCATTTGGCCATGACTTTGGATGGTTGAGATCATTGTTTGACCAAGTCAATTCTTCTTCTTTTTCTTAAAAATTCCATGGAGCTTTTTCCATATCATCAAGCCAATTTCTCCCCAATTTCTCACAAGAAGAGATTTTGGTGAGATTCCTTACTTTTTCTCATCCTTCTCTTCCATCACTTCATTCTTACATGGAGGTACAAGATTCACTTGCAACCACCCTTTCCAAGGAGGAGTTCTTCCCAAGGAGAGAGGGTGAGGGGTCGTTTCAACAAAAGGGGAGGACGGACGGCCCCCTGGATGCCACCCAAGCTGTTTCTGCCCACTGGTCTTTCCAGTGGGTCGGATAATGGGGTGCTCTCCCATTTTCTATATAACATGGGGCACCCTTGGCCCCTCCAATGTGCAATCTCTCTCTTCTCTTTCTCATACTCTCTCTTTCTTCAAGTTTTTCTCTTTCTTTTGGTGGTCTCTTGCCCTTTTCAAGTGGTGGGGGCCTTAGTGAAGCTTTGGAACAGCAAGGTGATCCCCCTTTGGTGAGTGGTGAAGGTACGGATCACTTCTTTTTCTTATCCTTTTTCTTCTTCACTTTCTCTTCTCATGTTTTCTTTCTTTTTTCCATGTAGATATTCCAAGGGAGTCAAGGTGGGCCCAAGTCTCTTTGGCCTTTTCTTCATCTCCAATCTCTTCTCAAGGTGGTACATGGAGAAGGACATTGCAAGCTTCCTCTTCATTTTTCTTTTCTTCTTTCACACTCCCTTCATGTGTATGTAAAGGGTAATTTTGTCATGTCCATCAAGTGTGCATGGCAAAATATCCTATCTTTCCTCATGTGAGTTGGGCCACTTTTTCATGTGTATCAAATGGGCTCAAAGTGAAGTCATGGTCCTTGGTGTATTTGATGGGCCCAATGCTTCATTTTGGGCTCCCCCATTCTCTCTTTTCTTATCATTTCCTTTGGAGCTTTCTTTTCTTTTTCATCTTCTTTTCAAGATTTGGGCCCATGAGATTGGTAGGGCCCTACCTCAAGTTTTGGGCTCATAGGGCTCACTTTGAGTGGCCCCATCTTTCTTCACATGTGTATGGACAAAGGTGACTAGCCCATTCTTCACTTGGATCTCAAGTGGGCTAGATTTCTTAGTTGGGCCTTTATGGACAAGTAGCCCAAATCTTCTACCATCTCTTGATTATGATGTACATCCTTATGCACAAAGTGTGGTGGGTTCCCTAGAATTCCTCCATATAGATGGGCTTTTGGGCCCTCTTTTAAACTTGGATGTGTGCATCACTACACTTTGTGCATGTAGGATTCTTTCCTTTCATGCCTTTTCTTTGATGGGTGGAGGACTTGAGCTACTTGATCATCTACAAGTCCCATGAGTGAGTTGTTTCAACAATCTCACTAAGTTCAAATGGTTTTTTTATGTGGTAAGGAAAGTGATTCTTAAGAGCTTCCTTTAATGTTCCCAACCTCAAATGGATGACTCTTCTTCAAGTGGGCTATCCATGCAACCATAGCTCCTTGAATTTTTCTTGGGGTGCTTGGTGGGTCGTCCACCATCATTCTCAAGGATAAGTGATTTTTCTTTCAATTTGTGGGAAAGAATGATATCCATAAGTTGCCCAATTTTGTCCCATGCTTTGGGGCATTTTGAATTTTGTTCTTCAAGTGGGCTATGTATACCATTCTTTGCTATTTTCATAATGGTTGGGTGACTCCTCAAGCCATGCCCTCTTGTGCTCAAATGGTCCCCCTTTTTGTAAAGCAATTGGTGCACATAAGTTGCCCAAACTTGTCCTTGCATGGACATTTCCAACTTTGGTTCTTCCTGTGGGCTATGTGCATCAATTTTTCACCATTGGCTTCTTTGATTCGTATGTTTGTGGGTTAACCACCATATTGTACTCTCATGGTTAAAACATTTATCAAGATGATGCACATAGGGTTGCCCATGGTTGACCCATGAATGGGTTCTCATGTTCTTCAAGTGGACTATGTGCTCCCTTCAACCCATTGAGGTGAGGCACTTGAGTTGCTCTTGGGGGCCAATTTCCCTCCTATTCCCCACTTGTCCATATACATGTGTAAAAAGATAGGAACAATCTCAAATGAGGATTATGGTCTTGGTATGGAAAATAAACCAAGCCTTGGTCACATATGGACTTTGATGAGGGATTTCTCATATGAAGTTTGGCTCCTATCCCTTTGATCTCATAACATTTGAGTGCATTTGTTGTCCAAAATGTGTCCTTGGATGATGGACTTTCCTTACCTAAGGCATGGCATGCAACCTTCTTTAAGGTGGGCCTTGCTTTCTTTGATGGGCTCAACACATATCCTAGGTAACAGATGGAGTTGGACTTTGGATTTTTACATTTGAATGTGAGTCTAAATCCATGGGTTTCCTGGATAATGATTTGGATTTTAATGGGTGAAGAATAGGGACTTACCTTGCCAAGCTTGTAAGATTCGATGGCGGATGGTACAAGGGGGTGAAGGGCGGTCGACGAGGATGATCCGACCTTCATTGTTCGCTGAGGGGCTCATATGTGTTCTTTAGCCAAAGAGCACCAACCTCTTCCCTCCATAAAGGGCCGAGGTACCCGAGATCTCTTGGATGATTGGGTGAAACACCCACAGCCTTTGCTTGAACGTATTCTGGCCGATACCCCTTTTCCAGGCCTTCTTACCTTGCGCTTTCACAACAACAACGCCAACTGCATGCTGCTTGCGGCTCTCTGTGAGAGGTGGCAGGATGAGACCCACACCTTCCAACTTCCCTGTGTCGAGTGGGGAATAACTCCCCTAGAAATATATATGCAAATTGGCTTTCCATTCGACGGGGCAGTTGTTCCCCACGTCGGCTCGCTTGCTCCCATTACTTCCACTGACTGGCTACGGCTTGTGGGAGCCATCCCACCTGAGGATGAATTCCAGGGCCACCAAGTGAAACTGCGATGGTTTTACAACACCTTCGCTACTGTCATTCCTACCATCGAGCTAGAGGCCCTTCACAAAGCACGGGCCATGATTACTTACGCCTTTGGGTCATTCCTTTTCTGCCATGCGAACGAGAGGATCGACCCTAGATTCCTTCGCTTGGTTGACGATCTTCACCATTCGTACAATTGGAACGGGGCTATCTTAACCCATGTCTTTCTAGGTTTAGATAAGACCTCTCGAAGTAGCCGGTCCTACACAGGTTTCTAGCCCGTCGTAGAGGTATTCATTTTAACCTTCCCAGGAGACATTTGTCTTCTTTCTCTCTCTGATCGTTATGTCTTCCCTTGCCCAAACCTGCTTTTATGATCATTTTGCTCATCTATCGCCAAGGATACGAGATGACGTTGAGTCATCTTTGTATCACTTCATGCACCGGCACCAGCAAAATCGTCGACGAAATTCATGAGTCTTTGGGGACAATTGGCGTGCTGACATAGACGGACTGACCATCGAGGACATAAGTATCCTATTTTCCTTATCCATCGCGCTACTCTGTGACTGATTGTGATGAACTTTTTCGTTGTAGTTTGCTCGGATGCTGTACGCCAACTTCCCTCTTTACAACACCCATCAATGTGTTGAAGCATACGATTCTTCATGCCTTCGGATCATGCTTTCCGACGCTGAATTATTTCAGTGGTATTTGGATGAGAGGCTGCTCCGACAGATCACTGGTGTGGCTTGAGTTCCTTGTTCCGCACCTCCTCTGACTGCTCAGATCCCAACTGATAAGATAGCCGATGCTCTTGTGGGCCAGCCTGGGTTTCGCTTTACGATCCCGAATTGTGACTACGACGAGTGGTACTTGCTGTACGGACAGGGGCCTCTGGTTCCTCCACTCTATGTTCCAGGGGGTCGTCCCAGATATGCTGGCGGATCGGTGACAGCTCCTCTGATGGACCTTCATCGTCGGGAGCGGGATGAGAGGAGGGATGATGACGACTATGTTGGTGACCTGTAGCCTGCTTCTGTATTCAGCTTTGTATGGCCTTCTTTGCCTTGTAGAACCCTTTTTGTTTTTATCTTTCTGATGTAGCAAGACTTTCTGAATGAATATATAACCTCAATTTGTCTCAAATTCCTTGGTGATGCATAGATGCTTTGATTTCTAACTCATTCTTTAATGATTTGTGGAAGATGAGACTTCTTAATTGCATGGATGATGACTTGAACGGTTATGATTGCTTGATTTGGCCCTGTGGGCCCTTTTTAGACTTCAGCTTTGCTTTGAAATACCTTTTCTTGATGTTTTGTGAGGCTAAGAAGGCTTTTCATGGTGCGGATGATGATTTGAACAACTTAGATTACTCTTTTTAGCCATGTGGGCCCACTTGATGATCAGACCTTAGACTCTGGCCCTCTTTCTTGATGATCAAACCCTTGATGTTGATATTTGATGACTCATGCAAGCTTTTCCATAGTTCAGATCATGATGATCTAGCCCTTGAACGGCTCAGATCGCTTGTGGGCCTCTCCTGATCAGTTTTTATTCTCTTTGACTTGATCAGACCCATACCGGCCATAGTACTGCATGATTGGGCAAGTGGGGTATCTTTTAGATGATTCAAATCAGCTTTATATGAAATCTGGAGCTGATTAAAATCTCGGGCGGCCCTCAGGGTGCCATCTGTTGATGTGAACTGTCAGCCTCACCTACCAACGACTGTGGAGCCAATCCCGTGGAGAGAGAGGGAGCGCGTCCGTACGGACGGCCCATAGTGGGCCGCCTAAACGTCGCCTCTTGTGCAGCCTAGGCTGCCTCGTGCTCGGACATTCTCATCAGTCCACTGTCCCTATCCCATATTCTCTGTACGCCCAGGTTCGATTCTGGCCATGAATCTTCCCTTTGTCTCATCTTTCCTTCTCTCTTTGTCTTTTTCTTGCTTAGTCCTTTCTTGGGCAGCCATTGATGATGGCTTGGGGGCCCTTGTGGGCGAGGTTGGTGGGTCCCACACTTCAGAAACTGGTGAAGGCTTTAATGATGGAGAGATTTCTTTAATGGATGGTAGAGGTGGAACATTGAATGGTGGCATTGATGAGGGTTTAAGGATGGTGATTGGTGGAGCTTTGAATGGCCCCATTAATGGCAACCATGCTGGAAATTCAAATTTGAATGGGGCATTGATTATGGGGGAAATGGATGGTATGGATGAGATGGGGAGATGGGACATAGGTGAGGCTATGCATCCTTTGAGAATGGGCCACATGGATGATGTGATTCATGGTGGTGATGGGGCTATGATGGACATAGATGGGCTGATCTCATGTCTGGATGGTATGGATGGTTTAGATGATACCTTTGACGGTTTGGATGCTCTTGATGATGGTCGAGATGTGCGGCACACTTGCTTGGGTGGACTTGATGTGATCATTGATGATGTCTCCCTGATGATGGACGGTGTGGATGCCTTGATGATCCCTTTGATTGGTCAGGATGATGATTGGATTCACGAGTTCAGGCTGGAGAGGGCCACAGGTCTAGATCTGACCGTTGATCCTTTAATCGGGATTCCCGAGACTCTTTTTGATGGTTCAGATGCATTTTCCAGCGGTCAGATTGGTCAGGATGCCACGATGTGCGGTGTGATCTTTGCTGATAGCCCTTTTGATGGAGAGTACCATCCTTCTCCTGATCGTCGGTCATTTACGTACTCGGTTTACGAGGTGGGCGAGTCTTCTTATGCGGCTAAGGTCGTGACAGTTTCAGACAGCAATGCGACTATATTAGACATAGCCGCTATTGGGGATAGGTCAGGGGCTGTTGAGTCTGTCGAGGTTCCAGCTTTCTCTTCTCCTTTGCCAGTTGATCTTCCGATCCTTGATGAGCTCTCATCGATTCCTGGGCCTTTTGTTCTGGAGGGGATTCCTGTGAGGACTTGTCAGTTGCTTCCTCGTCCTTCTTGCTCACCACAACTGCTTGCTTGGCTTGACAGCTTGTTAGCTAATGAGATTCCAGATTTGGAGTCCTATGGCTTTGGCGGTCTGATCCATATGGCCAGAGTTGACATTGATTGGAGGATGCTTGGGGCTGCACTGATTGACTGGGTCCCTTCGTTGAACTTGTTTGCATTCAACGACATGGAGATGGGACCTTCTTTGGAGGAGCTTGCGCGTTTGACCAGTCTTCCTTGGGATTATACTCAGTATTTTTCGCCAAAGACTTTGCCGAAGACTGTCACACCGCAGAACTAGTTTGGGATCCCATATCTTCTTCAGCCTGCAGCTGCCGGCCAGGATGCTGTGGTGTTCTCCTTGGATTTATTGTATGATCTTTTCTCGGGTCCTCGGAGTGTGGCAGGATCCTTACTTTCTCGGAATGCACTGATGTTTTGTTTGATAGCTGAGGTGCTATTCTCGGGATGGCGCAGATCTTAGACTCCTTTGCTTTTTGAAGTGATGAGCCAAGTTGTTCGTCGTCAGGGGATCATTTCTCTCGTCCTGGCTGAGCTATTTAATGGGCTGACTGACTGTGCCCTGGGCCGCACTCGTGTTCTTCGCGGCTGCTATGCATTTCTTTAGGTATCTTTTCTGCACTTTCCTTTTTCTTTTCTTGTCTTTTGGGAATTGCTTTGCTCTAGCTAAACTTCTTTTCCTTCTTGTGATCAGGTCTGGCTATCGGAGCATCTTTCGCTGACTGTTCCTATACCATTTCCTGGAATTCATAACTCTGACGTCATGCGACACCACATGGAGTTTCTTCCGCATACAGCTAGGATGAGCGAGCCCTTGTATCACAGGATGTTTGCTGAGCTGCGTGACTGGAATGTGCGTTGGGAGTCATCTTGGCTTTCACTTCCTCCAGTGCTTTGCGATGCGCACCGCCTTCCTCTGATGTTGGTTATCTTTCGATCTTACTTTTCTTATCATCCTATCCAGCTCCTGCGGCAGTTTAAGTATGAGCAGGATGTTCCTCTTTTTGCTTTTACGGGTATCGGGCGTCGAGCACTTCCATCTAAATCATCTGACTTTAGGGCTCGAGTTGATAGATCTTGGGCGAGTTACTTGACTGCTGATTTGCTTGGTTTTGAGCTGCGATCTTTTCCGATGGCGACCTCCCCATACCAGCACTAGGTTGCTGAGCAGTCTCTATATCGACTCATCCCTTGCTACCACCAGACCGCCGATGAGGATGAGCAGGATATTCTTGGAGATGCCGACTCTTCATCTGGTTCATATGAGCCCTTTGAAGAGCGCCCATTCATCAATCCTGGTTTCCTCCTGGCCACTCATGGCCACTTGCTGCCTGAGATCTTTGCCCTTTGGTATCATTATGAGATGATGTCAAGGAGATTGGCCACTGATCGGAGATTGTCTAATGAGGAGACGACGATCCGCAGCCTTGAGCGAGATTAGGTGTATTACCTGCGTATGGAGGTGAGTAGGTTGAGAGCGAGGCTATTTTATTATGAGTCAGAGGACTTACCTGATATGGCCGAGGAGGAGGGTAGAGATTGATTGTGTTGACTGTCTGTACGTCCCTTTTTGCATAGTACACGACTGATGACGACGCATTTTTTTGTACTTTTTTGAAAAAGATGAATGATATATGTAAAAGAAACGTAATGAAAAGAGAAAAAAAAATTTAAGAACTTATTGTGCCATGAGTTGTCTTGTGAGTGTGTCTGGATTTTGTGTCGGGACATAGGAATCAGAACTGAAGCTCAGCCAATGCTTTGACTGATGTCTCGAGATTGACTTGTAAGATCCCTTTGGTTCCCTAGAGGTGTAGGCATTGGAAACTGTTGCTTCCCTGAGATTGTCAGAGTTTGTAGAGTTCTTTGTTCCCGACTGTACTTCTTCTTGTTCTTGAACTGTAACTGCTTTAACCGATCTGGACCGTCTGATTTCTTGGTACCTGCACTTTTTCTTTTTCTTTTTTTCTTTTTTTTTTGTGTTCGAGTCATTTTTTCCTGCAGTGCTCTTTCGAGTTTTCACCACAGCCGGCCTTTTCCCGTCATTTTTGCCCGTAGCGCCCTTTCAGGTTTTCACCACGTCCTGGGTATTTGATCGTGCCTACCCCTTAACAGCTATGCTGTTTTTACCCTCGGCGCCCTTTCGAATTTTCACCAAGTCCGTTGTATGCCCACTGTTTTACTCAGAGTGCCCTTTCGGGTTTTCACTCCGCCCTCTTTGTTTAGGCACACATTTTTATTTTTATTTTGGATTGGATAACTGCGGCGGCTAGAGGTCGGGAATCTGTCGTTGCCGGCCGATGGCAGTCTTTCAGCCCTTATCCTAAGTTACGATGATAGAGCTATCGGTCTTAGACCCGTCTGAGATGGATGGGTGGGTGACTGTGTTTCCTCTCGGGTTAATTTTTCTCGGGTGCCTTGTTTTGGCTTCCATTTTTCTTTCCTTTTCTCTTTTTTTTTTATTTTTTCTTTTCTTTGTATTCCTTCTTTTCTTTCGTTTTGAACCCTCTTATTTGAAACACTTATCGGTGGACCGACATGATTTCTCAGAGGTTTTAGCTTCGACCTCTTGACTTTAGCTCTATTAATGTAACTCTTGATAAGGTCAGAATGACTTACCCGTGAAAAATCTTCACTTTGTCGATGTTGATTGGCTCAGGACGATCCACCCCTCTCATGCTGGTGTGTCTGAGGGCGCCTCCAGGAAGTACTTCTCTGATGATCAGCGGTCCGTCCCATGAGGGTTTGAACTTTCCTCTGGGATTCAGAAGGTGCGATGGTAGAATCTTCTTCATGACCATGTCGCCCACCTTGAAACTTCTTTTTCGGACTCTCTTGTTGTAAGCTCGTGCGATCCTTTTCTGATAACACTGAGAATGACTTAGCGCACGCATGCGCTTCTCATCTGCTAGCTGTAACTGATCGAATCTGGCCCGTTACCATTCTCCTTTTTCAATTCTGCTTTCTAGTAACACCCGTAGTGGCGGTATTTCCACCTCGACTGGTAAAACTACTTCCATTCCATAAGTAAGCTCGAAAGGAGTGACGCCTGTGGCAGACCGTACAGACGTTTGATAGGCCCAAAGTGTATATGGGAGCATATCTGACCAATCCCGATAAGTCACGACCATCTTCTCAAGTATCTTAACGATTGTCTTGTTTGCGGCTTCTACCCCACCATTCATCTGAGGACGATAGGGGCTTGATCGATGACGCTGAATTTTGAACTTGCTGAGGAAGTCATCCATCTTCTTGTTGACGAACGGGGTCCCATTATCTATGATGATAGCATTAGGGATTCCATACCGGCATATGATGTTGTTCTTCATGAATTTGATCACCTTAGATGCTGTAATCGTGGTGTAGGAGGCTGCTTCCACCCACTTGGTGAAGTAGTCGACTGCCACAAGTATATACTCATGACCATTTGATGCTTTGGGACTAATCTTCCCAATGATGTCGAGTCCCCACATGGAGAAGGGCCAGGAAGTTGTCAGGTTGTACAATTCTGATGAGGGGGCATGAATTTGATTCGCATGCTCCTGACACTTGAAGCATTTTTAGACATGCTAGCAGCAGTCTGTTTCCATGGTGAGCCAATAGTAGCCGAGTCGTAGAATCTTCTTTGCCATCATGTGTCCGTTCATGTGTGGGCCACAGATTCCTTCATGTATTTCTTTCATGATCTTCACAGCTTCTGTTTCGTCGACGCATCGAAGGAGGATGTGATTATAGGATCGCTTATAAAGGACTTCACCACTGATGGTGAACTGGCCGGCCAAACGTTGGATGGTTCGGCGATCTGTTGCTGCTGCTAACTCTGGATACTCCTGGGTTTCGAGATATTGCTTGATGTCGGCATACCAGGGTTTGTCAGGGGCAGCTTCGGCTTCTTCTATTTGCAGACAGAAAGCAGGTTCATCTTGAGTTTCGACTATGAGCTCCCATTCCAAACTCCTTTCGGTATCTTGAGCATTGATGCAAGTGTAGCAAGAGCATCTGCAAACTGATTCTTGGCTCTGGGCATGTATGAGAAGGTGATTTCTTTGAATTCTTCGATCAGGTTTTTGAGATACACATGATATGGTATCAACTTCTCGTCCTTGGTTTTCCACTTGCCATTGGTCTGATTGATGATAAGTTGCGAGTCTCTAAATACTTGTAGCTTCTTGACGCCCAAGATTATGGCTTCCCTTAAGCCAGCGATACATGTTTCATACTCCGCCATGTTGTTGGTGCATTCGAATGCTATGCGCCTTGAGATAGGAATAGGGACATCGTCTGGAGAGTAGAGGATTGCTCCGATACCACTCCCTTTATAATTTGCTGCGCCATCGAAGAATAACGTTTACTCATCTTTTTTCTTCTTTTCTTCATTTTCGATAAGCAAAAGATCTTCATCAGGGAAGAATGTCTTGAGCGGTTGATAATCCAAGAGAGAGTGAGCAGCGAGATGATCGGCGAGGGCCTGCCTCTTGATTGCCTTCTGAGTGACATAGGTGATGTCGAATTCAGACAGGAGTAGCTGCCATTTAGTTATCCTTCCAGTGAGTGCTGGCTTCTCGAACAGGTACTTGAGCGGATTGTTGAGCTCTTAATTGTGCATATTCTAACCCCAATTCATCACTCATTGTGCAAGGTTTGTATGGTTTGTAGGCTAATCCAATGCATGTTTTGTGACTACAGGACTGAGAGTGAACTCCACTCAATTGAAGACAAAAAGGACTCACTTGGGATCATTCTGATGAAGATTATTTGAAGATCAAAGAAGAAAAGAAGAGAGAAAGCAAAGGAAGAAGTAAGGAAATAAGAAGGCAGAAGAAAGAAAGAAAGAAAACAATGAGAAAAAGAGGTTGACCGGTCATGACCGGTCGGCCAAGGAAGCCAGACCGGTCAGGGACCGGTCTGCCATGCATGTTAGGATGTTGCTGAAGACGTCCGACCGGTCATGACCGGTCGGACATGGTCACTGGAGTTTCAATGAAGAGGACCGACCGGTCATGACCGGTCGGTCATTGCTGCTGCAATATGAATGAAAACGTCCGACCGGTCATGACCGGTCGGACGTGCTTGCTGGACTGATGATTGAACACGGCCGACCGGTCATGACCGGTCGGCCATACTTGCTGGAATGATTGTATATCGAGACCGACCGGTCGTGACCGGTAGGCTATGCATAAGAAGATAGAAACTTCCAGATATAGTCCGATTTTCTCTGCGCTGCGTAAGTATTACGCAATTTCTCGATTCTTCCGAAGTTGTGGAGCCTCCAGACTATAAAAAGACACCTAGGGATTGTTCCTAGGGTATCCTAGAAGGGTTCAAGCGAGCTTGGAGGCTGTGGAAGTGGAGATTGGAGTTTCACAACTCCTTTTGGTTTGCTTTGCTGTTTTCATGCTTTTTATAGTTGTTTCATGTTTCCTTGGATCATGAGCAGTTAAACCTCTTAGCTAGGGCTAAGAGGTGAAGCTTGTAGTGGATCCAAGATGTTTTAATTCGTAGTTAAGTGGTTTTAAGTGTGGAATTCATGATTATGAACTATGGTTTGAAGTTTATACAAGTTTTTGAGTAGTTTTTCTTAGTCTTATGATGACTCATGGATTTTTGGGAGAATTACTTAATTACTTAATTGGTTTGTGACGGTCTAGACCTGTATGATCCGAGGAATCGGAGTGCGCTCTAGTACTATGTTCTTCATAAAGGAACTTCCTACCAAAGTTCTACTTTTCTGATTTTTCTGTAATGTGTATGGACTGTGCATGTGATTTGAATCCAGTTCAAATCCTGATCTAGCCTTGTCTTGTGACAGGACTTGAGGATGGTTATGATTGTGAACTAGACCTTTTGGAAAGGGGAATGACCTATGCAATTGAGCATGCTCAGATCAGCCTGCATTGAGTGAATCTTATGCATAGAACTTACATATTACAGACTGTTTGGTTCAACAGCTCTATCATCCGACTAGATAGACAGGAATGTCGATTCTAGTTGAGAGAATAAGAAACCACAGCGGATTGAACATCAATGATTGCTACAAGTGGATCTTTGAACCCCTAGTGCCTTCTTATAATTAGTTACTTTCAATTTAATTCAACTTTTGTCACTCATATCAAATTCATACAACATTCTGGTTAATAGATTTCAATAGATACTTGTGGATGAGTTTGTGAAATACTACATAAGTCCCTGTGGATCGACCTCGGTCTTACCGAGTTTATTACTACTTCGCAACCCTACACTTGGGGAAGCAAACAAGTTTTTGGCGCCGCTGCCGGGGAACTTGACGGTTTTCACAAATTTTTGAAATTAGTATCTATTTAGGATTTTTAGGATTTTAGGACTAACTTAGTTTGTTTATTTTTTTCTTTTCAGGAATTTCTAGGAAGCTGAAGAAGATACAAGGATTTTAAGTGCGAATCAGGTTCTATCTTTCTAAACCTTACTCTTCTCCTTCTCCTATTTATTCCTATCTTATTCATCTCTTGTAGAGTGGGTGGAGACTACTTTTGGATCTCTAAAAGGTCGACCTTTTTGCCACTTGGATTCCTATTGGTCGGCGCTGCCGTCTTGGATCACCTTGTGCTCAGAGATTTCTTTTCTCATCTCTACTCCTCTTTCTCCTTCTTCTACACTTTTTCTCAAAAGATTCAAAGAGTGGGTGGGGAGTTCTCTGAACCCCTATTGACCAGGAGAAATCGGTCTCTATCCTTGCTTCTGGCCTAGCCATTGCAAGACACCTTGTGCTTCGGTCTTAGAGAAGAGTTAAGAAAAGGGAGGAAGAATTCTTCTTTCTTTCTGTTTCTTATTTTTGGTTTTGCATGCCACATTGGGCTCGGGATTCCAATAACCGACTCATAAGTGAAGGGGGGATAGTAGAAGGAATTGATAGAGAGCCACGTACTAGGAGACATTTAGACTCTCCAATTTTATCTGAAAATATGGCTGCAAATCAACCTAACCCGGTCCAAAATCAAACTGAAACAGGGGAGAATGTGGTTGAGAATGTTCCCCGACCTAGGACTTTACGTGATTTCTTGCAACCTGCAAGAACGAGCACTCCCTCATGCATAGTATTTCCACCAAATGCAGGGAACGTAGATTTAAAACCGGGAGTGATTCAACTTCTCCCTAAATTCCATGGATTAGATAGTGAAAGTGCTTATCAACACCTTAAAGAGTTTGACGAGGTAATCACCGCCATGCACTTTGCAAACGTAACGGAAGATGTGGTGAGACTTAAATTCTTCCCTTTCACTCTTAAAGATAAAGCTAAGGGTTGGCTTTACGTATTGAAACCAAGATCAATCGGTGCATGGACTGATATGCACAGAGAATTCATAAAGAAATTCTTCCCTACTTACAAAACGAATATGTTGAAGCGCCTTATCATGAACTTTGCCCAAAAGGAAGATGAAACCTTTTTCCAATGTTGGGAAAGGTTTAAAGACCTATTAAATACATGCCCACATCATGGCTATGAAATTTGGCGGGTTATAAGCTTTTTCTATGAAGGACTGACTTCACCCATGCGCCAATTTGTAGAGATGATGTGTAATGGGGAGTTCATGAATAAGGAAGCTGATGAAGCATGGGATTATTTGGAAGAATTGGCTGAGAGTGCACAGTCTTGGGACACATCCAAACCAACAAATTCCAAGACTGGCCAACAAAAGGAAAAGGGAGGAATGTATGTCTTATCAGAAGAAGATAGCATAAGTGCACGGTTGGCTAGCCTCACAAGAAAGGTCAAAGCTATTAAATTAAGGAAAGGAGAAACAATCAACTCCACTGACGTTGAAATTGTTTGTGGAATTTGTGCTGGAAATCAACATGCTACACCAGATTGTACCACAATTTCAGCAGTCCAAGGCATCTTACAAGAACAAACAAATGCCATAAACAATTATCAACAGCAATATGGTGCTGCAAACTCAAACACGTTTAATCCTAATTGAAAGAACCATCCCAACTTCAGTTGGAGAAATGGACCCACTGCAAATGCAAACAACACTCCAAAAGTATCACTAGAAGAGATGTTGGGTTCATTCGTATCGGTCCAGAATGAGTATAACAAGACAAATTCTCTAAAAATAGATGGGTTCATGCAAGAGCAATTGAAATTCAATCAAAATTCAAACCAAGCCATCAATGAATTGAAAACATCTTTGGCTAGAGTTAAAGCTCACCTTAGTGTTAGAGAGAATGGCACACTTCCTGCTCAACCTCTTCCTAACCCAAGGACCCAATATGAGATACAAGATGCAAGCTCATCCTCCCACCATACGGAACATGTCCAAGCTATCACCACTTTGAGAAGTGGGAAAGAAATTGACAAATCTAATCCGGTGAAGGCTCCAAAGCCTAAGGATCCGGAAATTTCCAAAGAGGATGATAGCCCAAACAATATTCCACAAGAGAAAGAACCGGAAAGACAATACAAGCCGGTTGCCCCATTTCCACAAAGGTTGATTTCACCTAAACCTTTAGATAAAAATCTGGAGATTCTGGAAGTTTTCAAGCAGGTGAAGATCAACATCCTGCTGTTGGATTCAATAAAACAAATACCATCTTATGCCAAATTTCTAAAGGAATTGTGTACAGTAAAAAGGAAACATAACGTTCACAACAAAGTTCTTTTGGCTGAGAATTTGAGCGCCATCATCAAACAAGAGGTGCCCCAAAAATACCAGGATCCAGGTAGTCCAACCATCTCATGCATCATAGGAGACTACCAGATTAAACAAGCCCTACTCGACTTGGGGGCAAGTGTGAATCTCATTCCATACTCGGTCTACGAACAACTTGGGTTAGGTGAATTGAAACCCACCAAAACCACAGTCCAACTTGCTGATAGATCCATCCGGATACCGAGAGGAATGATAGAGGATGTTCTAGTCCAAGTTGATAAATTCTACTACCCAGTAGATTTTATTGTCTTGGACACACATCCCGTGATAGGCACCAGTGCTCAAATTGCCGTCATACTTGGACGACCGTTTCTAGCTACCTCAAACGCCATTATCAATTGTAGAAACGGACTTGTACAAATGTCCTTTGGAAATATGACCCTTGAGCTTAACATATTTGATTTATGCAAACAACCGCGGGAAGTTGATGATGATGTCCACGAATTAAACATGATCGAATCATTCGTGGAGGATACAGTCCCCTTATCACTATTTTCCAACCCTTTGGAGGCATGTATGGCCCATTCTCATGAGACAAATGATTACACAATACAAGAGATGGATGCCATTCTAGAGATGATGACAGTACTTGACAATAAAAGATGGAGGGCCTCAATTGAACCTTTGCCTATAAATGAGAACAAGGCCCTCCCATCTAACATCAAGGCACCTACACTCGACCTAAAACCATTGCCAAGTGAGCTAAAATATGTTTATTTAGGTCGAGATGAGACATATCCAGTGGTGATTTCTTCCCACTTGGATGAGGAACAAGAGAGTAGGCTAATAGCCACTCTATTAGAGAACAAGAGTGCCATTGGATGGTCAATTGCGGACCTCAAAGGCATAGACCCACTGATTTGTACTCACCGCATACACCTTGAGGAAAATGCAAAGACATCCCGGCAACCACAAAGACGATTAAATCTAAACATTAAGGATGTGGTTAAAGCCGAAGTGGTGAAACTATTGGATGTAGGTATCATTTACCCAATATCCGATAGCCAATGGGTGAGCCCAACTCAAGTAGTGCCTAAGAAATCCGGAATAACCATCGTAGCCAATGCCAATAATGAACTCGTACCAACTAGAGTCACTACCGGTTGGAGAATGTGCATTGACTACATGAAGCTAAACACTGTCACGAGGAAAGACCACTTCCCCCTACCGTTTGTTGATCAGATTTTAGAACGGTTGGCGGGTCATTCCTACTTTTGCTTCCTTGATGGCTATTCAGGGTACAACCAAATAGAAATTGCCCGTGAAGACCAAGAAAAGACTACATTCACATGTCCATTTGGCACTTTCGCCTATCGACGGATGCCCTTTGGACTATGTAATGCCCCTGCCACCTTTCAGCGTTGCATGATGAGCATCTTTTCTGACATGGTGGGAACCATTCTCGAAGTCTTCATGGACGATTTTTCCGTATTCGGTTGTAGCTTTGATGAGTGCCTTGAGCACTTGAAATCTGTGCTGAAAAGATGTGAAGAGAAGAACCTTGTGCTCAATTGGGAGAAGTGTCACTTCATGGTTCAAAAGGGAATTGTACTTGGCCATATCGTTTCACAAAATGGAATTGAGGTGGACAAGGCAAAAATTGATCTTATCTCTAACCTCCCACCACCCAAAAGCATACGAGATATCCGGTCCTTTTTAGGACACGCAGGATTCTACAGAAGGTTCATAAAGGACTTCAGTTCACTCTCTCGCCCTTTATGTAACCTACTTCAAAAGGAAAATTCATTCGAGTAGAATGAAGAATGTCAAAAGGCCTTTACCACCCTTAAAGGTATGTTGACATGCGCTCCAATAATGCAACCACCTGATTGGAGCCTTCCTTTCGAGATTATGTGCGATGCTAGCGACTATGCTATTGGGGCCGTGCTAGGCCAAAGAAAAGATAAAAAGCCATGTGTCATCTACTATGCAAGTAGAACCCTAAACTCAGCCCAAGCAAACTACACCACTACTGAAAAGGAACTTTTAGCTGTAGTTTTTGCCTTGGACAAGTTTAGGTCCTACTTGATTGGATCCAAGATCATTATATTCACTGACCATGCCGCGCTTAAGTATCTTCTCTCTAAGAAAGATGCTAAACCACGGTTGTTGAGATGGATCCTTCTACTCCAGGAATTCGACATAGAAATACGTGATAAGAAAAGAGTAGAGAATGTAGTAGCTGACCACCTCTCTCGACTTGTCCTCACTGATTCCCCTGAAACGACTGCAATCAATGACATGTTCCCTGATGAACAACTTTTTGCTGTTTCCCAATTGCCATGGTATGCGGACATTGCTAACTATCTTGCTACAAGTACAATTCCTACATATTGAAAAAAAGCAAGATAAGGATAGATTCTTCTCGGAGGTGCGGAAATTCCTATGGGACGACCCATACTTATTCAAGTATTGTCCCGATCAAATCATAAGGAGATGTGTCCCAGATGATGAGCAACAAAGTATCATCTCCTTCTGTCATTCTCAAGCATGTGGTGGCCACTTTTCAGCTAAAAAGACCACAGCAAAAATTCTGCAATGTGGGTTTTATTGGCCCACGATGTTCAAAGACACACATGAGTTTTGCAAAGCTTGTGAACCTTGTCAGAAATTAGGGGGAATCTCCCGTAGAAATATGATGCCACTCAATCCTATCTTAATAATCGAAATTTTTTACTGTTGGGGCATCGATTTCATGGGCCCATTCCCATCTTCTTTTGGAAACCTATACGTCTTGCTTGCCGTCGACTATGTTTCCAAATGGGTCGAGGTTATCCCTTGCCGGAATAATGAACATAAAACGGTCATTAGATTTTTAAAAGAAAATATTCTTTCCCGGTTTGGAACGCCTCGAGTCATCATAAGTGATGGAGGGTCTCACTTTTGCAATCGCCTTTTTGAAGCCTTAATGAAGAAATATGGCGTAACACACAAAGTGAGCACTCCCTATCACCCACAAACTAGTGGTCAAGCTGAGATATCCAATAGGGAGATTAAACACATTTTAGAGAAAACGGTGAACCCCGATCGTAAGGATTGGTCGCTTCGGCTTACCGATGCGCTTTGGGCTTACCGTACAGCTTTCAAAACCCCTATTGGAATGTCTCCCTATAGACTTGTCTATGGGAAGGCTTGTCACTTGCCTGTGGAGTTGGAACATAGGGCATATTGGGCTATTAAGAAGATGAATTTCAATTCTAACAAGGCAAGCTCGTTACGCAAACTACAATTGAATGAACTTGCAGAAATTCGGAATGAAGCTTATGAGAATGCGAGAATTTACAAGGACAAGACGAAGATATTCCATGATAAGAATATTCTTCGCAAGACATTCACGATCAATCAAAAAGTCCTCATGTATAATTCTCGCTTACATCTATTTCCGGGAAAATTGAGATCTCGATGGACCGGTCCCTACATTGTGCAAACTGTTTATCCATATGGGACTGTCGAGCTGTTGAATCCAAGGAACGGCAACATTTTTAAAGCAAATGGGCAGCGATTAAAGCCGTTCTTTGAGAATTTCCCTTCAGAAGGTATGTCCATACCTCTGAATGATCCTGTGTATCAGGATGATTGATCTCCTAGTCTGATGGAGGTATAGAGTAGTTAGGATTAGGATTTTGCTGCTTTTGTTTTCTTTTTCATAGGTTTGTTAGAAAGAGGAAGCTTTTCACTTTTCACTCTCTCAGGTACTATTATTCCTCACTCCCTTTTCTTTTCAAATTGCTCTCATGTTTTGCTCATTGCACATCTTTTACATTGAGGACAATGCAAGATTTGGTTGGGGGGTGTAGGATCACTGGATGAATCCAGCGTTTTACAACATTTCAAGCAATCATGTGGAAATTTTTTCGATTTTTCAAATATTCGAAACTCTTTTGGAAAAACACCGGTTCTATGCTTTCAAGTTGATATGAGCATAAGAGGAGGAGATATGAAGTGTATGGGGCTGGATGTCTGGAATCTCTCATAGCATAATGGTTTTTATATGTGAACTCCCTTATTTTTGTGATTGATAGAAAACCTGAACACTTTTACACCTAGTTCACATTACACGATTTTCATGAGTTGAAGGGATTATGTGATTTATGGATTAGCTAGACTTTGAATTAAGGTATTGAGAAATCAGGCCGGGGTACTTTGTCCGTCCTTGTCCATGGGAAAATAATGAAAGATATGGATTTTTAAAAATCCTATCTAATTTAAAAAGGAAAAGGAAAAGGAAGGATGAAATTGGGAATGATGGAAAAAATAGTGGAAAATTCCGATTAGGGCTACCTACTACCAACCGGGGGATGGTCTACCCATAACCAAAGCCGGAAATGGGACGTAGTGTGAAAGTCGTTGGAAGGACGGTAAGGCAAATTCCTGTCATTGGCTTGATGACTCTATGTACCTTGAGTTCTATAGTCTAGTTGATCTATGAAGAAGGTAATCCTAGAAACTCGTGGGATGAATCTTCACCACCCACACTAGGTTGAATTTGTTCAAATCCTTCTATTTATCAACCAATCAGCGGAAATCTCATATGAATGCCTATTATGTCTTGAGGATTTACGGTTCCAACCTTAGACGCCTAATCTTTCTGAATCTTACGCTTATGAACCTTGGAATGTATAGAAGGATGGTTTCTGAAAGAGAGTTGAGTTTTGAAGAATGGGATTAGTTTCACGCATGTTTTGCTCGGGACTAGCAAAATGCTGGTTGGGGGGGTGTGTTGAGCTCTTAATTGTGCATATTCTAACCCCAATTCATCACTCATTGTGCAAGGTTTGTATGGTTTGTAGGCTAATCCAATGCATGTTTTGTGACTACAGGACTGAGAGTGAACTCCACTCAATTGAAGACAAAAAGGACTCATTTGGGATCATTCTGATGAAGATTATTTGAAGATCAAAGAAGAAAAGAAGAGAGAAAGCAAAGGAAGAAGTAAGGAAAGAAGAAGGCAGAAGAAAGAAAGAAAGAAAACAATGAGAAAAAGAGGCTGACCGGTCATGACCGGTCGGCCAAGGAAGCCAGACCGGTCAGGGACCGGTCTGCCATGCATGTTAGGATGTTGCTGAAGACGTCCGACCAGTCATGACCGGTCGGACATGGTCACTGGAGTTTCAATGAAGAGGACCGACCGGTCATGACCGGTTGGTCATTGATGCTGCAATATGAATGAAAACGTCCGACCGGTCATGACCGGTCGGACGTGCTTACTGGACTGATGATTGAACACAGCCGACCAGTCATGACCGGTCGGCCATACTTGCTGGAATGATTGTATATCGAGACCAACCGGTCGTGACCGGTCGGCTGTGCGTAAGAAGATAAAAACTTCCAGATATAGTTCGATTTTCTCTGCGCTGCGTAAGTATTACACAATTTCTCGATTCTTCCGAAGTTGTGGAGCCTCCAGACTATAAAAAGACACCTAGGGATTGTTCCTAGGGTATCATAGAAGAGTTCAAGCGAGGTTGGAGGCTGTGTAAGTGGAGATTGGAGTTTCACAACTCCTTTTGGTTTGCTTTGCTGTTTTCATGCTTTTTATAGTTGTTTCATGTTTCCTTGGATCATGAGCAGCTAAACCTCTTAGCTAGGGCTAAGAGGTGAAGCTTGTAGTGGATCCAAGATGTTTTAATTCGTAGTTAAGTGGTTTTAAGTGTGGAATTCATGATTATGAACTATGGTTTGAAGTTTATACAAGTTTTTGAGTAGTTTTTCTTAGTCTTATGATGACTCATGGATGTTTGGGAGAATTACTTAATTACTTAATTGGTTTGTGACGGTCTAGACCTGTATGATCCGAGGAATCGGAGTGCGCTCTAGTACTATGTTCTTCATAAAGGAACTTCCTACCAAAGTTCTACTTTTCTGATTTTTCTGTAATGTGTATGGACTGTGCATGTGATTTGAATCCAGTTCAAATCCTGATCTAGCCTTGTCTTGTGACAGGACTTGAGGATGGTTATGATTGTGAACTAGACCTTTTGGAAAGGGGAATGACCTATGCAATTGAGCATGCTCAGATCAGCCTGCATTGAGTGAATCTTATGCATAGAACTTACATATTACAGACTGTTTGGTTCAACAGCTCTATCATCCGACTAGATAGACAGGAATGTCGATTATAGTTGAGAGAATAAGAAACCACAGCGGATTGAACATCAAGGATTGCTACAAGTGAATCTTTGAACCCCTAGTGCCTTCTTATAATTAGTTACTTTCAATTTAATTCAACTTTTGTCACTCATATCAAATTCATACAACATTCTGGTTAATAGATTTCAATAGATACTTGTGGATGAGTTTGTGAAATACTACATAAGTCCCTGTGGATCGACCTCGGTCTTACCGAGTTTATTACTACTTCGCAACCCTACACTTGGGGAAGCAGGATCCATGTGAGCGAGGAGGAGAATAGGGAACACAATCATGTATTGACGAAGTCGCTGAGTTGCCCAGACTAGGGCGATGCAAGTCTTCTCGATTGGGGAATACCTGGTCTCGTAGTCGGTGAACTTTCGGCTCAAATAATATATCACTTGTTCCTTCTTCCCAGTCTCGTCGTGCTGGCCGAGAACACAGCCAATGGCTTCTACTACTACCAAGATGTATAACAATAGTGGTCGTCCGGGAGTAGGCGGCACTAGAACTGGAGGATTCATGAGATACCTCTTGATGCGGTCGAAGGCAACTTGGCAATCGTCATTCCATTCTTTTGGAAAGTTCTTCCGAAGGAGCTTGAATATGGGTTCACAGATAGGTGTGACCTGTGCGATGAAGCGACTGATGTATTGAATTCTGCCGAGGAAGCCACAAAATTCTTTCTCTGTTCTACGAGGGGGCATCTCGATGATTGCTCTGGTTTTGGTTTCATCGACCCTGATACCATCTTCACTCACCATAAAGCCAAGGAGCTTGCCTCCCATTGCCCCGAAGACACATTTCTGAGGGTTGAGATGGAGCTTGTACTTTTCTAATCTGTTGAATAACTTTTTCAGATCTTCAAAGTGTCCTTCAATTGTACGAGATTTGACGATCATATCGTCCACATATACTTCAAGCTCTTTGTTCATCATGTCGTGGAATAATGCTGTCATTGCTCGCTAATATGTTGTTCCTGCGTTCTTCAGACCGAACGGCATTACCCTGTAACAGAAGGTTCCCCAGGGAGTGATAAACGATGTCTTCTCGCGATCTTCGACGGCCATCTTGATCTGATTGTAACCTGAGAACCCGTCCATGACTGAGAAGACCTTTTACCCAGCAGTGTTGTCGACCAAAGTGTCGATATGTGGCAAAGGAAAATCATCCTTAGGACTGGCTTTGTTGAGATCTCGGAAGTCGATGCACATTCGAACTTTGTCATCCTTCTTTGGTACTGGTACGATGTTGGCAAGACATTCAGGGTAGTTGGAGACTACCAAGAATCCCGCATTGTACTGCTTGATGACTTCATCTTAGACTTTCAGAACCCATTCTGGCTTCATTCTTCGAAGTTTCTGCTTTACTGGCTTCATATCTGGCTTGGTTGGCAGATGGTGTACAACGAGCTCTTCATCAAGCCCCGGCATGTCTTCATATGAGAACGCGAAGTTGGACAGTCTTGGAGCTAGGAACTCTATCATTCTCTACTTCATCTCTGGCGGCAACGATTTTCCAATGCGTACTTCCCTAGGGATCTCGAGGGTCCCCAAGTTTACTATTTCGAAATCATGGGCTACAACATTGGCCTTAGATTCAAACTTTTTGAGGAGGTCCTCTAGTTCGGGAGCCGGATCATCATCTTACTCATCCCGAGCTTCGTCCAGACCCATGAGCTCGAAGTCTAATTCGATGTCAAAATCATATGATTCGACTTCAAACTCATGCGACTCTTTAGACGAACTTGGCACATTATTGAATGCAGGAAAAGAAATGTTTTTTGGTTTTTGATAATTTTCTGGAATTAAAATGCTAGATATTTTTATTTTAAAAGTTTTTATTTTTTTGGATTTTTGAAATTCATAGGACCTTGAATAAGTGGGCATTGCAGACCATGATTGATCCCAGCTTGTTCCAAGGTTCCGCTCGCTGCTTAAACCGGCATTTTTTTTGGAAAGCCAGAGCCTTCAGATGACTCTCTGGCTGATTCAGAAGTTAGGGGAACAGATGACCATTCAGGTCCCCACATTCCTTCCCCTGGAGAGGTGGGGGTTGATGATTTGGGCGAAGAATCACAATCTGGCCCAATGACCATGATTTCTTGCTAATTGGATTCGAGATCTGAGTTATACTCAGTCCCTCCCGGATCACTTACCTCGTACTGAAGTTCGTCTGGTTCTACAGTGAGACATGAGTTCGAAATCTTGACATCGGACCAATCCAGGCTGGCCATTTCCCTTTCTTGGTCCAATGGATGGGCTGCTTCTGCCCCTGGCTGATTGTTGATTATGTTGGTTCTGTAGAGACGGGCGAGTCATGCCCCTTGCTGATTGATGTTGAGATGGGAAAATTGTGCCCCTGGTTGATTGATGCTGAAGTGGGCAGGTTGTGCCCCTGGTTGGGAGCAGGTATCAGAGTACCTTGGTCCTAAAGCTGTTGTATTTGACTTTCTTCTTTGTCTTCATCCTCTTCTTCTTCTTCCGGAGGCTTAGATGATTCGAGAATCTGGTCCCATATAATGGGGGACCACGTGGCCCAAGCTAGGCTCATCGGGAGGCCTTTGTGTAGTGCACTCTGTTGGTTCCTTCTTGGATCTCTGCAAGGCTCTCCTGGCCTGATGAATGGAATGGGGGAGCAACGAAATTTCTTCTTTCTTTTGTCAATGAAGATTGCCCTGTACCCGAGTCCCCATTTGCGTTGATTATATACCAGTGACATCTTTCTAGATTTGAAATGATTCTTCATCCGATACTTGAGGCTCAAACGTTCTGCTAGTGAAAAGACATGGTCCACCCTTATCGGTTCCAGATTGGCGATAGTGTTCACAGTCTCGAATTCGAAACTATGAAACGGGACGTCTTCTTTAGAGTGTTGGATGTCGATGACAGGGATATCTGGTTCAGTGGTAGCATTGTAAGGAATGATGGGCTCCTTCTCTGCATGGATAGAGATCACTTAATTTCCACAAATATACTTTACCCGTTGATGCAGGGTTAATGGCACAGCTCCAACCTTGTGCAGCCAAGGCCGTCTGAGCAACATGTTGAAGGAGGCTGATATATCCAGGATTTGAAATGTGATAGTGGAGGTTTCCGGACCTATCTATACTTCTATGTCGACCTCCCCTTCCAGTGATCGGCGGGTGTTGTCGAATGCTCTGACGCATATGGTGCTGGGTCGAAATGAAGAGGGACTGATTCCCAGACGTTCCACAGTCTTGAGTGGGCAGACGTTTAAGGTTGAGCCGTTATCGATAAGGACCAGAAGGACACAGAGGTCTTTATATCATAAGCTTATGTTGAGAGATCGCCCATGATCACGTCCTTCTGGTGGCAACTCATTATCAGCGAAGGTGATGGCGCGCGGAGCCAGGAGCTGTCCGATCATTAATGCTATCATTTCGGGTGCCGTATCGGAGGAGACATGGGCATCACTCAGGGTTTTGGTGAACATTTCTTGGTGTATGCGTGATGTGCAGAGTAGCTCCCATACTGAGATTTGAGCAGGGATTGACTTGAGCTGAGTTGCCACATCGTATGCGGCTTCATTTTTGTTGCCGAGACCCGAGAGAGCACCTTTGGGATCTCCTCTGTTCTGATTATCTCTTCGGATGCAACGCCCATTGGGATTCATGTTTCCTACCTCTGCACATTTCGGATAGTGCCACGGGACCTCTTTCTAATTTTCCTCTCCTTTGCCTTTTAAGACCACTGGTTCTTGCAACGGTGCTGGTGTGGATACCAGATCTTCCTCGTATGGAGCTTTTGCCTTGAGGACTACATTGTTACCCTGTGCTGAAGGGAAATATCGAGGCTTGTCTTCATAGATCACATAAGGTTGCGGTCCTGGCCTGACCGTTCCTGGAGCGGGAGGCTCCCATGGGATGAATGCTGGTCCTCTTGATATGGCGGGGGTTTCTCTGTTCGTCCCAGCTGTTGTAGTGTGATTGACACGCCTCCGGGACTTGCCCCTTACAATATGACTGGCTTGATTGGAGGAGCCCCTTCTTGATTGGAGGAGCCCCTTCTAAGACAACGGGTTCTTGCTGCTGATGAGTATAATCCCTCCATTACAGATCGAATTGCTCCTGAATTGAAATTGCCCATTGCAGAACGACAGGTTCATATGCGGGCTCGATGTATGATTGTACTCCTTCGAGGATGACTGGCCCCCAACATGAATGGCTATAAGGTGCCCCTTGAACAACTAGTATATTCATATGGAGGTGCTCCTTCAAGTACTAATGGCTTCAAAGACTGAAGGAAGAGAAAGGGATTTGCCCCCTTGCAGGATCGGAGGAGGATTTGTTGGCCCATAAGTGTAAGCTAAATGGACTGGATAGGGGAGAAGAAGCGATCGAGATGCTCTCCTTCTTCTATGCCGTTGACAGTAGGGCCACGAGATGAACTGGGGTCCGTCGAATGCTGAGGCAAAGGATTCTGAAGGATATTGGTGGAAGCTGCTGGAGGAGTCTCGGGGACCGAGATGACAATCTTGCGGTCGTCAATCAGATCTTATATGGTATTCTTTAGAGTCATACGTCGATCAGTGGTGTGCCCACGCCCTTGATGGTAGGCATAATACTCATTTTTTCGGTAGGTCGGAGCCAGAGGATTTGGAGGAGGCCTGGGTGCCATCAGATTAAGTAACTGCTTTTCTACCAGCATAGTCATGACTTGACTGAGTGGCTGAGTGAGAGGAGTGAATTTCCTGAGCTCCCTGTAATTCTGCCTATTCTGATATGAGTATTGGTCATTCCCCCTGGACTGCTACTACTGTCGAGGTGGTTGTGGCTGTGGTTGAGGATTTGGCCGTGGTTGATACCACTGAGGTTGATGCTGAACATGATTCTGCTGATGCTGTTGACGTTCCTGTGGGGGAGCATATTGGTTGCCCTGAGTAGTGGCGATGATGTTGTTTACCTCTATCGGGCGAGTAGGAGAACCGCTGCGGTTTCCATTCCCATATCCGATAGGCCTTCCTTCTACTCTATTCCGTTTGACTAGAATGGCTTGATGAGGCCATGGGGATATTGTCCCAGCACGGATTCCTGCTTCGACTTGCTCTCTAGCACGGATCAATTGTGCAAAAATCGCATATGGATGCGATATGAGATATCCAGATATGCTAGGATATGTTGAATGAACAATCATGGAGATCTGTTCTTCGTCATCGATAGGTGTCCACATTCTGGCTGCCATAGCTCGCCAACGTCCCACATAAGTTGATAGCGTTTCATCACTCATTTGCCTAAGAGCCGCGAGGTTGGCTCTTCTGGGTGCCATGTTGAGATTGTATGCGAATCTGTCGACGAAAGCTTAAGAAAGTTGTTCCCAAGTCCTGATACGTGACAGTCCAATGATGTGTACCAGTCTAGGGTGTTGCCCTTCAGAGATTTTTGAAACAAGCGAATGAGGGCCCCTTCATTTCCTGAGATTGCACTCAGCTCTCCATAAAAAGCTTTGAGTATGCTGGGGGCAACTGCTGCCATCGTATTTTGAATTTGGTACCTCAAAGTTTTGAGGTATCTGAGCATCTGGGAAAGAACACAAGTCCCTGAACTTGGTTGAAGGTAGATCGATTCCTTGTTGTCGCTGAAGCTGATTTTGCAAGATCTGAAACT